>VZSV01000017.1:5350643-5401373 GCA_013398735.1 Nothocercus julius
AGAAAGAAAGAAAGAAAGAAAGAAAGAAAGAAAGAAAGAAAGAAAGAAAGAAAGAAAGAAAGAGAGAAGCAATGTCAACTATGTTCTGTAATATCAGCTGGCTTGCTAAAATTCAAGGCTGAAATGCATATAGATTTTTGACTCAGGGTGGAGCTCATATTGATGTAATTATACAGTACTGGTGTGGGTGCACTTACAGCACTATCTGTAAAGGTATTTTTAAAGGTATCTGTAACTCCTCTTCCCTTTGGGATTTAATATGTCTTTATAAGCAGCTGAACTGCTTCCCAACCTGGTAGCATGATCACATTAAGGTGTACTAGTCCCTTATTTTGTTTTATTTTGTTTTATTTTATTTTGTTTTATTTTATTTTGTTTTATGTGTGGGTAGGTAGATCAGGCTTGATAGATATAAAGATTTAAAATGTTACAAACATACTATGCTAAATTGAGGCATAAACTCTGGCTAAATGATTCCAAGGCTGCTTTTATAACCGTGTTAATCCATCCAACCCTACAAAACAGCACACGCACAGCTGAAGCCCTCGTGACATCAGTAATACCGCTTTGTGAGAAAAACCACTGGAGCTCTCATTTTCTGATAAAACACTTTGGCATCTTGATAGTTATGTCCACATAGTGCATTGCAATAAATGCGTAAGGGCAATATACCAAGTTTTTGGAGCAGGAGGGAAGAAAACCGAAGTCCCAATAACCTCGCAGCTCCGAGGGGTGCCGGGAAGGGAGAGCGAGTGCAGGCAGCTCTGCGGAAGAGGGAGCCGCGTCCCAGTTGCCGCGTCCCCGGGATTGTGGCCAGGAGCTCAGCACCAAGCACCTCTGCTGCTGCTGTTGTACGTAGTGTGGGAGGGCAGACTCCAGGGGACACTTCTCTATGCAGAAACAGGTAGCTGAGAGGGCTTTGGGGTGTTTATGCATTGAAGGATAAGGATTGTGTCTGTTTTGGTGCTGCTTGAGACTGTGAAAGCCATACATCCTGCTGGGGCTTTGGAGCTGATGGGAGCAGACACTGACACTACATCCATGCTCTATGCAGAGGCCGCATTTAGGCATTAACTAGCCTTTGCATTACTGTGGTAGCAACCAAGATGAATAGGGAGAGATTTAATAGGCGTGAGCCAAGGCCTCACTCTGCTAGGAGGAACATGTGGGAAGGGAGAAGATTTATTGTCCGCCTGAGGAAAAGTACGCCCGAAGCAGGCAGAGCACATTCTCCCCATGTCTGTTATTTGCCAGATCCGGCCCCACCGCCACACAGGGTTTTCTGGGGGCAAATAAGAGCCATGGCATGAAACCAGTGCCAACACGGCAACACACAGCAGGAAATGTCGCTCCGCAACAGCGAAGGATGAGAAAGGCCTTGCAGTCCACAAAATTTTACTGAGAACATGCTCCAAAATTATGTGTCTAGAAAGACAGAGAGATTCCACCCATGAGCAAAGAATCCTGAAGGCCACAGCATCACAGTGAGTTGCCATTGCTGTTGGAGTTGCCACGGTGAATCGTAGGTTGCACGTGGTATATTCAGTGGCGGAGGAAAGAAAGACGCTTATCAACAGGCACTAGTCATTTCTTTGTTTATGGATACAGGTTCTCCTCCCTCAATGAGCAGTTTTAAGTTACATTTACTTATACTGGTGTTCAAAGGACCATTCAGCAAAGCTGGTGATTAGCAGAAGACTGCCGAGTTGCAGCCCTGAGGGTGTCTTGACCAGGCATTTGGTGCTTCCTGGAGGTCCAAGGCATTCCTGGCCAGCTGGCTGCCACTGCTACAGTGCTAGAGCAATACAGGGAGCTAGGATCTGACCTCAAATATATTCACATTGCTGGTTGTTTCCTCAGATGCTAGATAATGGCAGGAAGGAGGGAAGGAATACAGCTGTGATGGTGGAAATGGCTTGAAGGAGAGGAATTTGCAGTTGCTTGTCTTAAATATAGGTTCTATATTTATGAGTTGTGTTGAGGATAGTGGTAGTTTTTTAATGTAGCTTGTAATGTGTTAACTTTCATAACTGTGTGATTTTCGTACAGCAGTAATAGCCATTTTTCTCCAGGATTTTTTACCTTAGCATTGTATATCTTACATACCTTATTGCACTTGCGTGCAATCAGGATTTCCATACTTTTTAATGTGAGAAGGTCCCTCTAGGTGGCACCAACACTCTGTGGTTCCTTACATGACTCCCCCTTGCCAGGGCTGAGTTCTGGATGTGTATGACGAGCCATAACCCTACCAGCAGCTCTGTAAAGGCTGGCAGCTCACAGTCATTTCAGGCCTTAGATGCTCTGAATGTTTACATGCACTTAGTATTTATAAGCTTTTGGCAGCTACAAATGTAACTGCAGATTAACTTTTCATGTTAAATATTTGTTGTCAACCTCATGACACTGTTTTTGCCATAATGAGAGGGGTTCAACTTACCTAAATTTACCCACTTAAAAAATAGGGATTTAGCCTAAACTAGTTGGCTGGGTCCTGGGTAGTCTCAGGTTTGTGCCTCCCAAATGAAGATGCATCTCATCTGGAAGACTGAATTCCCCACTGGAGATGTCTTTATTTACTGGGGATTAATATATATATCTTACTGACACTAGGAATTCAACTTTTAGCAGGCAACTTTCAGGCAGACTGAGGTAGATCTCCAATCCCAATTCAACCAGAGTTAGTAACATAAAGATCTTCCTGATGAAAAGTTTCCAAGGATTCAGAATAAAAAATGCACATAAATTATTTATACTGCTGAATCTAGAGTTAATTTATCATCTAAAGAAGCTTTCACTGAGTAGAAAAAATCCTTTTTTCTCCCCAAAGATTGAGGACATGCAAGAAAATCACACAGGAATGTTTCATGTTTCTTGCCTATTAAAGAAAAGCTGCTGTTTATGTGTCTTTTAAAAAAAAAAAAAAGATATTATTTTTTAAGGGGGAATAGTGGAATGGTTGATACTTTTTGTTCTTTGGTTTATTCTTTTTTTTTTTTTTCAATGAAGAATTTAATATGGCAATGAAGCCTGACAAGCTATGCTAGTGAAACAACTACAGGGGGATTTCTTGAAAATCTTTGTAAGAAATAATTCTATTTGAATTTAGGACAAGGATACCCTTGAAATTGCAAATTGAGACCACGGTCCTTCAGGCTTCTGTGTTTGAAGACAATATAGGCAGGGCAATGTGGGGACCTCAGATTTTCAGGTATGGGGCATGATAATCTGTGTTAATGAAATTGGCCAGTACCGTCAGGTCTGCATATGTTAGTTAGTGAAACACTCCTTGATTCAGGTAATTAGCATAGTGGGGTAAAATAACAGACTTCTGTGTTTTGTGAGAAAATAAATCTAAAACCCAACTGAATGTTAGATTTTGCAGGTTAAAAATACTAGTCTGTTCTTTACTGGGTATAAGTGTTGGAAGATTACTGAGAAGCCTGGGCCAAGAAAATGTAAAATCCAAAGCACAACACAAAAAGGCCAGAGATGTGAAAAAATTGCACTGAAATGCACTTCCCGTAATTCAAGGATCGCTGCATGTCCACGGCTTTCAAATGAGAAAATGTGAATGTTTCCAGTAGCTGGTAGAAAGCAGGAATTACTCTCTGATAAGACCAGAACGCCTGTGCACAACTGCTGTCGTGCTCCTGGAAGGCCAGGAAGCAGCATGTACGTCACACAGTTCCGAAGAGCCAGATTAATGCTCGACTCCTGCATAAACAGCATGGTGGGCAGATGCAAAATCTGCCACTTCCACAGCACGTACAATGTGATAGATTCAGCAAGGTTCTATTAATTAAAGATAATCACCCTTGAACTTGGAAAGAGCTGTAGTGTTATATTTACATAGCTATTAATGCCTAATTCACACACATGAATCCAAGGACTTTGAGGGGTTACCACAAGTCTTCAGGCTATTACACTAACATATGTGACTTGCTATTCAGTTATGTTATTTCCCAAATTTTCAATAGATTCACTGATCATGGCTAGTAAATATCTCACTGACACAGTAAACTTGCAGTTTGGAGTGTCAATCTGGGAATAAAACCAGCTTTATTACTGGTCTGAGGATGTATGATATAGTATTGATCCTGGGCTAGCCACATATTGTGAAGGCCAGGTCTGGGCAAGTTGTTTTTTTGCTGTAAGAACCTGAGTTTTCAGCTTTATGGTTTGTATTTTATATACATGTATAAACATATATCATATATATATGGGAGAAAAAAGATCCCTGAAGCTAACAATTACCACCTGTCTCTGTATTTTGTATCGTATTTTATGTTATTTTAGAATGTATTTACTTGCAAAATGATAGCGATTTTCCTGGAATAGACAGATGGCATTCAGACATGAATTAGAAAGTAAAGGGTTTTTTCCCCCCGAAATTCCTGTTGAAACTTTCAGCTTATAAAAAGACAGTTGAGAGTTCATGGACACTTGCTGCCTGCCAGAGGAGAAAGACCAATGTTGATAAAAGCAGTGGAGAAGGGCCGTCAGCTGCAGAAGGAAAGCTTTAAGTACACTTGGCAGGCAAGGAAAAAGGTAATATCAACATTTATAACTCAGAATTGAGAAGGGTCAAGAATTCCTCAAGGAAACAAAGACCTTCTGTATATGGTACTTTATGCACTCCATGGAAATAGAGGACATTTGAATGGAAACTGGAATGCAGGAAGTTCTGCCTGAGTATAAGAAAAAACTTGTTACTGTGAGAATGACTGAGCAGTGAAACAGGTTGCCCAGAGGGGCTGTGAAGTCTGTGTCTCCAAACCTGCCTGGCCACAGGCCTGGGCAACCTTCTCTAGCTGACCCTGCTTGAGCTGGAGTTTGAACCAGGGGATTTCCCCAGGTCCCTGCCAACCTCACCTGCTCTGTGATTCTGTCGTTAGTGGGCCTTTCCCACAGTGTTGTAGTGCTGGTGATTCTTTCCTAAGAGTCATCTGGGAAATGGAAGGGAGTTTGGGACATGGCAGGTGTTCTCCAGCAGCTGTGGAAGTTGTCCTAGAAGAATAAAAGCTACCTCATATGATGTCTGCACCACATGTTGAGGACCGCTGAATGTCCCCTTTGAGTTCTAAGGTCACTTTTCATTTGGAGAACTAGCCTGAAAACACAGCCTGCTGTGTAGCTGCCTTCCAGAGCATGCAGGCTGCAAAGTGACTAAGCATGGCTGAGAGCACTTGGGAGCCTCCAGAAGCTCTACTGGGGCTGCTCCAAGGAACCTGCAGAGAGTTCATAGAGGTCACAGAGAGCACAGTCCTGGTAGCTGCTTTTATACCGCTCATTAATGCAGAACTGATATTACTAAAATGTTTGTTCATCTCAGTGTCTCAGAGTTTTGATGTTCAGTTCACAAATTTCCTGTGCTTTTCCAGGTTCATCCACTACTCATAGCTAGCCACCAGTGCTGAAAACTATTTTTTTTTTTTTTTGCGTTGTAGAATCATCTTTACTGTAAATTCAGTCTGTATTATGTAGAACATTCAATTAAAGTGTTTTAACTTCTGAGCTCTCATCTCCCATGAGGAAAGATGGAGAGAAAAAAGTCTCAATGCTACGGTGTCTCTAGATAGAAGCAGGTTCAAGATGTGACCATCAGTGTTACCATATCTCAGATGGACTCATTTGGAAAGAGGCAATGACTTACTTTGTATTGCCATATCATGAACACAAAGAATAGTGAATTCAGCTGAATTAATTTAGAAACCCAGTCTAAACGTGAAGTTGTATATGTCTGAGTACCATGATCCACATTTATCCCAGGCTATGGGAATACTATTACTGAATAGCAGAACCAGCCTTTTCCAACATGCAGCATTAAGAGTGGGTACTGGCTATGCCTTGGCATGGCAGGCTAAATGCAGTCCAAAGATGAAAATGCCTTCTTCAACAAGGCTAAGCACTAGGTTTGAAAATGCCTGGCTATATCCCAATTCTGGAATGCAGATGTGCACTTTTTTTTCTATGAGTGTTGTGCTGCCTTGTGCCATAACATCAAGACATGTGTTTCATTCATATTTGTGCTCATACTTACAGGTGTTCTTGCTGTGGGAAAGACTGTACAGAGACTGAATGAACTCTTACTGTCCAACATCAGTGAATACTAAGAAGTTCATGTTTTCAACTACTAGGTACAGTTAACAGCTGTAAAAACAGCTGTAGAAAATCATTCATGTTACTAAACTCAAACGTGTCACAGGGGAGCTGAAAGATGTTTATGAATATTCTTTTTTTTCATATATCCTTAATGTATAAATATTCTGGCAAATGAACTTCTACTGATTACCTCAGTGCAATATCTGAAAGATATTTTATCATCTTTTTTTCTGATTCATATAACTATTCACATGTCATTATACAGAGCATAAATGTGACAACATGGATAGTACATTAGATTTGTGCTAGTAATATATTGTTTGTGCTTCAAAAGGCTAAGTTACTTTATCAAAAGTTGTTCCTAATCTATGTCTGAGCTCAAGCCTTCAGGTTGGCAATATAGATTGGAAATTTTACAAACTACAGATAGCTGCAAAATATAGAGAAACTTTTCCCTATATTTCCAAATTAAGGTGTCTGTCTTTAAAAGAATGTGATTATATTCAAAAGAAACTAATTTTATCAGTAACTTTCAGTTAGAAATCCCAATCCAGTCCTGAATAAAATCAGGAGTGGGAAAAGAGGCAGCTCCACTTCAGAATCAAGTAATTTCATCTCTCAATGACTTGTTTTATTCTGGCAAATTCTGACTGTCCTGCATACTACTTCCCTTGCTGACATTTGCTTAATTTTTTTTGTACTCATTTTGGCTAGCTGTTTCATTAATTTTTATCTTGGCTTGCTTTTCTAATTCATTTTTGATTATAACACATTTTAAGAGATCTTTGCCAATGTGCTTCCTGTCAGAAAATCTGTAATAAATATTTATCAGGAAATTGTTATATTAGTAATTTTGTCAATAAATATTTATTAGAGGCTTAAGACTGCAAAGCCCTGTAGACCTGCGATAAATATGGACTACAACCATGACTGAAACTATGTCTGAACAATATTGCATACCACAAACATGTTAAGATGTGACTAATTGGTGATAAAATTCTCTATGGTAACTTTTAGTTAGCACAGTTTAGCTTTTATTACTTACCCGATCTGGTATATGCATAGTGGTACAGGACTAGCTTGTGACTTGTGAGCACAGAATTAAGAGGCAAATCTTCAACTGACGTAAAACAATAGCAGCTGAATGAGTGGAGTCAGGTGTTTTGCACAGCTATGTTCCTCTTCCGTGGTATTTTTGTTGTTTGGAGTGGTAAGTGGCTATTTACCGATGGACTTTTTATTACTATCCTTAGTAAATATTTATGTCTATCCTAAATACCTCAACTTAAAAGATTTTTAAGTCTTTAACCATATCCCGCTTTGCGGAAACCTTTTATAAAGCCCAGGGAATCAGGAGAAAGAGGAGAATTTAGTGTGTAATTCTCAGTAATACTGAGAAGGACTAGAATCACATGAGCTGAGGAAGCTGGGATGTGCCAACATTTAGTGGTTTTGCCCAAGCTCACCTTTTGAATGCGCTTTTAAAAGGTGCTGTAGCTTTTTCTGGGGAAAATACTCTGCTTGGTTTGATACACATGTGAGAGGCCAGAAGAGATCTTTGCTATATAGTGAGGCGAGGAAGTCAGTATCCACCTCATTTGTATGTATGGTTGCACAAAATGGTGAAAAGGTCTAGAAGAGGTAAAAACAAATAAAAGGTCATACACAAGTTCAGTATTTGTAGTGCCTTACCTAAAGATTTGCACTAATGTAAACTATTCCACTGCTCTCTGAACTAGAGGCTAGAAAAATAAACCATTATAAAAGAGTAGATATGACTGAGGCGTGTGGGGTCTCTGGCAATAAATAATCTGAGCCTTTGTGTTCAGATTCTGAAAGCGGCTTTGGCTAACGTCACGTCTTGCTTGCCGAACTCTTTGTGTGCCATTCAGCAATCAGAGTGCTCAAGACAGCATTTAATAAATATCCGTAATGTCTGGACTCACAACAAAGGTTAACGTCATTCAGGGTTGGCACTGTTATCCAGGAGGAGATACAGGCTGTGTTCTCCAGAATTCCAATTTTCTTTGGCTGTTATAATGCTGCTAGGAATAGTGAAGCCAAAATGACAGGATTCAAAACTCTTGGAAGGAGTGTAACGAGGGTCTGACACTGTTAGTGTGAGCACTGCTTGCGTGCGTCTCTGCCCTTCATGTCAGGAGCAATGCCCTGCCTCTGATACAGCATCTCTGCTTTGCACCTAGGCATTGTAGAAAGCCTAAGCCATAGAGAAGCAAAGGGGACAAAACAGGTGAATTAAGGACAGATTTGCGCCCTTAGCATCTAAAGTGTCCTGTCTTTTATGTCCCTCTAAGCCACAGTGCTTTTCAGCCTAGCATAAATAGCAGTGTTCTCTGTCTTACATACAGAATTCTGTTCCTATTGAAATTGCTCACAATCCTAAAGTAGCTAAAGGAAGAAAAAAGGAGATGGAAAAGGCAGCAACTTGGACGTGTATTGACTGTTTTTTTTTTTTTTCCTATCCTGCAGGTAATGGATGCAAAATAAAATACTTCCACACTAGGATCACTAAAAATTCTAGATTGGTTTGTCCAAGCCAACGTTCAGGGCAAACAGGGCACAAGACAGTGTGATAAAGACCTCTAGTGTATTCCTAGACATTTAGACCATTTCAAAGGGTAAGTGGCTTTGCTTCGTGCTCTTCCTGACAGGGAAGCAGGCTGAAGCGGGGAGCTTCACCTGCGACGGGTACGTGACTGGCGAACCGGCCCCGTGAGCTGCATGAGCACTGCTGGTCAGCGGGATAGCGCCGGGAACGTGGCAGCTCCAAATGGGAGAGTGACTTTCCCTGATCCTTCAGATTCAGTTATCTTGCAGCTGACTTAGCTCTTCTTTCAGGTACTTGGTCCTGTTCAGCAAAGGATTAAACCCATGCTTAAGTAGCTTTACTGAACAAGGACAGAGTTAAGCTCAGAACCTTACTAGTCTTTATTAGTATGGTAGGCAGAAGTCTGGCTATCCCAAGGCAGGGTGTGTAAGAATTGTCACACTCCACTGGATGGCCAACATAGTGCTTTTCATTCCCGTACTTTCATGTGACAATATAACAATCTCTGGGAAGCCTGTAATGCTCATAACAAATCCCTCTGTCTGTGGTCAGCATTTGGCTGACATGGGAGTCCTGGGGACAATGGCCTTGCTTGTTTGCTGCCTCTGGAAAAATCAGTTTTAGGAGTATCTGCCTCCTGGTGCTCAGTGATCAGAGTCAGACGGAAATCTGCAAATTCTGGCAAGGCCCAGTCTTAGTGATTCCACCCCCAATCTGCTTGAGGAGCTCTTCTGAAAATTCAGCTGAGTTAAGGATCTAACCTCTCTTTTTTAATCCTGACCATTTTAGCCTCTTGTCCTGCCTAATTCACCTCCTAGTGGAATATACAGCCCTAAAGTTGTTCAGGGCCTTTAGGAAAAAAATGGTTCAATTTTCAGCTACCAGTGCTGGAATGAGGTCGTGTTGGAGAAGCTGTTTCTGTTGGTCATATCTAGAACTACTGTATCAATGGGTACTTTTTTCTTGACAGTTCTTTCCTCTTGTTTGCGTGTGGCATTTGTTTTCGCTTGCATTGGAAGAGATTGGAAGCTGACCTGATGAAAAACTAGAATTTGGGAAGAAATTAACTCTTTGTTTTTCTCTCTCATTTCTTCATGTCTTTCTCTGACTAATACTAAATGGCTATAGATACCAGAGAGAAAAAACAAGGGATTTATGTGGAGCAGTAATTTTTCAATCCTGGGGCTTTGGATTCTTGTTCATGTGACTGACACAGAGCTGTCCTGCCACTGCTCATCCTGAGTGCTGAGCCCTTGTGCAGTAGGGTCTGGCTCATTACGCCTCATGTTACAGGAGCTCAAGTCTAATCTGTACTGAAACCCCTATAAGCTTCTTGAGAAACAAAAGATCTTGGTGGAAATGAAAAACAAGGCTAAATCTCAGTAAGAAATACACAGAGAATACAGTAGAAGAATTTATCTGTATGTTTTCTGCTATGTAGGAATAAGACACAGTTGATAGACCCACAGCTAACCTGGCCCATGCAGAACTTCAGTGAAGCTAGACTGAATAAAAGTTATTGAGGATCTGACAAGCTCTGTTACTGCACCTTAAAAAGGAACTGTATTTTCTTTCTTTCTTATGCAAAATCTCTCCTTTCTCTCTCTCTCTCTCTCTCTCTTTTTTTTTTTTTTTTTTTTTTTTTTTTTCCTGGTCTCTCTCTCTCTCTCTTTTTTTTTTTTTTCAAACCATGCAGGAAATGTTTTTGAAGGGAGAGTCAAGAGACTTAAGTCTGGAATTTTTATGCACACCAGAAACTTAAATGTGTGGTTCAAGCTGATAAACTTACCACACCTCCTTCTGTTTTCTTTATAGACTTATTACAAATATCTGGCTTGGAACCTAGATTTATGGTGTGAACAAAAGAAATATAGACCTTAGAGACATGTAAAGATAAATCTCAGGAGGAGACATAAAAGACTTTTTTCAACTTTTAAACTGCTTCTTAATGGAGCAAAATAACAAAAGGATCAGAACACTAATTTTAAAAAAATACTCTTGTTTAAAGAAACTGTTGAGCATTAGGGATGCTGCATATAAAATATCTCTGTTGTTTTATGTCTGAGTCAAAATTGTGTCTAGAGTCTAGTCATTAGCTTTTTGTAGCTTCACAATTTGTGTTGCTCTCAACTGGAGTTTTGTAACAAAATAAGAGCAGTAAGTACAGAGGGCTCAGATTGCATTTTTTGAAACTAGAGCTAGCTAAAATTTACCATTTCAGGAGTACTTTTAGGAGCATTTTTTAGGAGTACTTTTTTAATTCATTGTAATGTTTTGCAATATATGCTTCTGTGGTATTTAATTTAGAAAAAAAAGGCTATATTTATTTCAACGGTTTTTTTTTTGCTTATATACTATTAATTTAAAATAATTTTAATTATTTTAAGGCAGGTTTATATTTGAATAAAGCAAAAGGCTTTGATTGGTTTGAAACAGTATTTCATAGGTATTTTTTTTCTTTAAATATTCCATTTTGGAATGGGGTACTTCACTCTCATTTCCTCTGAAAGTGGTGAAGGTTGCCTTATGGCTCTGTGGAAGTCTGTATTTATGCCTGCAAACGGGACCTTTGAGACTTCAGTTTCGACTGCATCATGTACTCTGAACCACAGTGAATATGAAGGCCAGCTTCTTCCTCAACAAAGATGTGGTATTTCTTTGAATGTTTGAACTAGAATGAATATATTTTAGGAAATAAAAGGACATTTACTCTTGACTTACAAATTTTCATTGCTGGAGAATTCTCACAACATTTGGAAAATTGTTGCAGTGATAAAGAACTTGCACTTTTTATCTAGTCTCAATTTGTGTAGCTTCTTGTTCCAGGAAGTTATTATATCTCCATCTCCCATTCTAAGGAACCTTTTTAAAAATCTATCTTGTAGACTCAACACAAATGCCTGTGGTCAAATGATACATCTTATTTGTTATTTTGGTTGAGAGACCTGCTTGTGTCTTTCCATGTCAGACATACTTTCTGAATGGCTGTGATTTGGATCTCCTGCTCTTGAGCAGAATTGGACTTTGCTTGCGAGCACCACAGTGATTCATGCTACTCTGGCTGTAGTTTCATCCTTGACAGATACAGAAGTAATATAATCTTCCTACTCAGCTTACACTATATGAACAAGAATTCCATGAGCCATAGCATTAGAGAGGGAGTTTGTATTTAAATAATAATCAGCCAGTGCCCCATTTCTGCTCACTTACAATTAAGTTGAATAAGACAAAATGTGCTCTTTTGGTTCACTTTTGGTTCACTTATTTTCTTGATAGCTGAATTCCAGCCTCAAAACTTTTGCATGTGAGCATCTTACGTCACTAAAAATGTGTGAGGTTCATTTTGCAAAGTCAGTGGATTTCAATTGTCCTCACAAGGAACTGGATTATGTTGTACGTCCACTTCTAGGCTGACTTTTCCCTGAGCATTTCTTTGCTTAAAGTTGAGCTTTTGTGCCTCTGTAAGAGGGAATTATAGGAAGTAAAAATTCACACAAGGTATAGCCTCAGTATGTACTTTTTTTTTTGAAAAATGTGTGGTCTATCTAATTTAGTCATCTAACTGTTCAGCTAACTGAAGAAAGATTTACTCTCCACTTGGGAATTAGAAGGTCTTGGATGAGGAGGAACCCAATTGTAGATTGACTCTGACCTCACGCTATTGGCAAGTGAGTGTTATTTACTATGCAATGGTTATTTGGTGTCCTGTATGAAATGAATTCTTGGGTTTTCCTTCACACTGCAAATATCTACATCAGGGTACTGCCACCACAGCTAGTCTTGGCAGGCACCTTTCCTTAAGCCTGGGGAGATATTTCAAGGCTAAAATGTCTGTAGGGGCAGACCTACCTATTTAATCTCATCAGGATGCCTCTCAGTATGGGAAATGGGTACTTCAGTAGGAAAGGTTGGAGCATTTTTGCTGCTTCTACCTGAGCTTTCATTTCTCCCTGGCTAAATATTTGTTCTTGACACTATGGAGCTGGTCCCTTTCAAGAACACTAAATTAACTTAAAAGAAAATTGGGTCTGAATCCAAATGTAAACAGATTAGTCTCTGGGCCATAACAAATGAGATTGTGGTGAAGAATTATGTAATTCTCAAATTTGACCTCTAGTCAGTGCAAACCTTCAAGAGCAGCCTCCTCTTTACAGGGATCAACAGAGAGCTTTAAAACATCTATGGCTCTTTGGTTTTGTCATGAGCACATAGTAAATGTGTCTAAACATAGCTACTGTGAATGTCTGGAAGTCACCAGCTAAGGCAGAATTAGCTAACTGAATAGAACACAAGCAGGCTTAATAAATGTGCATGGATTTTAATGTTGGCAAATTTAATAGCCAAATGAATAGACTACTACTAATTGCATAGCTTATTCTAAAGAATGCAAAGGATAAACAATTAAAACAATTACTAGAATTTATATGTTAATTCAGCTCAAATGAAATGATTAATAGCAGAGGGAAGAATGAAAACAAGGCATTACCAGATTCTTTTCCTCACTCTTTGTAATAAACAAATCTTTCTGTCATACAACTGCTGTTTGACTAAAAGGAACATTGATAGTTATAATGTATTATGAGCCAACCAAGTATTTTCCATTTGAACAATGATTTTCACTTAGCACATTAATGTTGACAGAAAAAGACCAAAGGCACCCTTGTGACTTTACCAACATGTCATAACAAAATGAAGGCTTAACCTGTTTCTGAAGGATTGACTTTCAAGCAGGAAACTGGGCTATTTTGGAAACTTAGCTAATGACACTGTTATTTTTTCTCCTGAGTGATAAGGTTGATGGATACATACCACTTGTATTTTGCTTAATCCTTTTTCTCCCATGCTCAGGACTATCACTTACACCATAGTGTTGATCAATCAATGTATATTAGTATCTCGCTATACTGACAAATGCTCTTGCTCTGTCATTTGCAGCTGCAAATATATTTAAGCAGAATTATCTAACACACAGTATCTTGTTGTTGTTGTTAGAAAAGCTATAAAGACTGTAATTTGCAAATGGACCTAGGAGAATTATGGTCTACTTCTTACTGAAAATCTGTGGCCATTGAGTGCCTACAACCCTACAAGTGCTGGAAAACTCAGCCAAAGCCTAACTGTGATCTTTGCTATGCTCAAGTATAACATCACATCTAATATGATAGGGTAAGTTTTCACAAAAAGTAGAGCTGTAAAGATTAATATACAGGCTCATGAGATTTAGAAAGGGCACCAATAAGAGCAGATGCCACAGGTGTTCAAACAGTCTAAATTTTACAGAGGCAAACATTTTCAAGCAAGCTTTCCATAATAAACTCTGACAGTGAGCACAATGTAAAGGTTATCATTGGGTTACAGAGCTCTGCAATATCAGAGCTTGCCTTCCTTACAGAATTTAAAATATATTTTAACTGATAGAGTTTTAAGTTAAAGAGAAGAGATGCTCAATAAAAACATGATTTTACCATCGCCCAACACTTCTGAAGGGTCAAAAGGGCAGATAAACAACTTCCTGCAGCTGTGGCTACATCTGGCACACGACTGAAGCAGAAAGCGTGCTTTGCAAAGATAAACATATCAGGTTGTATCTCCGTAGTCTCCTACACTTCTGGATAAAGCTCAGGGAACTGAACTTGGCCCTGCAGTGCCACCAGTAATTAATATCTGAAACTGCTTTGCCACTGATGAATCAAAACAGCCCTACAATAGTGAGCTTAAATTCACCCCAATCCAATACTGCAAACAGCTGAAAAGGCAGAAATAAACTGTGCCTCTGAGAGTGCCATGCCAAGGCAGCGGACCAGCTCTCTGAACTCTCAGATTGCTGCTGGATATAGCAGCTGTGGATTGGACTCTTCATGGCCTGGGACTAGGGACTGTGTGTGCATTTGTAGGACACCTCTTCTGGATGCACTTAGTTATTCTAGAAAACAATCACCCTTTGCTTATCTTAAATGTAATGAACTTGTTTGGTGGGTATTTCTGACATATTGTCAGTTGGGTTATTTCTGTTTTTGTTGTTGTTGTTGTTTTCCCTCAAATGAAGGCTGTCGCTGTGCTTACGGGTGTGGTGATACCAGGTTCAACCTTTTTGGCATATACAGTAAGTCAAGCCAATTCATCTTTAACATGAATGTTAATACCAAAAGGAATTAATTTCTTTTTCCATTATTTTTGTATTTGAACAAAAGGCTAGTGCTACCCAGATGGAGAAATATTTCTCTTGTAACCTCTTGGTTGAGATAAGTGTTTGGAGGGGCAATTGGGGTTCAGCTCCCCTGTCTGCCTGCTGCAGGTAGAACCAGTCTCTTCTATGGGATGCCCTGTGCTCTGAGCTACAGGCAGCTCTCACTGTGGGCTTCGCAAGGACCTGCTGAGACTGGTTTATTCACAAGAGCAGGTTTTGAAGGAGTATCCTGCACCCTCCGAAAGATGCCTACATCTTTGAGCTATCAAGGCTCATCACGAGTTCCTGTGTAAGCTTGCTTGCTTTGTAAAAGAACTGAGTGTTCTGGAGATGGAGAGGACCAAGAAAGCATGGAGAGTTGTCGATGGGTGGTTCAGGGCACTGCAGGAAAGTGGCAATAACCAGCTGAAGATTGTGCTCTAGCTCAGGCAGAAAAGCAGTGTATAAAGCTGAGGTGAATCTCCTGCCTTTCAACCACATGGGCAGGGATGCCGCTTGTTTTCCAGAAAGTACTTGTGATGAGTTTAATCTGAGTTCAGAGTGTTTCTGGGCTAACAGATGGACACGTGGAATCCCTGCTGCCCTAACCTAAGAGTTGAAGTTGGACATTTTTCATTTCAGCTTGGGGTACTGGGCCACGTGGGCAATTTTGCCGATGCCTGCATTGCCTAGGTGGGCAGCTGAGGTGTCTGAAGATCTCTGGGGGAGAGACCTGGTCCTCCTAAAAAGTGCTTTTTTCTCTGCCTTGTCTATCTCAGGATCCCAGTTGTCTCCAGAGAGCAACCCAGCTTGCTTGCTAGTTGAGATCAGTCCCTCTCCTGAGGCTGGAGAGGATCTGAGCATGCACCTGTGACGGGGAGCTGTGGCTCTCCAAACACGGGGCACCTCAGCACACAGCTCCCAGCCATGAGCCCGGATTGTGTCCTGGGTGTGAGGGCCTGTGTTCTGAGCCTGCAATGCTGGTCAGCAGGCAGGCAGGAGCTGCTGTATGGGAACGGGAAGGAGGGAGGACGGAAAGCAGTGTCTGAACCTGGTCTCATGGAGAGGTGCAGAGCTCCACATGGAGCAACATATGTGACATTTAATGTTTCCCTCCCTCTTTGCCTTCATTTCTGTTCCAGATTTACCCTCCAGGCAATTACAATAAGCTCTTGCCTTCATTTACATGGGGGATTTAGTGAGCTAAGATGGATTAAAAACTGTGTGGTCTGAATCTCTCCACTAAGTGATCCACTCAAGATGGTGTGGGAAATCTGCAACTGGAGAACAAACAGTTATTTCTCCAAAGCTTCAGGAATGAGTGTGATACCTGGAACACACTGGGCTTCTCTGTGCTTTAAAAAGGGAGATGGTATTTTTCAGATAAGATACCCAGTTAAATCAAAACTTCAAAAATCCATACCACAGTGACTCAGCCTGATCAGGGATCACCTGGAAAGGAGTACTATCCGTCACTCTCTGTACCAGCCAGATTCCAGTCACAAGGAGCTTGCCCTGCAAGAGGACAGGCAAAATTCCTCTAAGACTCTTACCGGAGCAGTTCATGCATAGCTATTCCAACGTGTACTTTTGTGGTAGGGACATTACTCTCTTGCTTGCTTACATGTGGGGAAATTGCTTTCCCTGTTGGCTGTAGATATTTGCAGTTATCTTCCAGGAGAGAAATCAAGTTGCTATGACCTTGGCCCCAACCTTAGCCCATCTGGAAACTGCATAGATTTAGTCTGAATTTAATTTAGATTAGCAAAGAAACCTCAAGAGTTATAAAACATCTGTTTTCTTTGGAGAAGCTTCAGATCTGTCACAAGTCATGTTAGGTAAGTATTTGTCCACATTTCAACACATCAGGGAGAGAACTGTAGCAGCTGACAATAGACGAGCCATTTGATGTTGTGTTTCTCTCCGACTTCCTGGCAGACACCTATCAGAGATGACAAGGGAGTATCATTTTTACATTATGGTGTTTCTACCAAACTGCTGATAGAGCCCTTCGCAAGATCACAGAAGGGTCTGTATCATCTGATTAGCATTTAGAGAACCTGGTTAGCCGGGAGGGAACTGCAGGATACCAGAGACTGCCACCCTCAAGGGCTGAGAGAGGAAAGACTCAATCAGTGGTTGATAAGGCTTAGCAATGATAAATCACAAACAAAACTTCAGGCTTAGGAATTCACAGCACAATCTGTCATGAATTTCCTTCCCTTCCCTCCCTCCCCAATATCTGATGAGAATTTGGCTTTTAAAATGGTCTGTGGAAGTATAAGAGATCATGCTAGCACAAATTATGGAGCTATGCCTGCCTTTTGTTAGTTTTGTTAGTGCTCTGTATTTATTTATATCTCTGTGTGTACTTATGCAAATTTTGCTGTTAATTGGTGATAGCAGGAGGAATTTTAAAGTTCAAGGACTTTTGTTAATGTCGAAATGCAAAAATCTCTTGTTAAAAACACTTGGTACTATCCCAACCTTTTGGGACCATTTGGAAATGCATAAGGTTCCTAGTTCACCACTGACCTATATTGCAAAATCCTTTAAAAAACATCATTTTAGGAATGACTTCAAAACAAAAAGGACCTTCTCTACAGGTGGCTTTGACCTGGCCTGTCTGCTGGGAAGAGTCCTTCCAGCATCAGATTCCCCATCAATTCCAGGAGGCTGAAACATGTTAATCTGCTAATGTATGTATATACTGTGGTCTGCACCACTGTGAGACCGACAATGACAATGCTGGTCAATGCACGATCTGTCTTCTCATGATGTGACTATGGAGAAGAATGAACATTGCACTGTCACGGCAGTTAACGTGCATCTCCCTGTGCCAGGTCCTTTTCTGAACTGCCCCTTATATGAAGTTTGGAGTGGTAGGAGTATTACTAGCCATCTTGCACGCAAATCAGCTTCCTCCATATTTTCAGAGAGGCACCAGGGCGAGCAAAGCATTCAGAGAACTGTGCATAGGAAATGACTATGAGCAGTTGTATCGCTGCAGTCTCCCCCCGAAAAATGCCCAGCTGAAGCTCTACAGGACTGTGTGCTGCAGCACCTGAGACCAAAAGCTGCTCCGGGGAGAATTGCTCCTTGGTGCAGAATAGGCCCCATTTCTTGTGCACAGGAACATTTTCAGGCTAGGGATCAATTAATCCAAATGTACTCAGTTAAACAGCTAAAAACAAACCAAAGACCATTGGACTGGTCCAGTGAGAAGAAGAAAACTGTGTGAGAGAAAAGGAAAGCAAACAAATACCACAGACTGCAGAAAAGCACTAAAGGAGAAAATGTCAGTCTGAAAATAAAATCCAGAAGATTGATCATGTAAAAATTGCACATACGAGGCTATGTAGTTTGAGAGACTAGATGGTAAGGACAACTTGAAGTTTTTCTCAGAACTGTACTTGAAAAGTACATTACAATGTTGGACATTATACGTCATTCAATGTAGTGGACTTTGTGTGAAGCCTGTGGGTTTCAGCCTAAACTTCACTGTGATCCTCCCTGTCCCCAACTTGGATGTTTTCCTGCAGTGTTGTATTGATTCAGAGTAGCAACTGATAGGCTGAACATACAGATATCCCAAATGTTCCAAAATGATGGGAGAGAAAACTGTTAGCAGAGGGGTACATTGAGGATCTACTTGCATTTTTTTCCCTCAGTAAAACTGTGCATTGCAGTACTGTGACAGCCTACTTCTTACATCTAACAATTCCTGCCTTGTAAGAGCAGCAAGATTCCTCTAAGGAATGCCCGACTATGCAGAAATGCTGACGCTGGCCTGATGCTAGTACTAACAATGTGCATTAGTGTTATTAGACAATAACATGTACCCTGGGGCGTCTTCTGGTTTTTGATTAAGCTCCCTGGGATTCTGGCTTTGTAGATTGGCCATTGTAAATGCAGAGGCAGAAGAAAGATGCGATCGCCTCTGCTCCAAGGGTGGTACAACTACCTCTCCCGGCAGGAAGTGTTCAGATGCCCTTGATGACAATGGGCAAACAGACAGTGTTTTTGTTTATTTTCTCATAAAGTGCTGATGAACAAATGAGGCAGAGGCATTAAGAAACTCATGCTGTGAAGAGAGATTTGAGTTTATCAGCTGCTTCATGGCAGGATAAATTTTATATACAGTGAGAATATAAAGGAATCTCTCCCTGAGAGGTGAAAAGCTAAGGTTTTATTTCATAAATAAAAGGGAAAACTTGCTTTTCACAGAGATTTGTTCTTCTCTTAAGTTTGAATAAAACAGTTCTATTTATTTTCTCTTAGCTTTTTTGGTGTAACATGATCATGAAACCACCACAGCTAGCTAATTTATAATTGAGGGCCAGCAGAGGCTGTGAGAACCAATCCATGCATAAAACATTGAATGTGAAGTTCCGAGAAGATCTTCTCTAATTTAACATTTGTTACGAACAAATCTTGTTTTGCAGATATTTGATGGTGTCAATGCTATAATGAAAGGTGGTGTTCAAAACTAGGGCTGGTATCGGTTCTCACTGAAGTCATTGCAAATGCCTTAAATAACTATTTATAGATTTTTGCGTAGTGGATAGAGGCCATAGTGACCCAGTGCTATCATACAGATCTTATATAGAGCTCCAGCCTGCACAGGGCTGAGAGCTAAAGATCCTGAACTCATAGGTAGCACACACAATTCTTTTTTTTACTGCTGTCTTACCTATGGTACCTATCTGGTACCAATCACTATATATTTCAGTAGGTTACTCATACTTGATGACAAATTTAAAGGAAATCTGAATTTTACTTTGTGAAGCTAAGTGGGATCTTCGCTCCAAAGCATCTAAAGGCAATGTCCACATGATCTCTTGTAAAAAAGGTGATGCCATATGGCAGGAAGCCATTTATCTGGCTTCATTGCTGTGGGGAGTGAAAATTGACAGGACAATGCTATCTGCAGGGCTCACGGCCTGGGTCAAATCCTGCTTACCTTACTTATGTAAATAGTTCCACGCATCTCAATAGCTCTGTGTTGTTACAAACTGTCCTAATTTGCACTTTGCAAACTGAGAGCAGAAATTAGTTCCAAAACTCTTAAATGGCACTGTTCCCTCGGATAGAGAAAAGCTTTGTCCTGCCCAGCAGAATCCTCTGAACTATTGCAGAAACCCAGTAGCATTTTCTTTTGAAGTCTAGTTCTGTTAGAAAGGAGAGGGACCTTCCCTCTCAAGCATAATCCTGTTGTGTAAAATCTGCTTTATATATACTTATTTATTTTGACACTCAACGCCTCTTCTTAATGTATATGCATAAGCTCTTAGGGATTTAGGTCTTCATCACTTGGTGATTTGCCCAGTATTTCTCCTATTTTTAAGAAAATCTTCTGTTTCTACTTTCTTATTCCTTGATAATGTTTGGAGAGGGAAGGCCAGGGTTGGGTGGGGGATTAAACAAAGTGTTCAAGGGGAATTTTACAGACTCAGTGGAATCCACAGCCAGGACATAGACTGATTGAACCATTGCCAAGTCTTCCTTTTGGGTCTGTTTGAACTGACTTCAACTTGGTGCAGCTCAGGTTTTACCTTCAGTAACAGCCATCTCTTACTCCCTCTGGGGAGAATCCTCTCGTGCTTCACCTCACTCTGAAAAATAAAGTATCTGCGTGGTAGAGGAGCATTAAAAACAACAAATGAGGGTGTCATGGTTAGGAAACTATACTTGAACATAGACTCCATGTGTTCAATAACCTTCTTTACTGCAGCTTTCCTGGGCAGCTGTGGCCAAGTCCCTCGGCCTGCAGTGTGTAAGGGGAGCGGGGCAGTGACACTGAACTGCACTGCTCTGTTGCTGGCACCAGAGTCCAGCCATACAGGGCCCAGGGCCCCCATGCACCCCAGCTTTTGTACTGCAATACCCCTGGTGCCCTCGTGTTCCTTCTGCAAGTGGTTGGTAGGGCCTCTGTGCTGGCAGGTCTGAGCTGCATGACACCATGTCTCACCTACAAGGCTGAAAAAAAACAAGTATTTCCCTCGGTTGATCTCACCCAGTATGTTTTCTGTGAATATGCAGTGCACTTTTTCTAGATAGGGCGCCATACAAGACAGCAGGAACCTCACTCAAAAAGATAGGAATTTCTCCTTTTTTTCTTTCTGTATTAGCATTGTCTACAGGATATGAGACCCACAGTCTCTTCCATTGCTTGACGCAGTTCAACCCCAAGTCCTTAGTCTTCCCTAGCACCAGACAACACTGACTGGGGAGAGAGAAGAACTCACGTATAATTTTGTATTCAGAAGCGATGTGAGCTGGAAATTGTTTTTCAAATGTTTTGCTTAGGTGTTTAAGTATGCAAGCATTTCTTTTGAACAAGACACAAAATATTATCATAAGATGGAGCAACTCAGTTGTGCTCATCTGGAATTAAATGCAATCTTGATTTGTTAATTTTGGCATTTGTGAGTGTGTGCGAGGCTGGAAGAAGAGCGATTCCTGCAGATCTGTGTATTGGCCTGGCAGGAGACTAAAGAAATCAAAATAGCATAAGACCTAGGATAGGATTTGGTCTCCCTAAATCCCACGCTGATCCTGCTTTCCTGGCTTGGCTAATCTCTCTGCTGAAGCCAGGAAGCATAAGCACAGGGTTAGCAGCCCACACCCATGCTGTTAAGCCTGTCCTTTCACTGTAATAACGACATTGCTAGAGCACCCATGAAAATGGGGGCCTGCCTGGTCTCTCCCTTCGTACGAGGCCACCAGGAGTTATGCATAGCCTTGTGACTTTTGCTTCTGGCCCCTGCTTCTGGCCCCCTTCGTCACTGTGCTCAGCCTGGGGCTCTTCTTCCTCCTGGCACTTTTATGCCATGGCTCGAGTCCCCTTTCTGCAGCACCTCTGTGGAGCGGTAGGAAAGACTTCCATTTACAATAGCTCATGGATTATTATGGTGTTATCCTGAAAGTGAGGTTCAGCATCTCCTCAAGCTAAGGAAGGCCTAGAATGGGGCTCCTCAGGCCAGAAACAATCACAGTATCATGCAAAAAGTAGTTGCCCACGCTTGCCTGAGTGTTTTGTCGCGAGACAGACACCAGAGGCGGGCGCTGTGGCCGGATCCTGGCACGTACGCTCTCAGCTTGCAGGCAATGCACAGAGAGACGGGGTTCAGTTCAATGGACTAGGTCTTTCCCTGGAGGTTTTCCTCCTGCCACTGCCTTTAGAGTGACTTGGAGAGCTTTAGGAGGACTAAATCACATACTCTTTCTTCATATGTACAATTTAAGTAGAGTAATATGTAAGACATGGAACTGAAGTTCGGAGGAGTTGATTTTACCACTGCGTAGCTAAATATCTGAGGTAGGCAATGTTTACGCTAAACATGACAAGGTCTCCCTCTTTACTGCCTGGTGAAGATGTGCCCCACAGAGCGTGCTCATCTCAAATGATGTCCCCTTTGTCTCCTTTGGGCCTCCGGCCACATCTGTGATGCAGAGCACTATGTTGAAGAAAACCTAGGAACGGGCTAGAGGAATTGCACTTGCCCATTTCTCCTATACCCAAATGAAGTTGTTTGTTTCATACATTGATTTATCTGTATGGACGAGGATCAATATTTACAATTTGGAGGCCAATTTTCTCTTTGGCAGATTTTACCAAATACACATAACTCCACACTTCCTCCACAACAGGAGGAATATTGCCGTGGTACTCACCACGGCACCACGGATAGGGAAACACCAGTTTCCCTATCACTCTGATCTTCTTCCTTCATAATGATAAAGTCTAACTTTTTCCAAGTCTTAAAAAGTAGGCTTTGGTTTAGAGTAATTTCTCCTTTATGGATTTGTCTGCACAACAAAATGATCGCAATGGGGACACTAATGGCTTGGTTGAGTTTCTTATGCTTGGGTATCAGATGCCATTTGAAATGCTCTAGGGTAACCAAGGCACCAACATGGGCTGGGCGGATGTAACAGATGACCTTCAAGATGCTCACCCCTTTCTGGAAGAGCCCTATGAAAAATTCTAGAGCCTCTCAAGAGGTATTAAATGCAGTTTGTGGACAGCTGAATCAAGCTTGCAGTAACTTAATCTCTGCCTTCTTGACCATGGTTTTAATTCATTGCTGTAAAGACTCGGAAAGCTTTGGTTTCTGAGAAACTCATCTCCCTAACCACTTCTTTTAAAGAGAACAATTTTAGAAAGAAATATAGAATGATGATAATTGAAGGACCCCACCTCCACTGCTAATATTTTGCCTTAATTAAGATACTTTTGGGAAAAGTCTATAATGCCTTGTTTTTCTAGAAAAATTGCTATGAATAATGAAGGAAGAATGCATTCAAAGGCGTGAAATTTCTAAATGATAATTTATGTCATTTTCACTATGCTGTTATTATTGTTCTGAAAAAAAAAATCCATTGTTTGGCGTTATCAGGAATTTCAATGGGAACTCCCTGGAGAAGGTGCAGTTGGCTCACCAGAAAGCTTTTTCATTTAAAATACCACTGTAGATAGGTCCGGGCAGGAGATAAGAAGTGGGGGGATAGTTAAGCGGAAACAATAAAATATGACAAAATGCTCTGAAATGACGGTGCTGAGTTGATATTATTTTTTTCATTTCCCTTTTCTTCCTCCTACATTGTCATGAGAAGAACACAGTTCATATTTTCATCAAGTGGACAGAACAGTTTCAAAGCTCTGGGAGGAAGGGGAAAAGTCTTTCTTATATAACTTCTATATGCTAAGATCTGTCAGTGGAGTAACCCATTGAAATTTTATTTACGGGGTAAGCTTGCACTTTGGTTGCTTACAGGTAATTCATTCTTTGTAGTCTTATCCTTTGGAGCAACACTATTTTTCAGATTGGTCAAGATGTTTCTCATTTCAGGGAGCAGCAACATGTACGGAGCATTAGTGGTATTTCTTCTGACCCAAATTGTTGATTTATCTTTATGATTTGATGGATTGCTCCAGAGAAAGGTGAAACTAGTGATAGAGTACAATGTGTAATGTACAAGGATAATATTTTTTCAGATTAGATATCTTAGATGTCTTCAGAGTTTCCTTACAGCTCTATCTCATCCATGGTACTTTTGGTCAGTCCGTTTAGATACAAGCAACGCTCTCCCTGATCCCCCCACCCCCAGCAAAACAAAACAAAACAAAACAAACTCAGCATCCTGTACTTGCTCCCAGACTTTTACAAGTTACAGATATTCAGTTTTAATTACCTAGTACTACCAGCTATTATTAAAGTTGCTTGATATTTTTTGTTGCAAATGTCAGCCCTTTGAGTTGATATTGCCCATGCTGGTTGTCTTCTTCGGGGGATTTTTTAAAGTCTGTCTGGGAACAGTTTGGTTGTTTTCAAGGCTATAATGTTACTTTCCAATCTCAAAATGGTGGGGTTTTCTTTGGAAAACCATCACTTCTAATTTAGCAAAGAATTAAATTTGAGATGTGCCTGATCTTGAAAAAAAAGCTTATTTTTGGCCAAATTATAAATCTTTTGAAAAATGTTAAATTGGCATGATCTAAACATAAGATTTAAGATTTAAGACCTTTACTGACAAGATCTTGAAGAGTATTCTGCCACTGAACCAGCTCTATTTCAGCTCTTGTCACAGAAGAGACCCTTCATATGTCATCTCTATTGAGCATGTGTCACATGGCAGGAATCAAATGGGTATGGGCTGTCAATCCCTGAGTTTTAGAAGTAATATGTTCTAGGAAGCAATACAGTAATCTGAAGAAGTGCAATTATTCCTGTTCTTCATTAAGGCCTAGAAGGACTTTGCCTGAAAGACAACAGCCTTCTGAATAAGCAAAAGAACTTAATGCTGACTTCATCTGTCTCACTTGTAGCGCAGACTGAGTCATCCTGACTGCTCCATCACGGGATCCCATGATAGAGAAGAAAATTTCTATCCTCAGCTTTAAGATGAATGTTTACTGTGCAGGTTACACTTTTTTTTTTTTTTTCTGAGTAAGACATGTCAGAGGTTAATATTCTCAGAGCTTTGCTGAATAGCTTCACTTTTTAAGTATTGATAACACTCCTTCCTTCTTAAACTCTGGATGCTAAATGTAAATGTGGAGGTCAAAGATCACTGGAAAAAAACAGCAACTTAAAAATCATGTTTTTCTTTTTAAAATTGCCATTTTGATTTGATTTCTCAGTTTCTTTTCCCCAGCTGTTTCTTGAAGCAGTCCTCATCCAGATCAAAGACAGCTTCCTTGGGTGTTGCTCCCTAGAAAAGTCAAAATATTGACTGCTTTAGCAATTTCTTAGAGTTAAAATCAGTATGAGGGATAGAAAATGTACAGTGCCAAATGCAAGAGAGAGAACTGGCATTCAACCAGTATACATGCCAAAGTATAACAACAGTCAAATAGTTAGGGTAAGTAGTAAAAACAGGAAGGGAAATGAATTCACTTTCATTAGAAGAACTGCAGGATTTCACCTGTAATACTATCTTCTTTCCCTGTGTTTGTGTAACTAACACGATCCATGTGAGCAAACAGCCCAGCTGATACCTCTCTTGTAGGGTATTCTTAGCAAGGCCTTTTCTTTCTAAGTACACAACTTAAATGCTAATTGATTCCATCTTCTGAGAAAGCAGGATTTCATGGAGCAGGGTGTCATCCATGCATTTCTGAAGCACACGGCATGGAACCACAAATAGCAGACAGGGATTTTTAGGATGCATCTAAGGGCTTTTGCTTGTTATCATTTGATCAGTGTAAAAATCCTTTCTCTGAGTAGCTGTGACGTGAGCTGGAGTTCAATGTTTTCTCGTGTTGCATCTGTGACATAATCATTCTGGATCATTTGCCTACAGAGACACAGGCTGAACACCTCAGGTACAAGCTAGATCCTCAGCTGGTGTAAATCTTGTAGCTCTGCTGATGTCAGGGGCCTTTCGGGTTTTATGTTAGCTGAAGGCTTTTGAGCTGCCAGTCAGGTAGACCTCCATATGGTCAGGTCTCCATATTTGTGGCCAAGCACAGGCATGGTTGGTTACAATGCAAGTAAAAAGAACTCAATAAGTGGTGAGAAAGCACTGGTTAAGTTACAAGATTATGTGGAATACAATATTTAACATCCCAGTGAGGTCACTGCAACGTGGATGTGATCTCATCTTTTCCATCATCTCTGCTAAGAGGTTGCATGACTTTCTAAATGGGACCAGATGCATCTAAAGATCAGCATGAATATGTTTTGGCCTCTGAATTTCATACATTCATGAATGTAATACTGTTTTATATTCTTACTTGATGCTTGACTGATTTTGAAGGTCTCATGGAAATCTCAGATAATAAAGTCTAAGGTTTACACATATTCTGCTATGTCCTCCTGTTTGTTGTGCAAGCAACTACACTTTTGGCATATGTAATACCACAGCCACAAAGA
Source organism: Nothocercus julius (assembly GCA_013398735.1). Taxonomy (NCBI): domain Eukaryota; kingdom Metazoa; phylum Chordata; class Aves; order Tinamiformes; family Tinamidae; genus Nothocercus; species Nothocercus julius. The sequence goes on from VZSV01000017.1 coordinate 5,376,865, forward strand.
CCAGAATTAAAATCAGAGCTTAAAATTGAACCAATTTAAGCAAAATTGAACAGTTTTGCTTTTCTGGAACATTGCTTTCTAAAGGGTGATTTTTTTTTTTTCTGGAGAAGGGGAAGATTTGTTAAGGCATTAGGACTTTAAATATTACCACTGAAGACTGTAAATTTCGCTCTCTGGAACTATTTGACTGGATCAAAAGAAAGAACAGTCAAGAACAGAAACATGAGTATGTGCTGAATGATTATTATTATTTTTTTTTAATATTATAAAAGTTAAAATTCCATACTGCTGACAACACTAAATTTCCTCTTGGAGGTCCTTAGCATTGCTGCATTCTTGAGGAGGCAAAAAAAACTTCTTTTTGATATGGTGCTCAATGGTTTATTTATATTTATATCGGTCCTTGTTTGTTATACTTCATTCAAGCATAAAAAAGAAAATCTCGCCAAGTTCTTTAACTCCTTCTAAATGATAATGAAGTGCCTGGATAATATTAATTTCATTTGTACTAATAACATGAATAACAATATTTTCCAGCGATTGCACTGGTTCACTGTGCTTTTCTTTGATACAAGTCAAAATCCTTTGCAAAAGCAGTCAGTTTTCCACTGTGTGGCCTGTTAGTCACTGGAACGAGTTCTCCAGAAAGGCCAGGAAATCACCATCCTTGGAGATACTAAAAATTGAAATGCAAAAGCCCTGAGCAACCTGATCGAACTTGGACGTGTGATCCAGCTTTAAGGTGACCAAACACTGAGCAGGAAACTAGGTGATCTCGAGAAGTCCCTTCTAACCTAAATTATTCTGTGATTTTATGGTTCTATAAGTTAGTTTTAACAGCTGCAAAAAATATTGGAAATAGATGCACAGCAGTGGTATCAAACAATGCATATTTGCATTCAGCGGAAGGAAGAACCCTCTCCCTGCGTTTTGTGATTGTTTCAGCCACTTATTTTTTTCTTGCCTTCCTTCTATCTCGGGAATGACTTTCAAGGTGGGATATGTTTTGTATTTGTCTTCAGCATGATGGACAATCAAGGGCTCTGGAAATACACTCAGCTGTACACAAAAGGAAAATCACCTATATAGAGACTCTTGAATAGTTAAGCTCTTCCTGCTGGACTTAAATTATTATTATTATTATTATTATTATTATTATTATTATTATTATTATTATTATTATTTTTAAAGAAGGATCCTGTACCCTTCCCACAGTCAGATCCAAGCATAACAGCAGTTTACAAAAAAGAAAAAAAGACAAAAGGGCAGAAATCCCAATGGAGATGAGGGCATTTTCTTGCGAAAACATTACCATCTTCTAGTCCAAACTGACTATGATGCAGAGGTGAAGCAGTATTGTTAAACGGACAGCAACACTTCATTACAACCTTAATGGATGCCAATGTAAGCACCTGGGCAGAAAAAAACGTGCATTTCTGAGCAGGAATTTGTCATCAGACAAGATGTTGGGGGGTATGTTTTCCATCATACACAGCAATTGGCAAAATGCTAGGCAGGCAAACGCCTCCATGGGACCTGATTTTCTGGGAGTCAGGAATGTGAACAGATAGTTGCAGATATCAGGAGGTGCCAGACCTCCTCTTTTTAACTTTCCTCAGGTTTTGTTTGTTCCTCAGCACAGCTCAAAGCGGCTGCCTCGTACCTGTGTAGGAGGAGCTCGTGCCCCACCTGCCGCAGAGTCCATGGGACATCCCACTGCACAGCGCTCTGACACCTAGTGGCCACAGAAGAAAAAAATGAAGATTTTTAGACGACTTCTTTTTTTTTTTTTTCAAAACACCTGCTAAACCTTTGCAGAAGCTGCATTCACAAAAAAAAAATACTGATTTGAGCGTGCTAGTCAAGTCATTTTTTTTTCCATTGCTAAGACTTAGTCTTTTTTCCTCTAGGTAATAGTGCCACCTTCTAGCTCTTCTTTAAATGGTGCACTCCTTCTATGCCTATGCTTATATATTTCCTGCAGTCAGGAGTCTGGCACTGACTGTCATTTCCTAGTCTGTCAAAGAATCATGTTTTCAAGCTGAAAGAACCAGAGGAGTTTTATGCTCTGTCTTGCTTTACATAATGCAGTGATGTATCTGCCTGTAGTGACAGGGTTAAGTGAGCTTTAGAAATGATAATTCCAGCATCTTGTCTCTTTATTGAGCCCTCCCTTCCCACTTCAACCTGGCATTTGTGCGGACAGTTCTCTGTATTGTGTTACTTAGCAGACAGTCAGATATTTTATCCCTCAAATCTACAGGTGATGCTTTCAGTTTAATGCAATTACTTGAAAAATCCACGTAAAGTCTCCAAGACTCCATGAGGAAATGTAATGGAGCAGTTCAGAAGCTTAAGAAAACTACTGTCAAATAACCCTTCTGTCATATGAATTAGATACTTAGCAAGCAGATTTTGGTTATCACATATATATCTATCTGGTTGCATCTTTGCAGCTAGCCATTTCCTAGCAGATACTTCCAGTAGAGTAATAACAAAGTTATTCTGTACAAAATCGAGGTTGCACAATTGGTCAGCAAGAATGTAATATATTAAAAGCTCTTGTTTCTTAGAGAAGCAGCAGAAACTCCTGGAGCCCACACAACTCCAGCACCATCCTACAAACTTTTCTGCTATTTCCACTGGCCTAGCCAAGAGGCAAAATGGAAATCTTGGACCATACTCCAGGGGTGCCTCGTTTCAGGTGAGCTGCTTCAGTCTGTCCTGATTTAGTGTAATTCTGTGTGCAAGGCTAGCAGTGACTGCTGGGGCTGTGGAGGCTAACTTGTGTTTGCATGTATGTGTGAGTGTATAATATGTGTAAATTATCAGTTAAATATGCATTGACATACAGTAAAGGCAATAAAAACTAAGGTCAGAGCTTAAATCTTGTCCTTGAATTTATATTTCCCCTTTGTATTCTGGTCCCTGCTGGTAGTTTACTACAGGAAGTTATACACTAATCAGACTGTAAAAGTGGTCTGGGGGAGACGGTGATTCCAGCCACAGGCTGGAGCAGATAATAGACTTGCCTCACTTGACAGAAAGATGAAAGAGTGTGTTTTGTTCCTCATTATTTCACTGTTTTTGAGAGGAGGGTTCTTTCTTTCTTTTGTTTAAACTACATAAACAACGTGGAGTGTCATGACAAGAGTGGGAGCCTGTCATTGCAGACCTATAATTAGAGGATTTCCACGCATGAGGGAGAAGGGGTGTCTGCAGGCCACTTCCTGACCCACTCAGCTGTAGATCAAAAAAACAGTAAGATGCAGATAACGAACTGCCCAGGAAACAAAGCACACCTCATACTGCTAATTCAGACAGCCTATTCCTTAGGGCTGCCTCGTGCAGTGCTTCTGCCTGGGCTGGCTGTTGTATCTTAGTGAATCTGAAGGTGTACCCAGGTGAGAGGCAGCTGTTTTTTTGTCTTCCCAAGACAGATTTCCTAGCTGGAGTGTAGCTCTATGGAACCAGGATAACGCTGCGGGGGATCATGGGGACTTGCAAAAGCAGTGTCAAGATAAGCAGTCTGCTGATTTCTACTCAAAGGAAATGAAAACTGCACTTTTCCACCAGAAGGAGCTTCATGTTTGACCCAGTAGCACCTCTTTTCAGCCAGCATACTGGCTTAATTGGTTTCACTAGTTTTCATTGTCAAAACTTCTGGTTCATATTTCTTATTTACAGTTTGTTTCCTTACTACTTTCTGTCCTCTTAAGCAATCTGCTGTTTTCCATATGACAAAAAGCTTATTTTCTTGACTGAGTACTGGCTCAGGCTCTCCCCTTTCTGTTTTGGATCTGGTAAATGTAGATTCTGCAGTATGTATTGGCCCACATTTTGTCATTGATGTTTTCTCCCATATCACTAGATACCATATCATTTAATACCTTGTCATCTATCTCCGAGAAGCATTTAGGAATCAATTTTCTGGCAGCCACATATAAGAAGCATTCTTGAAGAAGAGTAAAACAGACTTTGAAATCCCACTTGCGAAGTGGTTCTGCACAAAGAGAGGCTGAACAGCACAGGCTGCATATTTTGCAGAGTCCAGAATGCCCTGGCTCTCCTCTCCTCTTCACTCCATTTTTTTTCTCCTCATTAAGCCCAAATTAATAACAGTAGAAGATCTGCCAACCAATCCATGAAATATTACCCCTGTTTATTTAACTTTCCAGTTCAACTATTTGCTTGCTGGCATAATCACATTAGATAAACAACTTGTTTTACACAAATGCCGGTGCTGTATTCTGTAGCCTGTGTCCTTACAATGCAAATGGAGAATGTGTAAACTCAGATAGCAGCTGGCAATATCGATCATATGGCTAGATTTTTCTGTATTAAAAGTAAATTAATGCCAGACTGTTTTCAAGTCAGGCTGCTTGGGGATGAGGGGAGGCAAAGCATTCATTGCAGCTATTTACAAGTATTCAGGGATGATAGGACAGAGAATGAGGACAAATGCAGAGGGAATTCTGAGCCGTGGAATGCAAGGGAGAGCTCTGCTCAGAGGGGTTTTGTTTGCAGTGGTGTTTGATCAGATTGATGAGCCTGACACCTTTATTCTTGTGAAAAGTGCCATGGGCACTTCAGTAAGAACTTGAGGCCAAGACCTTGGTCTTACAACTCAGCTGAGTATGTGAACAAAATTCTCACAAGCCAGAGATTAAGATGGTCTGTCAACAGCTCAGTTCCATAATGTGCTGAGAAGTCTGGCCCAGATCCAGGGTTAATTTTAAGCATATGAGTAGCTTCTTTCAAGTCAATGAGAGTGGTGGTGGCAGAGTAAACTGCTGGCTCAGGGAACAGGATGCTTGGGACCTGGTATGACCAGACCCCAAGAAGGCAGAGGCAGTGCCATCTGAAAGCTCACAGGCTGGCAGCTGGGACTCGGAGTAGTCCCTCTCCATACGAGCACACTCCCAGGACTTACGAACCAGTGTCAGGATTGCTAGACTGTTCATATTGCTTGGGATTTCCTGTACTACGTGGCCAAATCCCATGTTCCATATGACAAGCATATGGGATATCTTTTCCTGTATTTTAGGAGTAGCCGGTCACTCTTCCTGATGCTTGGGAGTCCAGGCAGACGGATGTCTGGAGAAAGGCTATGGCACATATGCAGATAAATTGTGCCGTAAGTACCAGACCTACTGTGCCTGTGCTACGCTGTCAATTTGTGTGTGCACAGAGCTGTACAGACACAGTTTATCTCTCTGAGAGGATAATACAGAACCATGACCAGCATCTCTAACAGTCTTAATATAATGAGCCTGGATAATAGTAACATCTTCACTTCTCTGGACTTGCTAACCAACATTAGAGAAAACTCACAAAGCACTGCCAAAATATCTAGCCATCTTATAATATTATTGCTGCTTTTTGCCTGGCAGGAATGCATATGAGTCTATAATTTCATGTAGATGTCATGTAGATCACATTTTAACAGCCAAACAGTTTAACAGCATTCAGCTGCTACTTGTTATTGAAAAGTTCTTAGAGATGTGCAAATATTAGAAGAGTAATTTAGCTTCTGTTTGCATCATTTTCTAATGTAGATTGTATCTTCAAAGTTTATATAGCATGCAGAAAAATTCTTGCCAGACATTGTAGAAGGTGGCACTCTGTTAGCTTTATAAAAATGACTCATTCTTACCCCGCTTTTTCACATTACTATCTAATCTTGTGAATTCTTGTGAGCTTCTGAGTGATTCTCCCCTAGGTTTCTATCCATCCTTTATCTTCCTCTTTCATCACTCACTTCCAAGATGTACCCTCTTCTGCTTCCTAGCTGAACTAGCAATAGCAATGGCCTTATAAACAAGACCACAGTACCTCAGAGTACTGTCTAGTGACTGAATGATTGGTGTGCCACATTATGTTGAACTAGGAACTGTAATGTTTACTGATTTGGTTAATTAACATGATCTATTTGTTGCTTGTGTTACTTTCCTATGAACTTTACCGATAAAACTGCTGGCCACATTAAGAAAACATCCCATGTCACACAAGCAACATCTTGCACTCTTCTTCCAAACACTGGTGTGGGATAGACACCTCTCACAGCTGAACAGCAATCCCTGGGCCATGACATGGGTCTGCCAGTTGCTGTTTTTTTTGGCATATTTCTTTCTGTGCAAAGAGGTGGGCTTAATCTCCTGTTTCTTCTTCAGCTGCTATGAGTTCAAAATGAAACAAATCCATACCGATTTTAGTCAGAAAATGTGGCTAGTCGTGAATCGGATCCAATTGCTTGCTTCAGAGTTGTTTTCTTTAATTGGCAGCACGTAGAACTGCCACATGCAGGAACTTCGGTAAGGGCTAGGAAGCAGAGGAACAATAGCCCCTTCCTGGAAGTGTCACCAAAGTGATGACTAAACAAGCGCTCGGTGGTTGGACAATAAGCCACGTCACTTATGGACAACCAGGAGAGTGAGTGTGTGCTGAGCCTAAGGACGGCTGCTGAGAAAGATGGTGAAATGCTGTAGCGTTTATTAAAATGTCCAGTCATATATTCCAAGAAGGAAAAAGTGACTACAAGGCCAGCAGTACACAGTTGTTGCTGGTAAATTGCAGGTAGTTTATTTGATAGTAAATTATACCCCCAACATCCCCCAGGTCACCTGTGCAACTGTTCCCCAACTGCATTTCCAATGATGTGGAAAAACAGCTGGGCCTTTTGTATCAATCCTGTTGGACGTACCGGTTAGTGGTGCACGCAGCCCTTCCGTGGCGCGTCCTGCTTGTCTCCTCACATGGGCTCTCGGAAGGCTGGCAGAAACCCCTGGGCACAGCCCGCCATGTCCTCGTCCCAGGCAACTGTGCCGCTTGGGCCTTGGTTCAGCAGCTTCACCGCAGGTGACCTGCGCCCTGAGCCTGAAAGCATCCGCTGCTTTCACTTAGTAAAATAAATGTGAGATTACGGGCAGTATGCCTGGAGAATATCATCTTGCTAAGTGCTTAATGGGCCCACGCTGGATCCTGAAGGCCTCTTTTTCTCCAGACTGGAGCAGATATTGACTGTGGGCTGGACACAGCATCATTGTGGCTCTTGGGAGGAAAAAAGTCTCAAGGGCAGGAGAGCTCTGTAAGTGTGGGAACTGGCATCAGGAAGCTGGGATTCAGTAAGCGTTAGAAGGAAAGCAGGATCTCCGGCCTGTGGTACAGGTGGTGTTTTTCAAAAGTGACATGAGGCAGATTTGGGCAAACCTGGGTACATTTGTTGCTGTGGAAGTTTAAAATAGAATATGTGCTGGGACAGAGATCCTAATCTGAATAACTTAAGTTTAATCAGTTAAGGACAGCTGAGTAAAATGTTCTTTTGGCATCGTAAAGGATGAAGTAGTTAAAATATGAAAATCCAAGTTTGTTTTGTCAGTCCAAGTCTTGGCTTTTCTTCCTGACTTTTCTCAATTTTTGATAATTTTATTAAGTGTCAAGGGCTCTTCCACGCTTCTAATTGTGTCTGTGCAGAGGGGTAGTTGGGGTAGTTAACTGTGTGTAGCTGACTGCTCCAGGTACTAATCTAATGCTCCCAGAATGACAGCAAACAGCTTTGCTCAGAACCAAAGCTAGATGAATTCATAAGAGAGTCTTGTTGAACTTGGCCTCCTCTTTTTCAGATAAATGACTGGTAAACAAATTTTATTTGGCATAAATTATTCAGTAAAATTATTGGCATAAATTATTCAGCGATTTCTGCAGATAATTCCTGGCTACAGACTGTTTGCAAATAGTTTGGATTTAATAGTAAAGATTTTCAATGATTTGCTATAGGTTGCATGAGAAATTTCTGCTGTCTTGGCTGGATGAATATAACTCCTAGAACTCCTTCTTGTAGGAATTGTTGTGTGTACAGAATCCATATTCACTTTCTACTGTTTTTTTGTGATGTATATCTGATCCTGCCCGGGGCTTAGCACACTGCCCCTGCTCTAAAGAAGAACTTACACCTGTGCTTAACTTTAAAGGCTAGGTTAGTTACCCAGAAGTCAGGCCAAAATTAAATAAAACATAGATAGCAGAAAAAGCAGTAAAGGTGGTTCCGGATTATATGACCATGAAAAAATGTATGTCCGCTCTTTGTCTTGGAAATATAGCAGACTGTTTATTTTTTTAAAAATAGATAATTAGCACAGACTGAACTGAAAGATGCCTACTGCTTTTGATGTGCTCACAAAAGGTGTGTTCACTGGTGTTGTAATTGTCTGTAGGAAATACAGGGCACTTTTGCTTGCTTTCCTGAGTGTGCTCAGGATCTTATTTTCTAGTGAGAAGCTTTGAGGGTAGGAAAGGCTTGAGAGCAGAAACTGCTGAGCTAGATAGGAATCTCTTCCTATTTTTTATTTTGCTTCCCTGCAGCTCGGTGTCTGATGAGAAGATGGACAACAGCAGCCTGTTAGGTTCAGGGCAACAGTCTGCGCTGTGAAACCTTGGCAGAAATACCTGCCTGTGTTGTAGCAGACACCTTAATGGCCAAACTGGTGCTGATCGAGTAACTGCTGCACTGTTCTGTTTTATAAAGTTTGAAGGATGAAATATTTATTAAAAAATCCTCTCTCACCTCAGTAGTTTGTGTAAGAGAAGTTAGCAAAGTATCGTTCATGAGTGCCACAGGTTCCCTTGAGGTATGATTCTATCTCTTAACACCATTCTGTCTGCAAGAATCTTTTGCTTAATTTGCCATGATTTTTCAAAAACTCAGTGCCTTTCACTTGATTTATGCTGATTTTTCTTTTTTTTCTTTCTTTTTTTTTTTTTTTTGATGGGCTAATCTAAACAGTTCAGTGATCCCATATGGAGCACAATTCTGCAAGGGGCGCTGGAGCAGAGCTCCAGGGCACGCAGGGGAAGGCAGGAGCATCATCCATCCGGCCAGAGAAATAGCCAGCCGAGGACAGGGCTGCTCCTGAATGGAGCAGCCCCGGGGTGATTTCCCGTGTCCTCCCCCCCTACACTGATGCTAGGGTTACCTAAGAGGCAAGCACAACAGCTGCTAGGAAAGACCAAGGCATTAATGTGAGCAGCCTGAAGGCTCTGCTGAGGCTTGCGCCGTGTGCCCCAAAGCTACGTGGGCGGCTCTGACCCTTGTGGAACAGGGTGCGTAGTGGCGATGAAAATCTTTTGGTAATAGCCTTTTCCAGAGTCCTGCTTAACGGCTTTTTCTTTGTTGCAGTATCACCCACACAGCAGCTAGTTTTTTTGTGCAGCTAAACACAAGATTATTTTCCTGGAGCTGGAAGAAGAAAATATGAAAGCGACACCTTGTTCTAAAGAAGGTTATGGTTTCACCTGGGGATGGTCACGTTATGAATGGCACTGATGATCCAAGGTGCTCAGTGAGCCAAGGTTATCAAGTTCAAATGCCAGATATTTATAAAATGTCTACCAGGGCTTCTGCACCTCTCTAGCTTGAAGAAACCGCACAACTCCGAAATGCCTGTTGGCTGGCAAAGGGCTTGGAGAGTAAAGCAGGAGTGCAGCCTGGACAGAGGCGTAGGCCATCAACATCAGCCTTTGCTTGCCTTTCTGTCTCTCTGCGTTATGGCTTGGGTAGGTCCAAGGAAACACTTGTCAGCACTGTCAGTTTATGCTGGATTTCTCACTGATGCTAATGAACTGTTAGGAAAATCTCATATAAAGCAGCTGTTCCACAAACAGGTAGACGGTTTGTTACAAGTCTGCTTGTATGTTCTCTTTGCAGCAGTGGGATCTTCTAACTGAACTGCTGCTTAATTGCTAACATCTCCTGTTATCCTCCAAAAGCCAAATGAGTTGGTAGAAATGATGATAATTCTAGCAATTTTGGAGAAATTACACTGATTTTTTCCACTTCTCTTTAAATGAACTCTTGCTCCTTTCTAAAACAGCTTATCTTAGCAAGGCATTTAGTGAAGGATGTTACAAAACCACCCAGACCACCGTGTGCTCTGGAGCACAGTACAGAGCCCCCCAGACTGCCGTGAGCGACCTGGGGACACGAATGCCTCTGTGACCCAACTTGCACCCCTCGCCTCCAGGCAGGTGCTCTGGGCCCCTCACTGCATAGCTCCACGGTGCCTCACCCTGCTCCTGATCCGTGGCTCCTCCTGCCAGAACTGTAGCTTCCATATGCTGCTGGAAGGCACCAGTGATTTCTGAGCAGTCTGACTCTTGTGTAAATTCCCAGCTTTTTAATCCTGGGCAAAATTCCCTGCTCCACTGACTCATCCTGCAGCCATTCCCTGAACACTGCCTCAGTTGCTGATGCAGCGAATTCTGGGAAGATCAGGGATCTTCTTCCCATTTCAGCAGGATGGATGGCCACAAATCCTGCTACCCTGGCTGCTGTAGAGATAGCCCGTGTTGCCTTGTTATGGCCAAGTCTGGGAGACCAGACATCCTTTCTTGGCTTCACTAGTCCTGACATGGCAGCACTTCAGCAAAGGCCTTTGCATTGCTCTTCTCCCTCAACGATTCACAGAGATGCAGAGTTCTCCAGGTCTGCCTTCTGAGCTGCGATGCAGGGAACAAATCATTCATTGTCCTCTCACAGAAGTGGCCATGGAGTCTGCCCATGGAAGAGGGCATGGAGTCTGCTTCCATGTACACTGGGCTGGAATGACCCAGCCGGGGCAGGGCCCCATGCAAGAGTGACTCCCCTTTTCTTGTCTCCTTTTCAAAAGAAACACGATCCAACAGCATACAGAAAACTTCACCTTAAGGACCTAAGGGCCTGGGTTCGATCTGAAGCAGAACTTTCTTTTCTTCCAGAAGTGGTCCCTGGACGATGACTTAAGATGCCGATATTGCAGTATAGGAGAGCTGGTACTGCAGTCACCCGTCTGCTTCCTCGGGTTAGTGCTAGAGGGCTGCACCCTTCAAGGCTGTTGCCCATCACCTGCTGCAAAAGCTGTTTCCATTACTAAATATATAAATAAGGGAGAGCTTGAGGTCCCATCGTTCCACCTCAGCTTGTAACAACAGTTGTGAGTAGGGCCTGTGTTAGAAATAAGTTCTTGCAGCTGCAATCCTGTTCACTTTAGCTATTTTGTTATTCTGACTAAGTTGTCAAAACGTTCATTTCCTGATGGCTGGGAAACTGGCTAAGCAGCATCTATAGCACTGGGCTCTGCAGCTTGCTAGTGAGATAGAGCCGGTCTGGATACAGGAGTGCAGGCCTTAAACAAGTGGTAGCGCAAGGAAAAGGCTGTTCTCAGTTCCTGTGCAGTAATTTTATCTTATCTGAGCACATTGCTCTTTCCAAATCAAGAACAGCCTTTTCATTATTATAAACAACTGGAGATGTGGGAAAATATTCCCTGAGGCAAGAAGTACTTGAATTAAAGCACTGTGTAATCGAAGCTAGAGCAAGCAGCAAAATTAATCACTGCCTAAGATATATGCCTATTCTCAGTGCAGAAGTCATCCTTGGGCCAGCCTAGTGTCAACTCCACGAGATCCAGTGAGACCTGATTGGAATGACAAGCTGTTGAGTTGCAGCTTTTTAGTCATGCAGGGCTCAGTCTTGCAACGTGCTGCAGTTGGTTATCCCAGCTCCAGTCCCAGAGTATGTGTCAGCATATACTGCAGTTCCAAACGCCCCCCCCGTTTGCAAAAGGCAATGGAAATATGTGCATGCTTAAAATTCAGCATGGGCTCAAACCTTTTCTGGGGACTGTGAAGCCCAGGACCCAGGAGATCAAGCTGACATAAGCAATTAGTTAGAGGATCTGTTTGGGGTCAGAGCACAACTCTTGTTATAACTGATGTTCAGAATCAGTTTCCTTCCTTAGGGAATAAGTCATTTATTCGAAAACAAATACTGCTATCAATGAATCCTATTAGATTTTGTGGTCACGCTTGCCTCTTCCTCCTGCACAGCGGTGCTGCTGCTTTTATTATTACTACCATCCTTATTACTGTTGTCACCCTTATTGTAAATCTGGTTGTTGCTTACCATGTTTATACAGAGAGCCTGGGTGTTTTGAAGCGCTTGGGTATCATTTCACCCTGTATTTTCCCCAGCAAAGTGACCGAGCCTGCCTTGATTCAGAACACGGTGTTTGTGAGCGAGTGGTCAAAGTGCACTGCGCAGCACAGGATGACAGCGCCAACTCCGGCCCCGCAGCTGTTGCACTTTGGTGAGAAAGGTCTCAGTCAGCTCTTACAGATTTGCTGATGTTACTTCATTTCCACTGAACAGTCTGGGAGCCCCGGATCTGTCTCTTTCCCCATTCACCATTGCCTTATCCACACACCTTGCCGAGAGCTCACTAAAAATGTCTCCATTTGAGCGCCTACCAAGCCTCAGTACTGCGCCACAGTAAAATGATGCTTGTAAGTCAGTCAAAATCTACATGTTGTCGCGAAATGTGACTGTATCAGGTGAAGATTTAGCTTTTTAGTGGGATGTAAACTCATTTTGATTAACATTCTGCAAAAGGGGGAAAGAAAAGCAGAGCACCTTATGTGAAGTTAAGGTTGGGGAGAGCTGTTTGCACATCAGTCCTCTGAACTTGCAGCCCTCCGGAAATGAAAGGCACGAACAAAGAGTGCATCGTCAGTGTGATTTAGTCTGAAAAGGCAACAGATACTGCTGCTTATGCAAGTTTTGGAGGTGATTTTTGCAAAACAGGAAGCTGCATGGTGAGCACAAACTACCAGGCTACTTGGACAGCAGCACTACAGTGGAATTTAATGTTTTACTAATCTAACCCAACTGTTCACAGCCACCAAGAGGGTTGATTCCTGCTTCACACTTCTGGTCCTGCATTCCCTCTCCCTCTAGTAATCATTTTGTTACAGGGTCCATCGTGCTGATCTGAAGGAAGTGGATTCATTTCTGTCACTGGGCTGACTCACTACAACTGGATGTCTACAGAAATGGCTGCAAAGAGAAGTAGTGGTCCATTAAAATGCAGGTCTTCATGGATTCACCCATTTATCTGAATAATTATGTGGGGGGATCTCCACCTTTAACTGCTGCCATTGACTTGAGCAAGTTTTGCTCAGGCATTTTTCCCTGACGGTGTCTCCACGAGTGGAGGGAGCTGAGACTGCTTCCGAGCGAGGTGCTCCAGCCTCTCCTCAGGCTCAGTGACGTGTTCTCGTGTCTTTCTTTGGGCCAACATTAATGCTACGTCCCTATAGGAAGCACAGTTTTCCCCACTGCAAGCCTCAGAACTGATTTTACTGAAGAACAGATCACTGGTCCAGATGATGACACAGACCTGGCACTTGAAGGTACTGTATAGCACTGAGCAAATGCAGAAGTCTTTTCACATGCTGACAATGGTTGATTTTTGAGTAATTTTTATTAGCAAATGATGAGCAAGACCTGGTATCAACCACATGTAAGAAAGTGTAAGGGTTCTGTAATGCTTCAACTTTGATCTAGGGGTCTTTATCTGGCAGTGAATAATCACGTGGCTGGAATATCACAGGGCTCTGGTTAAGTCCATATTGTGAAAGACATCAGGAGCAGAATATGTACTGGGGAAGACAGCTGTACTGCAGCACCGAAGCTCCAGCTGAAGACAGCAAGAGCTGGCTGTGAGAATGGTTCTCCAAAAGGAGGCAAAGTTAGTGGGTGATGAAAAAAAATTAACTTCTGGTGCAAATAAATTGGAGCTGAACACCTAAATTAACAGATTTAATTCCTACTCTGTTAAAAATGATGCTAAAACTAGCATTTTAGTGTAACTTGTTACTCTAGAAAGAACTAAGCCACACACTAAGATAGATAGAACAAGCACTCTACAGAAAAAGTCCAGTGAAGTCAGAGAAAGGACTTTGATTCTTAAGGAAGGTCAGTTTAGCTTGGAATAGCTTCTGATGTTCAGGTCCCACCTTTTCAGTCTTCTGGTTTCCAAAAGGGTCTTACTGAACCATGGCAGTTTATAGTCTCCTTCATAAACTGAGCGCCCGTTTTGGGCTACCTTATTCTGCTGGCTTGTAAATGGCAGTGGTTCAGAAGCTGTCCCAGCAGCTGGTGAAATGTGCCTATAGCAAAAACAGCAGCATCTGAGAAAGGGCTGGCAGAAATCTCCGAAAGTGTTTCTAGCTCATGAATCAGACCTTGGTTCAAAGGAAAACTAGCATTTCCCTGTTTTCTTAACTATTCATGTTTCTTTTGAACCAAGAGTCTATGAGTAAAATTTTGGACATCTGCGGACTCATTCACCCAGTAAAGGTACTGAAAATAATTTGCTATAAAAGGAATAATAAGTTCCTATTAAGTTCTTATATACGCAGTTTCTTCTTCTTTTTTTTTTTTTTTTTTTTTTCCCCACAGACAGTGAGCATTTGGGCAGTAGACAAAATGAAGGAAGCAGTAACTTCAAAATGTGGGTAAAAATACCAAAACTTTTTGCATAATTTCTTCAGGGACTGGGTATTAGGGATGTGGTAGAACCACTGAAATCAAAGCAAGATTTCAGTGTGTTTCAGCATCAAAAGAATCAAAATCCCAAATGTGTGTAACTTGGCAAAATTTTGCAGCTACACTTCAAAATATGCTAAATAATCTGTGAGGAGCCTGATATTTTCTCTAAGTCTAGTTCCACTTAAGAGCTGTGAGATGTTTTGACTTACATTATGCCTACTAATTAATTAATCGCTGATGAATAGAAAAGCTATAGATAGGTAACTCTTAATGAAAACCCAGTTGAGGGAAATATCATACAAACCTTTCTGAATTTTTCTTTCTTCAGTCTTAACTCAGTGCTGGTAAGTTCAGAAATTTTGCTTTCCTCTTACTGGAAGCAAGGAGTGCATTGGATGGTTAATGAAGAAGTTCATACCGTTCTTCCCTGGGCTGGGGTATGGAGCAACCTCTTCGCTAAAATTCATTATAGAAACTTGTATCAGGTGGAATGGTGTGCACAAAGTAACTGCACTGCTTCCTGCCAGTTGATTTTTCTGTCTTTTTATTCAGGTTCACTGCAAATTAATTTCAGCTCTGAGTTTCAGAGCTGATGAGATTCAAGACACAAAAATCAAATGGAAATATCCCCTAAAACAAGGAGGCTCTCAGAGCCTTTTGCTACAAGATTCCTTTTATATGTGAAATATTTATTAGTCCTTGCCTGTTCATTATTTGCGGGGATATCTGAACTGGTGTTTCCTCAGGGAATCATGAGGGGAGGAGAGGGAATGTTTACAGTGAAAATGGTGCTTAATCTCCAGGAATGACAGGAAAAGATTAAGCAAACTACAGATAAACCATCTTATCATTCAAAAGTATACATGCTGAATGCATTGTAAAATAAATACACAGCTGCTCTTTAAATCCTCTGTGCATCAAAGGACCAGAGCCCCCCAAAGGACTTATTCACCTTAAACAGGATTTATGTGGACTTCATTGGTGTCTCCATCCAAAACTATGATTTAAAAGAACTTCCTCTGAACAGCCACCTCGGCTTGGCATCCCAACTGTTTTAGATGTCTCTGATGTGGAAGGCAGATCTGCTGCTTCTGCTTCCCCTCATAGCCAGAATAACACTGGTTGCAGCAGCTCTCTGCTGAGCTCCTCCACCACAATTCAGAAACCAGGTAAAGGGGCCTCTGTCCTTAACTCACATTTGCTGGGCAGAGCTGTTACAAACAATGACTCTAGAGCCTTTGTTTTTGACACACAGGCCAGTGGTGAGTCATGTTAAATATAACAGCACAGTAGTCAACTCAACCAAGAAGGGGGTGACTTGGGTTTCATGTCCTTTCTGGTCAATGATAATTAAAGGCCGTAGTTCCTAGCACTGGTTTATGACTCTCAGACTCTAGCTGAAACTTTTTTAAAAACAAAATACTTAGCAAATGTGACTTTTAACTGACTTATGGCATTTTGAGAAGAGATTCATAGAAAGAAAAATTTCTGTGCATGTAAGACTCTTATCCCTAAAGTAAGAGCTCAAGAGATATTTTTCTTAATGTATTCCAAAGCTAATCTAACTGCTCAAATCCTGTGTTATTTTCCCACCACACCTATTTTCCCTCACAACTACAGCATTACTAAAGCTAAAATACCTAAATCAAACATTTCCAGCTTCAGAAAAGTTCATTTTTGCAGAGCCTTTCCGGAGGTCTGACACTGAGATGAAAGCTCTTCCTTAGGCAGCCCATTACAATTCCTCTGAGGCCAAAAGAGTGCGTTTGCAAAGTGCCATATGGCTGCGATTAAAGATGAGCACAGAGACTCAGCGAAAAGTAGAGGTGGGTTCATCTACCCCTGGATGAAGGCACTCTGTGAAACAGGCGGTGGGATGGGTAAAACACGGAGCTGCCTGACATGCCGTTTGTCATGTCATCTCCATCTCCCATGTTCCCACAGTAAATCTCTCCCTTGTTAAGACTGTCCCCAAATTTAATCTCCAAATTTCTAGACAAGGATTTTCCTATATCATAAACTTGCTTGTGTATCACTCGGGGTTGATGCATACTTGGAAGAAGATGCTCTCTCTATGATGGATATTCCTACTCTGTGAAAAGCCCCCACTCAGTTACAATGGAGGTTTAAACTCTCTCTCTACTCCATCTGATAAAAGTGATTACTTTGGGTAGATAGTTGATAAAAGTCAACCAGTAAGAATGAAATACAACCTGTTCATATTGAAGAAATCTAGATGAACTCCACTAGTGGAGTCAATCTTACTATGTATCCGAGTAGATAGTAACCAAATTCAGATACGTATGTCTGTCCTGAGAACTCCATCTTTTTAATTCCGATTCTTCTTCCTACAGACACAAGAGATTTATATCCATTGTGCAAACACTTCATGATAAAAGTCAATGTCCTTCTCTACATAGGTCCTTTCTCACATGTAACACTGATCATTGCTTTTAAGAGAGTAGGTCTGATATTGGGTCAAGGGTGATTTTTTTTTTACCTATTGGTAGAAGCATCCACCTAAGGACTATATGTACTGCAACCAGAAAAGTGTATTTGAGATGAGGAATTTGTTGGTGTTTCTTCCTTCATGGCACTGATCCAAATTCTTTATTGACTTCAGAGTCATAATGCCAAGCCTGAATAGGGGTTACTGTCCACAGTGCTATACAGAGGAATGAGCCTATCAGAAATGTTGAGGATTTTTTCTGTGTCCTTTGGTGTTCTTGTGAAGAGTTGCTTTTAATGGATTTTAGACACAGTAATGTCAATCAGTGAAGGATGTCCATGCATAACTCTCCAGTTTGTTCCTTTGGAAGCACTGTGTTTTGGGTTTTTTTTTGGTAGGCACTGGCCTTTCATTCGGTTAGGAATAATGTGTGATAAACAAAACTAAGTAGCTTTGACATTTGGCTCCTGAAGTCCATCTGAACACATGAGCACATTGTTTGGTGAGCAGCAGAACAAGCAGAGCTCAGTTTCGCATAGATTTGTGTCCTTTTGGCAGTGCCAGCAGTGTGATCCCAGCTGCCCATCTCACGGTGGTTGGGACGCTCGCGGGTCTGGAGCCCCAGCGGTGCTGCAGGCAGGCATTGGTGAAGAGCGTCCCGCCTTGCAGACCGACACGTCTGTGTGCTTTGGCTCTCTGGAGGGCTGTCAAAGAGATTACTTGTTCTTTAGAATACTACATTGAGCCTTTCTTCTCTGTCTGGCTGCCAGTTTCCACAAACATACTTATCTTTGCTATTTCTAACCTTCTTTCAAATTTAACGGAAATTGGCCAATTAATTCAAAAGGTAGTAAGGAGAGTTGGACTTTGGATGGAGAGTTGGATGAACAGTGTGAGGGCATAGTTTTTTCTGTAGGACAATGGACTAAAATTGTTTAAGTGTGGTTATCTCTCCTAACTGAGCTATTTTGCTTCTTGCTTTGAACTGTGTTTGAAAGAAACAGCAGGTCTGCATATTTTAGACCAATTCCGATCCAGATTAGAGGAGAGATCTAGTTAGAAGCAGTATGGTTTCTCACAACAGTTAAATTTGGTTAAAGTTCTCCCTTGCAATGTGGCCCAGCAGAGACACAGAATTATCTCTGATTTGAAATTCTTGATGCTCAATTTAGGTTCCTTTGGGGTTCAGTTGCCTTGTTTATAGAACTCAGCTTGTTCATATTTAGCCACAAATATCCACAAGATGACCTGTGTCGACAGAGATGCAGTCCTGGTCCTAATGCTTTGACCATAGGGATGGAGAGGCTGCAATTCCCAGTTATTTCCAGACAAAAGAGCATTTTGCAGTGGAGCCCTCATTAATGTGCTCTGCACTTCCTCAGCCTTCCCAAATCACTATGCAGCGAGAGCAGAGTGCTGTGCAACTGCCTCTGGCCTCCTGGGCACAGCAGCAGTAACTCACGCGGGACAACCCTCTTTCAGTGCTGTGCCAGGCCTGAACGGCAGCAAACGGGCAGGAATTGTCCCTGTTGTAGCACCAGAATAGCAACCATCCAGGGAGTTGGATAAACAATGGTTAGAAAAAGATGATGTTGAACTCTGAGGAGACTTAGGAGTCATTTTTTTCTTCAAATTCTGAATATTTGGGGACAGATATATTCTTCCTCTTGGCTCTGCCTTTTTATGTTGGTTTATTTCTCTATCAAACTACTACCCTGGACATGGCTCCTACTAACCCTCCAGGTGCTGCTCTTTTCTTCTGTTTTCTTGGCAGAAGCATCTCTCAAGGAGAGAAGATTTGCCTGGAAACAGAAAAGTTACCCAGCAATTTGGATCAGGAATATAGGAGAAGGTGCAAATGATTTTTTTATGCCACCCTATTATTTTCCTTTATAACATTAAAATACTTAATATTGATTTATCCCAAATAGATAAGACATATTAAGGGCCTTACAACAATAATAATGTGTGAAGGGTTCCAAGTGAGACCAAAGGTGCCACACACAAATATAATGACTTTGAATCTGGAGTTAATATCTGCACACTGACAATGTGACAATATGACTAACATGACAGTGATAATCACATATTTTTAAAAATGCCACATTTTGTCCTTCAAGGAGGGGCCAAATGGGTACAGCAGGGATCTGTCATCCTTTCTATATACCTGCTTGGGGGTGTTGTAATTTGCACAACAACCAGGGGAAAAGAAATGGATTCCTGTGGCACTCCCAACAGGATGTCCCTTCCCAGGGAGGACAGAAGCATTTGGAGGGATGGTCCCCTTCCCCATGACGCATTCATTAGCCTGGCCTCAAATGCAGCATGTGTGATAGGTTTTTTTTGATAACTTTTTTGCTGTTCAGTTATCACTGCTGCACTTCACAGAAACACTGTTTGTCTTCCAGTCGCAAAGATGGTTGGAAACCGAATACACCCCCATGGCATAGCTGTCATAGGGGTTGATGAAAATACTGAATTCTGGCCACATGGAAGGTACAGGATGTCACTGTGTTAACAGAGCTGGTGTGCAGGTGGCGAGCCCTCTCGGCAGAGGAGCCAGAGGTCAGGAAACATGTGGAACTGAAGGGGCGGAAGAGAAAGTAGTGAGCCCGGACTCAGTTTTCCTGGTGACACGTATAGCCAAGAGGAAGGCTAGAGGCTGCAGAAAGTGACTTTCACTGCCTGCGTGCCAGCAGAGCGTGGCAAACCTGCCCAGCTTGTCTGCGTGTCCCAGAGAAGGCCTGGGCTGCTCTCCTGCCTGCCTGGGGCTCTGCTCGGGAGGTCAAGGGGATTAAGAAAAGGAAACAAAATGCAAAATCTTTTACGAGCTTTTAATCAGGGCCTGTCATTTTTTTCCTGCTAGTTAGAAACCATACACCTATATTTTCCCACTTGCTTCCTTTAATAACTGGATAATATTATTACACGTCAGTAGGCATTTTGTTCTCCTAGCATATTTTGACATCCATACTTCAGGTTTGCCTGAAATATTTTTGCAAAAGTTCAACCAAAATATTTTCACAGGTTCACCTGAAAAAAAAAATGACAAGAGGGTAGCAAATCCTCAGTTAAACTGTGTGGACAAAGTAAATGGCATTATGAAGTCAGGGAAAGGAATGAAGGGATAGCATTAGCTATAGCTCAGGGAATGTTGATATCTCTGTGGATGTTAGAGAGATTCATTCATACTTCATTGTCCACAATTGTTACATTGTCTGGAAAGAAGAAAGAAAGAGAAAAACAATTGGCTGTGATTTTTAATGCCAATTATGTGCTTGGATTCCTTTCCTTTATAAAACAAGCCTTCCTGTACTTCTAAGTCATCTACAGTAAAGTAAGTCATTTTGGCAGGTACCGGTGACCCTGAGCTCAATGTCTTCCTTCCTTGAACTGCTCAGTTACCTTTTTCTTGGCACACAGCAGTTAGCAGATGTCAAAGAATAAGAAGGTATGCAGTGCCAGTGATTCAGTGCTGGCGCAGAATTTCTGACAATTAGACAAAGAGTTTAATTTCAGGCTTAACAGAGAATGACTGCCGGCTTATGTCCCATGGTATTTTACAGGGGAAAAATCAAACCTCAGACAGTGTGAAGTCCATGAAAATTCTGCAGGGTTTTCACCCCATATGGAACCATACTGGTACCATTCATTTCTGAGTGGCAAGTCCTTCCTACTAATTTAAGGTTCTAGATTTAGCATCTATGTCTACTTTTGCACTGGTGTAGCTTGCACCCTCTGTGCTTGCATGTGATTCTTGGATTCGCTATTCCCCGTCTCACCTTTGCTCCGTTGCCCACTGCTACTCTGCCAGTCTCAGCTGGGGATGCTACTGCTGAATCCCGGGCTTTACAGAGGGCGCAGTCTCCCAGCGGTGAGTCTGCCGGTGAGGCACCACGGTGCCTCCTGAGTACCAGTTTTCTGAGGCCGCCGTGCTTTGTACCCACAGCTCACCTGGAAAATGTCATCTGGATGGTGGAAAGGAACAGAGCTGGGCGCTCTCCTAGGCTACACCTGCCGCTGCCGGTCGGACTCTAGGAAACCTTGCGGCCCCTCCCAAGTGTCTAGGCTTTCCTTAAAGTTTCTTCAGCCTTGTTAGCTTTTAATCAGCTCCCTCTGAGTCTGGGCAGGAAGCAAGGGCTGTCAGTTCTTCCTCGTCGCCTTCTACGACCTTGACAGGGAATGGTCATCTTGTACATTTGCCTAAGTGAGAGGGTGGGCCTGCTAACACGCTCCTTGCAAGCACTGAACCAGCTCTTCGGTGAAATGAAATGATTTTAAGTGCTTATCAGATGGATTTCCTATGCAGCCTGGTATATTAATAGAATTCCAGAAATATTCCTGAGCCCCCCGCCCCAAAGCAAAGATAGAGATGTGCATGGATATATACGCACATATGTTTTATATATACATATCTATATAGACACATATTTATATGTGCATGTACAGGTAATGATTGTTGTCTTTTTCTTGATGTCCCTAAAATCCTCCTGGATAGTATGTAGACTCTGACCCCTTCACGGACTAGTCACTGTCTGGCTGTAACTTAAGTCAGGCTCAGGTTGCTAATAAATATTCTTCTTCTCGTAAAAATTTGCATTTAAATATTCATGATTTGTGTTCCAGTGGTCTCCCTATAATACCTGTGGTTTTCTATAATAAATCTATAATATCTGTGTAGCCTGTAGTCAGACTACATGAGCTAATGTTTCCGCTTGGCCTAAATGATGAGCCTGTGAATTCTGTGCACTTCGTGTTCTGGTGTCTCTTCCCAAAAAAAACAAAGTGGAATGTGTTTTTTAACCTTTGGTTGACTGGTGGCACAATCTCAGTGGGGGATTCAGCGAGTGTTTGGTCACTTCCTTTCCTGTTGAAGCTTTCCTTCTGAGATCCTACTAAATGTTCAGAGGATTCATTTAGCTATAGATACTGCAGAAAGCAGTGAAACGGTGAAATATTATTTGTTGCGGTGTTTCTGCTTGGATGAGAGGTTTGAGAAAGTAATCACATGCTAAAATTTGTAATCTATCTGTCCACAAAGGCAAATCTATTCACAAAGGCAAAATATATAGAAAAAAAGTTTGGGGTTTGGATTTTGGTTTTGTGCTGAAGACTGTGGCTATGAGAACTGAGTTAATCGGCTTCGCTGGATTGAAGAAAATTGATTTGCACCTCTGTAAATCAAAGTTTACCATTTTGATCAGCAAATAAGCTGAGCTATCCCTCCTGAAATTAAGCTCTGCTCCTTCTCCAAACCTGGTTGAGAGCTGCCTTTCATGCGAGTTTGAATAGAAGCCGGACATGTCACTGCTGGAATAGTTCTTTTCTTTAGGAGAGAGGGTGGCCAGTCCCAGATTAAAATGGGCATGAACCAAAGAAAGGAAAAAGATTAACAGGCAAATAGCCAATTAGTTGAGATGAAATTTCGTGTTTTCACAGGAAAAGGCTTCTGGAACAGGGGTGTTAAAAGATCCATTTGTGCATTACAGATTTAAAGTGATTCATTATACTTCAGGTATCCAGTACGCAAATAACTTTTGTCTTGTACTTGAAACATGCTTGAAACAACCCTTCTTCAGTGTGGGTATAGCAATGGATGTCTGGAAGGACTGCGAAAGGCAGGTATTTTATTGCACAGAAGTCTTCAAAAGAATGGCGGAGTGCCTGAGATTCCTCCTGGGTCCAAGGGAGCCTTTGCGGTGCCCTCTTCCTTATCTCAAGGCTCCTTATGTTACACTCACAGCCCCTGCACTGTGAGTCCCTTAATAGCTACAACACTTCCGTCTGGGAAAGGCCACGCAGTTGCCATCAAGTTCTGCTGCCTGTGAAAACATTTGCAAAGTGAATTAATTACCTGCAAGAAGCCAGTTTGGACATTTCCCCAGTGCTGCTTAAACAGACTGGCAAGTCCTAACTGAGAAAAAGCACATGCTATTGACACACGTACTGTAAATTGCCATTTGTACTAATTTGGGAAACTCATTTTTCCTTATCCAACCATCACTATAAGGTGCTGCCTGTACTTTGGCAACCGTTGACATGTTTCAGAAGTCCCCATCAAATTCTGCCCTGAGGAATTTATGCATTTTTACCACGCTAAGAGTTCGTAGCTGTTAGGGTGAGGATCAGAAAAAAATAACAACAAAAGCACTCACTCCCACATACCTTCCACACCAAACAAAATATAAAAGAATAAACAGTTCAGAAAATGAAAATATAGGCTGAATAAAATATACTTGTCACAAAAAAGAAGTGCTTCATGTTTGACCTTAATAAAGACGAGGAAACCCTGAAATATGTTCCTGTCAATCATGAATATGTGCACTGGCATTAATCTCAGGAGAATATCTAATCTCTACTTCTATTGTAAACCCAAATTAGATTTTATCCCTGACAGAGATATGTCTAACCTGATCTTAAAAATCTCAACTTCTGTCAATCCCCAACTCTGTAGACCACCTTATCCAGTGCTTACAATCCTGAAAGTCTGAAAGTGTTCTATAAAGTCTGATATAAATCTCCTGTCTAGAAAATTAGATTATTTCCTTTCTTTTCCCTTGGTGGTCATGAGAATAATTGATCTTTCTAATAGTCCATACACACTGGAAGGTTGTTAACGTACCCATCTGTCTGATCTCTTTTTATAGATAAAACAAGCTCAATTTTTTGAGCTTTTCTTTATAGGTTGTTTCTTGCTCTCCCTCAGGTTGCTTGTGCTTTACCTAATTCTCTCTGAAACTGTAATGCCCACAGGTGTCAAAATGGAGAAATATCCTCAGATGAGGCCTCACCGATTTCAGGTAGTTTTCTGAAGGCTTCACACGCTCCATGGACAGCGTCACACAGGGTCCCACCACAACGCAGGGATCCTTTCTGCAGCAGAGCTACCTACTCAGTTTTTCTTCATTTTGCATTTATGCACTTGATGTTGCTTTCCAAATGTTTTTGAGAAAAGTGCTCAAATGCAGTCTAGTGTCTTTCAGTTATCTCTACTAAGTTTTGTCTTACTTGTTTTGGTCCATTTTTCATTGGTGTCAGAATGATTCTATGTTCTAATCCTGTCCCACAAAGTGCTGGCAGTTCTTTCCCGTTGGTGTCATCTACAATTTTTAGTCTGATTTCCTAAGGAAATGGGACTTACATGTTTATTTTTTATATCTGCCTGACCCGTAAGTATTTAATGTTTTGGCCAGTGTCAGGCAGATGTGACAGAGGTCAAATAGCCCTAAGATACACATTTCCATATACATTTCATTTAAGAAAATGTGTTAGGAGGGAGGAGAGACACCTTATTAGTTTCCTCACCAGGGAAAGGCTGCAGTGCAGTAAAATGCTTTAGACTAGACCTCAAGGCATCCCCATGGCAGAGAGGCATTCTGAATGCCCAACCATAACAAATTCCTTCTGCAACTTGGAAGTAACTGGATAGCTTTACTCCTGGTGGAATGATTTGTTGTCAGTGTATACCTGAATAGGCTAGTTCCCTGCAAGACACCTTGAGATATTCATGGCAGAGCTTTTCCAACCAGCTGGACTTTGATCAAGACCTCTTTATGTGGTTGGCTTAGGAAAGTGCCAGATCTTGTGCACGTCAGTTTAAAGACTTAATACAATACAATATATCATATTTCTTTGATCCCACAATGTTGCCTATCCACAGAGGAAATTATCTGGTGTAAAAAAAAAAAAAAAAAA
>VZSV01000017.1:5406276-5438674 GCA_013398735.1 Nothocercus julius
CCCCGGCCGGTCGCTCCCCGCGCGCAGCTGAGCCGGCCCCGGCAGCGCCCCGCGTCATGGCGCTCGGCGCGGCGCTCCCGCTCGCGCTGCTGCTCCTGCCGCTGCTCTGCCTGCCTCCCGGTAAGCGGCGGCGCGGTGTCCAGGAGGGAGGACACGGGGAAGGGGCGCGCGGGCGGCGCGCGAGACCTGTCAGCGGCGGGAGCCTTTTCGGGGGGTGGGAAACAGCGGCACCCCGAGCGCCGAGCTGCGCGGGCAGGGAGGGCGCTGGGGACACACCGCGGACCCAAGCGGCGCTGGGGTCTTGGCACCTTGAATTTGTGGTGGACACGGTGACCTAATTCTCTTCAGGGTTCTTTAATCAGCGGGCTCCAAGTGTATGAATATATTCCGTTTGTTTTAAGAAAAGCCGGTGCTGCCTTTCCCCAGGGGGTGAGATCATCACATGAAGGTCTTGCTGTATTTCAATGTCCCACATCCTCTCGGTAGACCTTGAAGTTGGCCATAGGAAAAAACAGGAACTCCACCCTGGCTCGATGAATTGTAGTGCTCCACAGCTTGGTCCAGACCATCTGCCTCGTCTTCCTGTTATGACAGAGTTTTTGAACTTTCTGGGATTTGTGAAAAGTCATTATTTACCCCTACACTGTTAGGCAGATGATGTTAAAAGTGTCCACTTAAAACTTATGGCATATATTGTGCTTTGCTGATTGAATAGCATTTATTTTTGTTGTCTTATTGCCTTGATTTGAGATTTGTCGTATATATTTTTGCAGGTTTTTGTATTTCTCTGGATCAGCCAAGCCTTAGCATCCAAAAAAATGTCCTCACAATAACTGCAAATGCTACTCTAAATATTACTTGCAGGTAAGAGCAAACCTGGCCAGCGTGATTTCGATGTGGGTGACTTATGCAGTGGGCTTTTGTACAGAAGTACAGATGGATCTCTCTCTCCCCTTTCATCCCTCCCTTCGTGGTAACACTTCTCTGAGTTTTGCCAGCTTGGCAATAGTACTGGTGCCCACCATGTGCTAATGCTTCTCTCTGACGTTTGCTTTCCTAGTGGTCAGCGAGCGCTGGACTGGTTCTGGCCAAACAACCAGAGCAGCACTGAGAAGCGAATCACTGTGACAAACTGTAGCGATGGTCCCTACTGTAAGACACTTATTCTTCTGAAAGTAATAGGCAATGACACAGGAGACTACAGGTGCCTGTACAGGGATAATCAGGTGGCGACAACCATTTATGTCTATGTTCAAGGTAAGTGCTTGCACAGTTCTTATCTGCAAAATGATAAAGGCTATCAAGCATCTCAAAATGATTTTGGTGTTAAAATTTAAAAATTCTAGGATTTAGAGTCCTGTGAAACTATTTTTTTCCTACTCATTTTCATGTTGAGTAGTTGCATGCCAATATGCTTGCTGCCATCAATAGAAAAATCTCCATGTTCGTAATTTTAAATTAGCCTTCCGTATACAGTACTTGGTCTGCTTTTCTCCTCAGCCCAGAGCTTAGCCTGCTTCTCTCAGCTGTGCTCTGAGCCTGTCCTCATGATTGCAGAGCTATTATTGACTTTAGTATGAGTTTCATACGGGGGGGGATTACAGAGGTTGTATAGGTTTATTGAAAAGGACATACTGCCCTCCCTTTACCAATTGTGCTGATGCTGTTCAAAAAAGTTGCCATGCATTTGTTGACAATAATAGTAAAATCTATTTATGTTTTAAAAACTAAGTTTCAAGCTTCCAGTTCTGCTAGAAATGTAGATGTGTGTGGCAGTCCCTGCAAAGCCCTCCGTTCTACACTCAGCTAAGAACACGCATACACTAAGACATCTGCCTTTTTTGCACTCATCTTGATACCCATATTCTCATGCATCCTATTTCCTTTTTATGCTATCTTATGGCTAGCATTTTTGAAAATGGAGAATTTTTATATACATGGATTAGCTTGTTCTATAAGGTCACGGGCCTTGCTTTATTTTGGACTCACTTTGAAAAGGACCATGCCATTTGGGGAGCTGTATAGCATGACACTACTTTAACTGATATTTCCTGTAATACTTATGCAAGCAAAGTCATCCTGGGGTAAATCAGAGTTTTGCCAGCCCAACGTGTGCTGTGAGAGGAAGCTATTCTCTGAAGTGCACACTCCTGCTGATAACTGTTTTGAGAATAATGGTATTATAAAACTGTATGTCTCTCAAAACATAGCCCCCTTCCTATTTGGTCTCATCATTTAAGTGTTTTACAAAACAAAAAGAAATAAGGAATAACCAGGGAAAGGAAAAATGGAAAAATTTTGTTTCAAAATCACTTAACAAATAGTATCTACTTTGCCAACCAAATTTTTTTTAGATTACAGATCTCCGTTTGTGACTTCAGTGAGTGATCAGCTAGGCATCGTATACATCACTAAGAATAAAACAGTGGTAGTACCATGCCTCGGAACTGTATCAAATCTCAATGTATCTCTACATGCGGTAAGGAAAAAGCCCATTGTTGTTTATTAGTTAGTTAAAGAAAATATGATTAAATGCATCATTTAAAGTATAAATATATTTCTTAAAAACTTATTTCTCTCTATGAGAATTTTACAGCCTGTGATTTGAAGGTGAGTGTTGTAACTATACTCATCCATGCTCCTGTGCTATGAAAATACAATCTGTGAATACAATCTGTAACACCTGAGATAAGGTGTTAAAACTGGGATCATGGTGGATGGGAAATATTGGACTTAAAACATTGATTTCTTGATTTTTATTTTTTTTTTGATTTTGCTTATATATTTTATCAATATTTCAAACAGAGATATCCTGAGAAGATATTTGTTCCTGATGGTAAATCAATTTCATGGAATAATAAAAAGGGCTTCACTATACCCAGTCATTTAATCAACTATGCAGGCATGGTCTTCTGTGAAGCTAAAATAAATGATGAAAGCTACCAGTCTGTGATATACATAGTTGCAGTTGTAGGTAAGCCAAATTTTTGTCTCAGTAGTTTATGTTATTTTTCTTGATACAACATACTGAACCAATTACAGTTTCTTAGACTGTAGGTTATTAAGTACTGACAATGCAGCTAATGCAAAATGGGTGCTGTGATATATATTACTTTTCTTTTAAATGCAGTGTATTGTGTTTTCTGCTTGACTGTTGCGATAAGTGCTTCTATTTTTAGTGTTTTGCATAAATACTGGGGATTTTTTCCTTTTCTAACAACGCAAGCCTTTTTTTTCCCTAAAGTCATTCTCTTCTGTACTTTATTTACTTATCTAGGGTCTGAGTCAAGACTGAAGGGAACTAGAGGCAGGCATCCCTTGGCAGCAGATGGAAGGGAGTTGCTCTGAGGGGATGCCAGGGAATGGGAGATCTGCAGAGGAGAGTGTCAAACTAGGACTTTGGTTGTCTTGTCTGCCTTCCTGCTTAAGGTTTCTTAGCCCTATTGGGGAGGGCTCCGATCATACGCCTATGTCCTGCTTCGCTGCTGCCGATGCAGCTCGCATTTCACAGATCAGAAGTGGTTGGTGCAGACACAGCCCTCTCTCCAGACTTCTTTAGCCAGTCTCCCACAGTGCCAGAGCTTCGAGAGGACTAGGAAAGTGCCTGTTAAACACTATGAAAAAGAGTTTTCTTCCCTCATTTTTTGTGCCTTTTTTCTCCTTCTAGGATACCGAATTTATGACCTAACTATGAGCCCACATTACCAAGTAGAACTGGCAGTGGGAGAAAAGCTGGTCCTAAATTGTACTGTAAGGACGGAGCTGAATGTGGGGATTGATTTTAAATGGGACTACCCTTCTATCAAGGTAAAACCATAACTTAAGGGTGCTGACATCACAGGATAAAAAGGTTTAGTTGGAATGTTGCTTCCTCCTTCGTGATATTAGCAAAACAGCTGGTAGTACACAAAGTCTAGTCTGTTGTATATACAGTTTTGCAAAGGTTGAGAGCAAGAATAAGCATAAACCAATTCCGAAACAATTCTGTCCTTTATCTGTTATAGGAAAAGCGTGCAACCATAAGGGATTTAAAAACCACTGCAGGAGAAGTGAAGAAGTTTGTAAGCACTCTTACCATTGACAGTGTCTCCTTAAGTGATAAAGGTCGATACACTTGTGCAGCATCCAGTGGACGTATGAACATGAAAAACAGTAGTTACTTCGTTATCCATGGTATGGGGTGTTCACATTCAGTTCTGTTGGTTGTTTTAGAGTTGAGATTGATTACTAGGATGTGGAATGTGCATGATATACATGAGCCACTTGTTTGATGAAGAACTTCAATATACAGCAATTAACTACATTATTTCACTCACTAGCACGTTCTTCAATAGTTAAATTTATTTCACAAGATTGTAAGGCTGTTAAGGATAGTGAATGTGATTATTATTGAGAGGTATAAAATCCCATAGGAAAATGGACAGTAAAATAAACTTCTTCTGTGGTGTCCTGTACTGTACTATAAAGGTAGTTTGTGTGGATAACTGTATAAAGGTTATTTTTTTCACACCGAGTGAGCCTATGCTAGATGCCTGTGGCTCTCTGAGACAGTCTCCCAAAGTAGGAGAATAACCCTTTTGGTCTTTATGTTGTGTATATCTGGCTCCATTTCTGGTCATACGGAAACGATGCAAAGGAAATTACTTTGGTTAAGTGCATAGATAAGTATGGGGCCACATCCTACAGTCTTTTCTCAAGGCCCTCTTGGGCAGAGCCCCAGCAGTTTCCACTGGATTACTTCTTGAAGACTTTTGACAGCATGAGAATGGCCAATTTTTAATGACTGTCAGCAAAAGTTTTTCTGTGTTTTGGAAAAGAGCGGTTGGTTTTCCTCAGGTCTAATTTAAGAGGGCTTAGTAGTTTTCCTTTTTTGCCCTCAAACTTACTATGTGACACAGTGGTTCAAGATAGAAAGGACCCAGGAGC
Organism: Nothocercus julius; assembly: GCA_013398735.1. Taxonomy (NCBI): domain Eukaryota; kingdom Metazoa; phylum Chordata; class Aves; order Tinamiformes; family Tinamidae; genus Nothocercus; species Nothocercus julius. The sequence continues at coordinate 5,411,203 of VZSV01000017.1, forward strand.
CAGACCCAGGTCATTTGCTATAGTGAGTGTACCAGATATTAAATCAATGCCACCTTAAACTTTAGCCAGTGGGCTGTTAGTCAGAATGCTGATTATTAAATGTAGTGTACACTGTTTCAGAGTATTCTGTGACTGCAAATAGAGTGTTTAAATAAATATTTTTCAGCCTCTTCTCAGTTAAGTAGCTATCACTTGCAGCTTTGAATACTCTTATTTCTTTAAATGAATCAAGCCTGTTTTATGATACATGTATGTATGTGGAAATAGGGGGATACTGTGACAAGCCCTGTCTCCACTGTGCTCGAGAACTCCCCAGTGAGGGAGCTGGTCTGTTCCTTTGTGTGAGGGAAAGGACTGTGGGCAGGTGGGTCCATCTCTCCAGAGCTCAGCTTGGGGTTTAGGGCTCAGGCTTGTTTGAAACTGCCTATGCTGTTTCATGGCATCCCATCACATGCCATTCTTTGTCATCTGCTGCTAAATGCAAACCCAAATGGAGACAATTTGTATTTCTGTCAATGATAAAAGACTATGTTTTAATTTATTTATTTATTTTGCAGAAAGACCTTTTATCCATCTGGAGAAAATGGAGAATGTGGTTGAGACAAAGATAGGCGATACAGTCAAAATTCCTGTCAGATATAAAGGATATCCTCCACCAGAGGCAAAATGGTAAGAATCAGGGCAGAAAATATTAGAAAAACTGAGCTTTTCTTAGTCAAGGTAAATCCCAGAAATATTGAAAGCACCATATATTTTCTTTAGGTATAAAAATGGAAAAGCCATGAATGCAAATCACACAGTTAAACTTGGCTACACGTTAATAATCAATGACGCAACTGAGAAAGACTCTGGAAATTACACTGTTGTACTTACAAACCCCACTAACAAGATGCAAAAGATGCATACTTTCAACCTCCTCGTGAATGGTAAGGAATATGTGAGGGATACATTTCTTCTGCATGTAGACAAGTATATTACCATCTCTAGGATTCAATTTATCTCAGTGCTGTGAAGATTTAAATGGTGGGAGGGGAAAAGGGCCTGAAGGAGATCACGTAAAACGTTAGCCATGGGAATGCAGAGATGGCTCATCCTTGTGGCACCCAGCCCCATCCGAGATTTACCTCTTGAGAGACTGCAGGCATTTGTTGTGATGATGTGTGTGCGTGTGTGTGTGTGTTTCTTTTTATTTTCTGTATGTTATTTCTTTGTCTCTGTGTCCTGCTCTCTTCCTGCCCTTGTGCTCTCCCTGCTTGCTTCCCTTCCGGAGCCCTCTCCACCCTGGCCTGTCCTGGCCTGCCTCACCCATCCTTCCTGCCCCTTCTCTTCTGCCCTGCTGGGGAGCCCTCCTCCTCCTCTCTGCTCCCCGGGAAGCAGCCTAGCCTGAGCGCTTTGCAAACCACAGGTCCTGACAAGGGCAGTGAGCCTAAATGCAGTGGGGTCAGGGCTGGGAAGCAATAAGCTTTTAATGGCTGCAGATAGTGGTGCAAATGTGAATGCAACATTTTAAAATCAACGGATAGTGGAAGAGGTTTTTGTTAGAGCTATTAAGCATTGTGTCTCAAGGGCCAGGTCCTGTAAGGTGTTGGAGTTTTTCACCTCTTCCTCATAAGTACTTTTGTAATTGGAGTTGCTCTCTGTTGAGGTCAGATGTCATTAAGGACAGCCAGCTTCCTAAAGGTTGAAACAGTAGGGGACAGTAAATGAATTAGTTGCCGTGAGAGGTTCTATATACCATGCAGTCCAAGGATATCCTTCCTTTCTTGCAGAAGAGAGCCTGTCCCCCTAGGAATTGTAACACGCTGCCTCTCTCCTCTAGTCCCTCCTCAGATTGGTGAGAACGCATTGCTGGCACCCGTCGACTCCTACAAGTTCGGTTCCACTCAAACACTCACCTGCACTGTCTATGCAGTCCCGCCTCCCACGACCGTCCTGTGGTACTGGCAGCTGGAGGAGGAATGCACTTTCAGTCCCCAGTAAGTGATAAGTGATACAGAAACTTTTATTCTGTTTTCTGTAGCTCTTCAGAGATTTTTGTGGGGGTTGTCCTTTTTTTTTGGTGTCCATTGGCTTATTGCCTTCATGACCAGGCTCTTTACTGAGTACAAATTTGAGCCATGTGCAGATAGAGTTTCTGATATGGGGCAGAAAGACAGGAACACTAACTTCCCTGAGATGCTCTCCCAGAGAACATGGAGCTTCCTTGGGGGAAATGAACATAGCTGGAAAACTTCTCTGCTTTCATGGTCGCTGATTTTTGAAATGTTCTCTTTAGCCTGCTCTCATCTAGAGACAGAGTTAGCACAACTAGCTAAAGTTTTAGACCGGTGTTTGATGAGAACTGCAGGTTTGGAACATAACCATAATGTCTTCCTCCATCTGAATTTCAGACTTGGGTGAGCTAGACTGGGAAGCTAGGGCCGCTCTGTACAAGTGTCAATGGCTAGGCAGAGTTGGACACAGCGAGCTTCAGGCCCATGAACTGCTGTCACCAGATAGATCTCTCTCTCTGTGGCTTTTGGTTGTGACATCTGTAGGCTCAAAGTGGCTTCATGTTGTAGAACGTGATTAAAACTAACCCAGTAACCACTCAAGAAAGGATTGCATTGCGTAACGGGCAGGCTGCCCCAGGCAGGCTCTGCTGAGGGTGTAGGCGGTGAGCTGTAAAGCTAAGCTGAGGGCCTCCCTCAGCAAGAAGCCAGCAGCTCTCATTTGTGGTCTTCATGCCTTCCTGAAGGTATCTTGGTTTGTGCTGGATTTCAAAGACAACTGTCTATGTGCTGTCCCATCAGATCTCTCGCTGGACAGCTGCAGGCCCAAAACTCAATCCTCAACACAGGAAATTTGCTCTTTCTGCTAATTGCAGATCTTTGTGTGTTGTTTTTTTTTGTTGTTGTTGTTTTTTTCTTTCTTGCTCTGGTCAAGCGCTGAGTATATGGGTGCTCTTTATCTGTGTGAAAGTGTATCTCAGAGGAAGTACACTGCTTGATCCTGGAGAATGATAGAGAGAGTGCCTGACTGAGATTCACGCAGCCTTCCTTATCTGCGCCTGCCATAAGCCCAGATTTCCTCTAAAAAAAAAAAAAAGCATTCTTCTTTCCTGTTGTTGTTTTTAAAATGACTTCCACTGGTTTCTTCCTTTGGTGCCTGGTTGCTTCCTACACAAGGGCTACTGTCCTCAAGAAATTCTTTTAGGGACTTCAGTGATTTCTATGTCTCTGTGTCTTCCTTTGAACTAAATTAACTTGAATCATCCATTTATGAATGGAGGTTTGTTCCCAAAATAGCTGCTCTCCTCCAAGCATCCTGATTGAGCTGACATAGGCAGATTAATTAGGAGATCTACCTTTAGGCTTGAGGAATTCTTATTTTACAGAGCACAAAGGTCTCAGAAAGTTATAGGGTGCAATTTAATAGAAATGTTTCCAGAACATACTCTTCCCTCTCAGATGTAGCGTGTGGCCACTTAGATAAGTGATTTATGGGAAAGTATTTGTATATTATAAACAGAACAACAACCCACAGTCCTGAAGAGCTAAATATTCTCCTTATCTAACACAAATGCCTCTACCTGTCTCTCAGAAAAGTTCGCTCTGGAGCCAATCCATATTCATGCAGGAAATGGAAAGTGATCTCGGAGAGAAAGGGTGGGAATCAGATTGAAATTAAACATCGCGTTGTTACCATTGCTGGGAAAACGAAGGTGAGCAGATTTTCTATTACTTGGAAATGTTTAGCGCTGTTCAGTGGTCCAAGGTTCTGGAAATATGTCATTAAAGATTAGACTCTTTTTGCCTAGTATTAGCCTCTTACAACTTAAGGATCTTCTCTAGCCTAGTCATTTAAGCTCTTGCTGAAAGTATCAGAGATAGATGCTTCAAATATTTTAGACATTGACCCAAAATGACCCTCCATTGAGGAACCTGACTTGCTTAGATTTCAGCGCTTACTCTTTATGGTTCTGGAGTTAGGTGAATTAATGTCACCATTTAACTGCATCAGCTGGAGTTTGGAGAATCTGGAGAGGAGGAAAAAAAAGTATTAATGCGTACACTGAAGTGTGAATTCTGGCAGGTTACTTTTTGTTGTTTTCTTTTCTCTTATTGTTACACACCTAAGCAAAAAAAAAAAAAAAAAAAAAAAAAGGTGAGAAAGTGAGCAACAGTAACAAATTGCACACGGCATCTTGCGTTTTTGGGGAGGAATTTTCAGTTTTGCAGATACCTACACAACACTTTGCTGAGCTATTGCACTAACACTCAAATGTTCTTCTATAGACTGTGAGCACCCTTGTCATTCAAGCAGCAAATGTGTCTGCTTTGTACAGATGTACAGCTACGAACAGAGCTGGGTCAAGTGAGAGAGTTATCTCCTTTCATGTGACCAGTAAGTATACCTTGTTGAGAAATCAGTCTTATTTCCTCCACTTTACTAATGACATGGGCTTCAACACTGTTTTTTGATTTCTGTCTTTTATAATCCATATGGTTAACTGAATATTTTCCTAATGCAGTCTTCAAAATCACTGATTACCTTTTACTGAGTGCTCAGTTCCATTGGCATCAATGGAGTGACAGGCCCATGAAAATGATGTAGAATGGGCACTATTGTGCTCATAGTGATTGCTGTTGGGATGTTGTATTCACTGGGGAAAAAAAAAGAAAGGGAGAAATTGTGTTAGTGTCACAAAATGACTGAAGTTGTGCTATACTGTAAAAGCTAAGAGTAACATTTTCAAAACTGCAAAAAAGAGCTTCTATCTTCTTGAAAATCAGCCCCCATATTTGTATGTTGAAATAATATTTTAAATCAAAATTAATTTAAATAAAATTTGATTCAAATCTAAAAATCGACCACAAGGTATACTTTAATCCATCTAAACCATAAAATAATGCTAAGAATCACCTTAGGCTGCAAGGAATCTTTATAGAAGAGGAACTCTATTTGTTATGCATGCCGATCTTTGACCTATATCAAGTATGTTGCTTAATGACATTATTTTCATTATAAAAATAATTGCTGTGATTTGTAAGTGCTTTATTTCCTCATTTATAGCTGGGTAAAATGAGAATAAGACTATCTTTACAGGTTTCCAAGGAAACTTTCTCAAGTTAATATTGGTAACAAAATGTACAACCTAATATGAATTTCTTTTAATTTGCAGGGGGTCTTGAAATTAATCTCCAGCCTCGGAATCAACTCACAGAGAAGGATAACATGTCCTTGCAATGCACAGCAGACAAATTCACCTTTGAGAATCTGTCGTGGTACAAACTCAGTGCTCACGCCTCACAGACTCCCTTTGGAGGGCTACCCATGCCTGTTTGCAAGAACCTTGATGCTCTTCAGAAACTGAATGCGACGGTTTCAAATACCAATGGTGAAAATGTCACCTTGGAACTTATCCTCCGTAACATCTCTCTCCAGGATGGAGGGGACTATGTTTGTATTGCTCAGGACAAAAAGGCCAAAACACAGCACTGCCTGGTCAAGCATCTCACCGTTCAAGGTGTCTATCTCTGTGAAGTGTTGTTGCATGTGAAAACTGCTGTAATAGTGTCAATTCTGGATAAGTTCTGCCCCTCCATGTGATGCTTAATAGTGTCCTCATTTTGTTAAATAGATTTGGACTGTTATAAACAAGGGGATGCCTTGAACATATTGACTGCTGCTGATTGTGGGCCTGGGAGCTATCGAGGGATTTACCATTTCATCAGTACCAGTGAGGAAACACTGTCAATGCAATTGTGCTGTGCAAGCAGTCGAGTTTTGCCCAAATAATAGCACATGTTTGTAGCTCAATAATGTTGCAGTTTTGCATTTCAAAACACCTTTTCCACTTTAACTATAAACACCTGTTTATATTGGTGGCATCAGTGTTACTGCATTGTGTCATCGATTCTTGATGACTATATGTATCATATAAAACTTTTATCAAATAATGCTGAAATTTAGACAGCAGCAAAACAAACTTTAATCAATTATCTGTTGATGAAAATACAAATGATTTTGTTTTGGGGCCTAGATGATTAGGCTGATAAGGCAACTATGGTGCCAGTTCAGAAAAAATTCCTGTATGTGCTCATGGGCTGTCCTGAACCAGTGTCTGAAGGACTGACAATACAAGGCTTCTTGTAATAGGCCTGAAAATACAAATGTGAGCGAAGCAGTTTCTCTCCTATTCCCTCTTCCCTCAGCATCCTATACAAATTTTATAGTCCGAAGTGGGTTACATCAACACTGTTAAATACTTTCTTTGTGTTATGACTTTCTCATAAAATGTGGAAAGTTAACTCTGATCTTTACATGAACCTTAGGACTGTTGATGTTATAAAAGGATTTGAGATTTTTTTACTGTGTCAAATGTGTTACCATGTAAGTGCTAGTACTGAAAAGGTAAATGTTTCTTAAATTCTCAGAGGTTTTATCTTATTTTCACACCAACAGAGCCCATGGCACCCACACTCATAGGAAATCTGGAAAATCAAACAACAAACGTTGGTGAAACTATAGAAGTATCATGCACAGCGAATGGCATTCCTCCTCCCAACATCATGTGGTTTAAAAATAATGAAACACTTGTGGAAGATTCTGGTGAGGCATTGCTCCTTTGTTATAAGTTTTATATCACTTAAGGGCTTCCTTTCATGAACACAGTGCTAACCTCCATCACGAAAACCTCCATCATTTTGAATTTATAAGAAAGTTTTTTGCTTTTATTTTCCCCTTTTGGAAGTAATATTTCATTTCTATGTATTGCCCACAATTACTTTTTAGAAAGTTTAAAAGTGGCCCGAAACTTGAAGCCAACCTTTTTTAGTATGGGTCAAGTTTAAATGTTCATTTGATGTGATACAAAATTATCAGACATTTGCTTGTCACAAATCTGATAATTTTAGATAGTATTTAACTCTACCTTTTTTTCTTTTTAATTATTATTATGTTTCTTATTCTTACTGTACTGTAACATAGTTGTTAAGATTATGTGGACAGTTATAAAGCTAAGAAAAGTTTATTTCTTAACACAACATGTCAAAAACCTAGCAGAAATAAAAATAATTATTTTTCCAGGTATTGTTTTGAAAGATGGAAATAAAACATTAACCATACGTCGAGTGAGGAAAGAAGATGGTGGGCTATACACCTGCCTTGCTTGCAATGTTCTTGGATGCAAAAAAGCAATGGCTTTCTTTACGGTGGAAGGTGAGTACCAGTTTGTTTCTAGACTGTGCATGAAACTGTTACGAACGCTAAAGGCAAGATTTACTGCTATCCTGATCAAAGCTCTAAAATTATATCATGAAACTTGTTAAAAATCGTAATGATTTCAAAGAAAACCTCAGACTGGGTCCTGTCGTAATCAACTGACAGCATCATAATTCTAGCTGTTGAGGCTGATACTTGCTTCTCCGCAAGGTTTATTGTGTTTCAACAGAAGCCAAGTCTATTGCACAGAAAATTGTCAGTTTTTAAACAGTTTAAAACTGTCAGTATATATGCAGTAAGGTGCATATATACTTATACCTACCTGCATAACCTACGTACGTGTGCAGAAGTCTTTGGACATCTCTATTGTCCTGGTAACTCAGCTGTCAAATGATGATTTTTAAAGAGTAATTTTAAAATTAAATCTACTTGCCATCACAGCATCTACAAAAAGCAGAATGAAGACTTGGTGCAGTCTGTTGTAATGCTGCCTGATTTCGGTGACAGCCACAGATAGTGTTTTGGCATAAGGGACTCCAGGCTTAATCGACCATGCTCTGTAGTGATTGTCCATTCTACTGCGTTAAGCTATTTAAAGCAGTTTGCTCTTATTCATGTAGATTAATGTAGATTTCAGCTGATGCAGTAAATCTGGTTGGGTCATGATCTTCAAGTCTGTAAAAATGATAAATGTTTATATGTCATGTTGTTTCACAGTCAGGAGTTTCTAATGCAGCTTATGAGGGGCCAAAAGATGGAGAAAAACAAACAAACAAACAAAAAAGAAACTTGGTGTGTTGTTATAAAGAAGGAGCTGCATGGTGCAATAGAACATAATATGGAGAATAGGAGCTGAAGAGAAGATCTGCTCTTGTGCATCATTAGATGTTCAAGTGGTATTTGCTGGTGACTTTAGAAGTGGAAAAGGGATGCTGTAAATAAGTCTTTATATTCATGTGTCGTTGCACACCCACATTTTTTCATACGCTCGCTAGAGACAAGAGAGAAATTGTTCTCTGGATCATTCTCACAGCACTTTATTTTCTACATGAGATATGTGTGTGTGTGTGTGTATGTATGCACACATATATATCTTTATTTTCTGGAGAAAGAGTCATTGATTTGGAATATTCCAAAACAATGACTTCTTTTTAAAATACAAGACTTTACTTTCTATTAGTTGGTCCAGATTCTGTCCTTAGTTATCCCTATTAAGCGTCCGACAAACAAAGCTGACGCTAAGCAGCTGTGTGGCATAAAACAACACAGAACTAAGAGTAATACTCCAACATAAAAAGCAAGCTTTTTGTTTTGCTTTGCTTTCGTTTTCTTGCTACATGTTGCACTTTTAAAACGAAACTTTAGAACAAGGAACTCTATTCTGTGCTTTAATGAATGAACAAAACCAATGTGTTTCCATCCACCACTCAAATATTCATTTATTTCTTCCCAGGCGCTGAAGAGAAAACAAACCTGGAGCTCATTATCCTAGTTGGCACTGCAGTGATTGCCATGTTCTTCTGGTTGCTTCTTGTAATCATCCTCCGGACCGTTAAGCGGGTAATGAAATAATTCTCTTACTATCCTATCAGCACTGGTCTAGCATGACAAATGAAAGCTGACTTGAGTTCTTTTGTGTTGTTTCTTTCCATTGTTCTTAAATCAACATACACATTTTTTCTCTCCATGCCATAACATTCTTGTCTGTGACTGAAGGCACAGAAATTTGTTTTTAATTGAACCAGCCCTCAGAAGAGAGAAAGTGTTTTAATTGTTTCTGTTTATCAAAAATACAAGTAATTAATGATGATCAGACTCACAATGACATTGTGTAGGGGAATGGTAGCTTGGCATTTCTGGCAAGCAGTAGAACACTATAGAGTGAGAAACTGGCACTTTGTCTGCATGTCTCCACTAAAAAATCTGTGCACCTACAACTAATATATTTTTCCAGGCCAATGGAGGGGACATGAAGACTGGCTATTTGTCAATCATAATGGATCCTGATGAAGTCCCTATAGATGAGCACTGTGAACGGCTCCCATATGATGCCAGCAAGTGGGAGTTTCCCAGAGACCGGCTGAAGCTAGGTGAGTTCCCGCTACATGAACCTGTTAGTACTGTCGCAGCGCTGGGCCAGCAGCTTTCGTAGGGACGTGGCCTGTTTGCCCTGGACTACCCTGCTGCTGAAGGCCTTGGGGGAGTGCTCTGGGGCTGTTGCGTGCAGAACTGACACTGTCAGAGAGCAGATGACAGAATGCCCTGTCTCCGTACTGCCAGGGAAAGCTGTAGAAGGCTGCTGGATCGCAGCCCCGTCTGACTCCACCATGGAGAAAAAGTTAGTGATTATATTTAATGTATCCTCTCCCTATTTTAAGCCCTCTTTTTGTTTCTAATGCATAATTTGAATTTACAGCTATTGTTTATTCTGCATCTTCTGTCCTCTGTGTCAGGCTAATTAAGCACAGTCTGTTCTTCTCCTCCCCTCAAGGCAAGCCCCTTGGACGTGGAGCTTTTGGTCAGGTGATAGAAGCAGACGCATTTGGGATTGACAAAACCGCAACCTGCAGAACAGTGGCAGTCAAAATGCTTAAAGGTAAAAATGACTGCTAACATTTCACCTTGAAGACACAGTGTGTGGATACTGCCAGTTTCATAACTAGCAGATGGAAAAGGCATCTGCTTTGCAACAACGACAAAAGCACAATGATATATACTAGTTTAGCTTAACAGCAGGTGTAATGAGGCAGTGACTAGACGAAGTACAGACGTTAACCTCTTCCGCAACTGGATCAATGGCACTGCGGTTTCTTGGCCATTGTGTTATAAGTCTAGCAGCATTCAGAAAGTGAGCTTGCTCCTGCAAGCAGTTTGCACGTGGCTGTTTTTGTTATATGCTGCCTGAAAGGGGAGCTTTCTGCCAAGTCTCAAACAATGTCTTAACCACGCTCCAAAACGAGGAGTTTTCTGCTCACTTCAGAACATGTTATACTGCCTCACATGCGCCACAGAAAAGCTCAAAGCTACAGTTCCCAGAAGCAGAGTTCCTGAAGTGGACAAAGCTGGAACAGCGAAGTGGGGCTCTCTGTGGCCAGGACATGTATTCCAGCCATGTGCTGTACCAGAGGAAGGGTGGGAGAGGCCTGGGGGATTTCTTACGGTATGGTGTGAGCCGGGGCAGAGCTTAGGCACTGTTACGAACACCGACTTTTCTGTACTGCCAAAACTCATTACCTGTGGGTACCCGTGAGTGCGCTGTAATGGCAGGGTGCGCCCTGTCCCTCCACTTTCCTACTGCTCAAGCAGCCTGCAGCAATTTCTCATTAGACAAGACTTCTCATTAGATGGACTAAAAAAGAAAAGGAAGGGGAGTTGGAGGAGGGAGAGCCCTTTGTGTCTATAATGCTTCTCATCTGTGTTGTGTTATCTTTACAGAGGGTGCAACCCACAGTGAGCACAGAGCGCTTATGTCAGAGCTGAAGATTCTTATTCATATTGGCCATCATCTAAATGTTGTCAATCTACTTGGAGCTTGCACAAAACCAGGAGGTAAGTAATGGGGTTTTCCTCCAGGTTGTCGGTGAGCAGGAAAGTGCTGATGAAAACCCTCTGGGGCACAGATAGATGAGTTTCAACACCAAGAATTGGAAGAAAGTGTCTTTTCTGCATAATGGCACCAGGGTGATTCCTGATAAGAGTGAGCAGTTCAGCAACAGGAACAAAGGTTCCAAAGCCCCGAGTTCTACATCTAGTTCTGTCCCTGGGTTGTTCTGTCACTTGGTCTTTCTGTACCTTGTATGAGTTTTTAAAGTGGGCACACCGTACATATGGGACTTGGAGTCTGCATCCAATACCAGATTTCAAAAGTCTATCTTATTTTCCACACTGGCTACCATGCAACTGCAGCTTGTGACTGCTCTCCTTGGCTTTGGATGTGGGGTGTGTGGGTGTGGGTGTGTGTAGGAGGGGCTACTGCAAATTGCATTCCAGCTCTGGAGGAATGAACCTATCTATAATCTGAGACAGATACTTAGTTTAACAAACCATCACTGCATGCTGATTTGGAAGAAACTCAGTATAAAGTAACTTTGCAATGATTTTTTAGGGAAGCTGACTTGTTGGTTTACTCTGGGATCAGAATTTAGTTCGTAAGACTCCACGAAAGCTGTTGAAGAAAACATAATCTATAATATTTCTTTTTTTATTTATTCCATAATACAATAGATACATCCAGAATCTGGAAACTAGGGTGGAAATTCATCAATGTAACATGCATATATAAAGCAATATGAGCGTAAAATAACATATTTAGGCTGTGTCTTAAGGCATATATGTTTGAAAGATTCCTCTTTTAAGTTTTTAGAACTTAACTGTCTGCACAAAAATGCATGCATAACCATATACCTATGTATTTTACTGCAGCTGAATGGTTAGCTGTGCTGAAGTTCATTCAATCGTATATGTTTCTACCTTGCAATGTCAATTAGCTTAGGCAATTATTAGCACTTTCATGTAAATATAAACCTGTAAATGTTTACTTTCATGTAAATATAAATATAAATAAATTTTCACATGCGAAGTAAGGTTCATGCTTTTGAAAAGCACATACTTTATTTTCCTTCATTATACAAGAGAAAATGGAGTAATTTTCCTGCTTTGAATATTATTTAGTGGTAAGTAATAGTATTTTTAAATCTTTGGGAAAGCAGTATAATGCTTTTAGTAATGTGTACATTTCTAATCACAAATCAAGTTTAAGATAATTTGGGATATAAATTATCTTTCTAAATAATTATTTTGTGTGTTATTAGGACCACTAATGGTGATTGTGGAATATTGCAAGTTTGGAAATTTGTCAGCTTACCTGCGGAGCAAGAGGGGTGAATTTGTTCCATACAAGGTATTGGAGACAAGATTGCTTCTATAATGTTTGATACACTTTTTTTTTTTTTCTTTTTTTCTCCACACGTAGTTTTTATGCTTCTCCTGGGGAGTGTAGTGACAATTCTTGAGGATGTTTAATAAGAGTATCTAGTACTTCTTATAGGAATGAGAGATGGCAGAGACATCAGAGGTCATCCAGTCTTTTCCCTGGCCCCTGCATTGTAGCTGTTTTGTTATTGTTAGCTTAAAATGTGCAAAGAAACTGAACTTCCACTATTTCCTTTGGCTGATTATTCTACGCTTGGCTGTATCTGTCAGGAAGTTTTTTTCTGATTATCAGCCTGAATTTTTTCCTTTCTCAGTTAAGCTCCATAACACCTTAAATAAATGCCCTCTCTGCTTAGTGTACATATACATCAAACATCCATAGATATTTTTCAACACGTCATGATCTTTTTCAGTTTCCACTTGGGTCATGATTGAACTAACCTATCCATATTTTGTCCAGTTAATCTTTTTGTGTAATCAAGACACCTGTTGAGTTTGGTAATTTTTACTTCTTGAAGGTTCTTTACAAAGGAGGACTTGCATCATAACAGCCCACGTTTATATTCCTGCTTTAAAGAAAGGACAGAGGCTGTCATTTTCAAACTTTTTTTGTTTTCTTTCCTGATACATATGTGAGGGAGGTTGATTTCCAGAGAGGGTTGGGTGGATTCATGCCCTCTGAGAATCACATGGGTGATGAAGAACATGGTTGTGGGTGCTTGGTAACGAACACCATGATTGAGAGGCTTAATCCTCCTCACCAAAACCCAGAGGGAGGCTCTTGTGCTGTGTTGGTAGCTTCTGTTTTCCTGCAGCTGCTGTATTTAGATCAGAGCTTTTTCAAAAATGTTTATCAGTTCTCCAGGGGGTTATTTTTCTTCATCCTTGGAGCCATTGTTTACTATTTTATATTGACAAAGGTAACTTGCTTTTGTGAGGTAAAAAAGGGATAAACAAATATCTGAGAGGCTGTGAAGAACGAGGCAATGTTTCCGAAGGGTATTGACCTTTGCTTATACAAGCAGTGGCGGTGGGAATCAGTAATGGAAAAAACTAGCTGTGCCGTGGGAAGCAAGTAACAAAACTGAAGACGGAGAGAATGGGAAGGAGTAGAGGAAGTCTTTGGACCTGGGATTCTCTCCAGAGGCATTCAGTGGCTTAGGAGAAGAGAGAAATCATATTTTGAGAGCTCTTCAGGGTTTGGCCAAGGTTAAGGTTTAGCAGAATGGTCTCTGCAGCAGAACACAAAGCAATAGTAGTAGAGAGATATTCAGCAGTATGAAAGGGGATTCACTAGCTTCATGCTTAGCAAGTGATGGGGACCAGGAATCTAGCTGACGACAGGGCACAGGCAGTGCGAGGCAGTCAGCCTGGCACCTGTGAGCGTGGCTGCCGCCTTAAACACAGAAACCTTGTGCTGGGGGCAGCGGGGAGGACGTGGGAGCAGCCTACAGGTACCCTGGCCTGGTGCCTTTACTCTCGAGCTCAAGCCAGCGGCCGCTGGAGCAGGCAAGCCCGTGTGGTGACAGGCTGGTGCTGCCAGTGCAGTCTCTGCAGCAGCCCCGGTAGGCAAGGCAGCACCAGGCTGGGGCCGCCTTACAGCAGAGACCTGTGTTGGGCTGCCTGCACTGCCAGCTCTGAGGTTTGGGGGAGCAGCCTGGACGCAGAGGCCCACACAGAGTGTTGTCTCAGCTCGCCTTCAGTGATGCCCCTGTTGCAAAGCGGGTACAGCATCATTTCCTCTGCTGGAAAAGCTTCTGATGTGCCCTTTATTTTTTTTCTCTCCTCATCTCCTCTTTTCCTTTCTAGACTAAGAGTGCCAGGTTTAGGCAGGGGAAAGAGAACTACGTCGGTGATATCTCCACAGACCTGAAGCAACGACTGGACAGCATTACAAGCAGCCAGAGCTCAGCAAGCTCTGGGTTCGTGGAAGAGCGGTCCCTGAGTGATGTGGAAGAAGAGGATGGTAGGATATGTCTTCTTTTGGTTTTCAAACAGCTTTCGTTGGCAGAGGCTGATGTAGGGAGTGGGGGCCTGAGTGATTTTCAGTACTCCCTTGAAATTTTGCAGGATATTCCCTGGATTCCTAATTTATGGATCACTCTAGTCTAGCATTCCAATCCCCTTTACCCAATCCCAAATATTTTACAATCCAGAAAGAATATATGTATGTGTAAGGCACATGTCATCTGAAATTCAGTCTTTTAAACATCCCAGTGTCTTCAGGATAAATCAGGGGGCAGTCACTCTGAAGGTAGTGCAGGGATGTTCCAGAGTTTACCAGGGTTTTCCTTGTTGTTTGCCCAGAAGTTAAATGTCATGAAATGCCATCTGCTTCACTGCTTATTAGCAGAGAAGTTGATTTGCCTTCTTTCTCTGCAGATAGTATGTCAGGAACAGGAACTCCGATTGATGTTCTCGTTTAAAGCTGCCCCGGGATACGCATATTATTTTGCAGTGTTTTCACTGGTGCATTTACTATGTTATGCTTTGGCTGTGGTAGACCTAAGTGGTCAGTGCAGCCAAAATGTTTGAGAGAGAGCTGATTTCAGCAAGTGGTAGGATCAGGCTGGTCAGGATGGAGACCATAGCTCAACTGTCTGTGTCTGGACTTCTACTAAAAATTAGTTAGTGTAAAGAAAAACATCATTAGCTTAACAAAGAGAATGGTCTTCCTGTTTCGATGTGGTCCGATAGATGAGTGCTGGCATGCACTTGCATTTTTACATCATTTTTGTCCTTTTCAGACCTCTCTGGTGTAACCACTGACTGTCTGAGTTGGGATGGTGTAAGAAATGGTCATCAGGCCTAAAGCCTTAAGATGAGGGCTTATCCACCAGTGTTGTAATTGTTGATAGATTTCTTCTTAAAATCATGAGCTAAGCAGAGACTTTTTTTTTTTTTTTTTCGCCAGCAGGAACAAAATGCCCAGGCAACTTTTTTAGCACTTGAATACGTTGCTCCCTACATTGCTAGAGGATGAGGTTATGCTTCTTCTTCCTTAAATTAACAGGGCTTTTTGCCAAATTCAGGTCTTTCTCTCTAGGGTACGCTGTAGACTATGTGGGCCTCCCTCTCATTGGTCTCCAAAGTTATCTGATGAAATGAAAGCCTCTCTTGCCCTAGGAACCTGCGAGCTGGGTTTTTGGACATTTTTCTTCTGGGAGTGTTTTGCCCTCTTTCCACTGGTGAGACCTGTGGAAATTAGCTAGGAGGTGTGGGGTATAAGCCATGATCTTGGAGTTTATTTTGCACAGGACTAGTTTAGTGTGAAACGGGTTGCTAGTGCTAATGCATATGGTCAAAAAAGGGATTGGCTTCCTGTAGCGTAAGTTCAGCACTGGCATTTACTTAAGAAGCAGTCTTAGGCAAAACTAGTGACAGAGGGCAGGCTTGATTGTCATCTGATTCTTTGCAGCTGGTCCTGAAGATCTTTGCAAGAACCCTTTGACCATGGAGGACCTCATCTGTTACAGCTTCCAGGTGGCAAGGGGAATGGAGTTTTTGGCTTCACGCAAAGTAAGGAACTTCTCAGGAAAAGTGGCAATTTATTCATTTGACTTTAGGAAATAGTGCTGTAGGACTATAAAAGGAAACAATGTGTTCATCTGTAGGCTAACAGTCATCTCCAATGTTTTCTTTTTGCCCTAAGACACTTATGAGTCATAATACTGCAGAGTGAAACAGGCCATGCATGTATTGACACAAATGTTAGTGATCTATATATGATTTGTGGGTCACTGATTTGCGAAAGAATGATTAAGTAGTTGGAGGGGAACTGACTTCTAAGGATGATTAAAGGGATTAGAGACAGATTTCTAGTAAGAGGAGCTAAGCTAGAGTAAAGTTTGCTCTGAAGAAGTTGGCTGTAGTTTGTGTGGTGGGGGTGGAAGGACAGTGTGAGGGGGGATGATGCTTGCATGTGAAACTCCATGACTCTCTCCTTTGAAAATCTTTTGCAAAAAGTTTAATACTCAGCTTAGGCACTTAATAACAGCTCCACTGCATTTTGGCCTTCTTTTGTAGGATTTGATCCTAAATACATATTGTGCATGTTTCAGGGAAGTGCCAGTAAGGGAGAGAATTACCTGCAGTTCTTAAAAAAACAAAGTGTACTTACACACGGGAAAAGGAAATAGAAGCTGGGAGCATAAGCTGCTCTAGAATGTATGTTAGGTGTAAAAGTGCAGACTGCAGAGCCTTTGCTGTTAACATGCACTTGTCTACATTTTATACATCCTAGTTGATGTATATATGTCTGTCGTTCCAAGATCTGTATTTCTAATCCATTATGGAAGCAAATCTGCAGCCTCCTACAGAGCCTGTCTTTTTTACCTCAAGTTATTGAAGCTGGAGCTCTAAGCTTTTTTGGCTTGTTGGCAAAGCTACGAATATGGACTTTGCTAGTTCCTCAAGTGCAGATTACTTTGTGTTGGAATTGAATTCAGCATGGTATTTTTTTTCAGAGGAAGAGTAGAGCATACAGATTTGAGTGAACCTACGTAATTCTAAAGATAATGAGATCTGAACCTGTTTTGTTTCAGCTTCTTAGGATAATTAATTAGCTAACTTCAAAGTTCCTGCCTACATAGTGAATAAACAGATGTAGGTTTGGACTTGGGAATACAAGTCTTTCTGAGCCAAATCAGTTGTGACCATCAAAAAAGCACTTAAAATCTGTAACAGTTGATGCTGAGGTTTCTTTTGCTTAGAAGGGTTTTAAGAACTATCTGGCCTTTGAGGGTGAGAGAGCACAGATGTGAAAGAGATCAGTTCTGTGGATAGAGCTGTGACAACAGGCAGCATATCAGGTTGTTTACTTCTCTTTGCAGTGCATCCACAGGGACTTGGCTGCTCGTAATATCCTCTTGTCAGACAATAATGTGGTCAAAATCTGTGATTTTGGCTTGGCTCGAGACATCTACAAAGACCCAGATTACGTCAGGAAAGGAGATGTAAGTTTCAGATGCTCTGCTTGAGAAAGATTTGATTCAAAGTCATGACTCCATTTCACCATAAGTGCATTTGGGGAAACTCAGTCTTTTACTAATAAACTCTCTCTATATATATATATATAAATATTTAATGCTTTCAGGCAAGACTACCCCTAAAATGGATGGCACCAGAAACCATTTTTGATAGAGTATATACCATTCAGAGTGATGTGTGGTCTTTTGGAGTTCTGCTCTGGGAAATATTCTCATTAGGTGAGTAACTTCAATGTCGTTACTGAGCCATCTTGAAATATAAATGCCTGTTAAAGAATATAGTAGAATTGCTCTTGGATCATCTTTAACACTTTATTTCTTTAAAAATTCAGAATTGTTAAAACTTTTTTTTTGTTGTTTGATGTTTATTTTCTCCATCAGAGAGATGGAGAAATAGAATACTCAAATTTCCTCAAAGTACAAATAAAAGAATGGACTTGAAATGCATCTTCATACAATTGCAGTACATGATTATGTGCCTCATTTACTCAATCACTTGCCATTGTCATCATAAATATAAACTGTTTGCGCATCCCAATATGCTGAACTGCCTTATTAACTCAGACCACAGTGAATTATTTGTTTGAAAATCAAAGGCAAAATATAAGTGTCTAATACATTAAAATTACCATTGCTCTCATTTTAGGTGCTTCACCCTATCCTGGAGTGAAAATCGATGAGGAATTTTGCAGAAGACTGAAAGAAGGAACAAGAATGAGAGCACCAGACTATACAACACCAGAAATGTGAGAAACAGTTGTTCTAACTGTCCACATATATCTTACAGTAATAGCAGATGTCTGAATAAGTAACGTGCTCTTTTTTTCTTTATGCTAATATTGTAATGGTCTTATCCTTCTAGGTACCAAACAATGCTGGATTGCTGGCATGGAGATCCTAAGCAAAGGCCAACTTTTTCTGAGCTAGTGGAACACTTGGGAAATCTACTGCAAGCCAATGTCCGCCAGGTACAGGAAACATATTCTGAGCTTGGTAAAACCACCAGCTGAACCCCACCTGTCCCCCAGCCATGGTGAAATCCTGTGCCAGAGTACTGCCTGCTAGAGCCATGCTGGAACCCTGTTTTTTTCTACTGCTCCCATCATGTATGAGCAGTTGGTGCCACTCTCAGAAAATGGCTTGGGAGAGAAAAGATCACAGTGGTCTGTTGTGGTGACCAAAAGTCCCCTCACCATGCCAGCACAGGTTGCCCAAAACACCACTGCTTTGGCTACTTACCTTCGAGTAACTGGGTTGCTAGTGAGTTACCAGCTCAGGCTTATTTCCCTGCTCTGTTTCCATTTTCCGTGTATTTGGCTAACTGCAGAGATATTTCAACAGGTTATTCCTACTAATTTTTCCACTATAGAAGATAAATAGCATATGAGCATATGTTTATAGTATCTAGAAGATGCATAAGAATATAGGCCACAATGTCTTAATGACTCCCCAGAAAATTAGGGCACAGGCATTTCTCTGCTTTATGCTTATGAGCAGCTTCATGAGTATAACAGTATTAAAAATTGTCAAGTGTTGCAGTCAGCAAGCCTTCTACTTAGAGTAAATGGGCTTCCTTCCTGGCTGGCTGTCTTGTGCTTCTGTCTTCATATACTGCAAATGTGGACGAGGCCTGAGAAATAGATGCAAATCCTTTAGACTGAGGCTGAGTTTTGCCTCATGTTCTCCCTTTAGCTTTATTCTCCCTATTCAACCTCTTGCTAGTGACGTGATTTTAAGGAACAGGGAATTCCCATCATCTGTGCAGACCAAAGCTGAGAAAGGACAGTTTGTTTGCTTTTCCTAAAGAACCTCTTAAATCTTACACATGATCAGAGCACATTTTATGCATATTTCACCGTAACCAATATGGTTAGATTACTAATGATTTAGATCATCTTGCCATAAACTGTAATGTAATGAAAGGCAGGAGTGATTTATACTCTGATAGCTCGTAGTTAATTATATGTGTATGATATTATAATCCAAAAGGGAGAGATGCAAAAAAAATTCAAGGTTTCATAAAATCAGCTAAAGGATTTCCTATGGGACTATAAATGCATTACCAAAGGATGCGTAATCCATTTTCCTCTTGATACTAAAGGGAAATTTAAATGAGTGTAAGGACATTTTTAAGAATATAATTATTGTTATTCATATCAAGTTAAATGCCAGAGTATTTTTTAGAAAACTTCCTTATTTGTTGTCTGCTTCATTCTTTTTTTTTATTTGCCTTTTATGCTTAGTTTAGTGTTTATAATTCATATGCTGTAGTCCAATTCAATCTCATTTTTAAAGTTATTTTTTCCTTCATTTTCATGTTTTTTATGTTACAGTGATTCAAACATTAATAAAAATTGAACTTTTAACTGCAAGGCATCAAGAAAAATGCTGATTCTGCATTACATCACAGTATATAATTTAAAGATCATAATTTTGCATCTCAAACTATTTGTCAATGGCTCTTTTGATAGAGCTGCTCCTGTAAAGATATATGTTCATATAACGCTCATATGCTCAGGGTAGTCCCATTGATACATTCTCCATGTATGTGCTCAGGATAGTCCCATTGATACATTCTCCATGTATGTGTGTGCAAATGTTTATGTCTACATATCTGTATAGCATATTTGATTTTTATATATTTCACTGTATTTTGCAGGATGGTAAAGACTACATTGTCCTTCCTTTGTCAGCATCACTGAATATGGAAGAGGATTCAGGTCTCTCTCTTCCAACTTCACCTGCTTCCTGTAGGGAGGAAGAGGAAGTCTGTGATCCTAAATTCCATTATGACAACACAGCAGGAATTAGGTATTTTATATACTGGACATCCTATTGGGGCCCCTCAGCAGTTTTGTTCATGATGGGGGCAGGGAAAAGGAAAGGAAGAATGTTCAGCTGCTCTGGTCCATATTTAACCTTGCCCATAGGGATATAAATGAATATTTAGAGTTTCTGTAGGCAAAAACTAGTTTCTTACCTTTCCAGATGTCAGTGCTAAGCCTTAACATTTTTTTGTCACTGTCCTTCTAAGATACGGTATTGTTATTCAGGAAAACACAAGATTCTTGTTATTTATTTTTTAAGAAACAGAACAAATAATTTTTTTTTTTTTTTTAATCCAACTGTACTCATATTCTTGTATTGCAGCTCCCTAGAATACTAGTGGTAATAGAAAGATTGTCAGGTGATGGTGAAGTAAAAAGGATTTAAAGAAGGGTAAGCATAATCCCTCTCTTTAGAAAGAAAGAAAAAGGAACCATCTGGGAATAAGGTTAACTTGATTCCTGGGAACTATCCTGGAATAAAGTTTCCTTCTTTGAAAGAATAATAGGTCTGGTAGATAGCAGGGAGAAATGATTCCGAATTTATGTAAGTCTTTTTGGATCTTTATGTGTGTTATGTGATAGTCTAATATAAAACGCACACTCATTTCAAGAAATACTGTTAGGACATCAGCTGAGAACCCAGCCATGAGGCTGGAGCCAGACTCCTCGTTACTCCCTCTCTCTGGCTCCAGGCATATTTCTGATTCTGTTTGCACAGTAGTCTAGCCTAGCAAGGAGGATCTCATTCATTTTAGCCAATGTGGAAGATACAGATTAATTCTTGTTTGAGCTGAGCAGAAGCAGGACTTGCATATCCTCGATGGTCATTCAGAACATAAAGTTAATGGCCAAAAAGGATTCCTAATCCTTACTGTCCCAGGTAGCAACAGTCCATTGTGCTCCCCAGCAAAAGGATAAGTTTTGTTTGCAATAAGAACAACCTGGGTTAATATTTCAAAAACATTCCAAATTGTAGCTGAGCACTTGAACAGACCACAAAGGGACCTTGTAAAATCCCTGCCAGATTAAATGATTGTCTGTTGGAGATGGACAGTCCTCGACTCAAAGCTAGGAAATGAGGTGAATAACGCTCTATTAGTATTTCCACCAAAGGCCACTATTTTTTTTTTTCATTGGGTTACAGACATCATCCAGGCCAGAGGGCTTCTCTAGGAAAAGAGAAGAGAGAGGCAGAGTCCCCCTTGCTGCCCCCCGCGGCGCTGGGAGGCCGACTGCAGAGTCTGCAGTTGTTGTCCTGCGTCCAGCCAGGGGTCTCAGAAGTGCAGTCCAAAAAGAGACGCACGTGTCTGTTCTCCAGGCTCCTCTGTTTATTGTACTTCTAGGTTAAGCTTGCAGGAAATGAAGCCCTCCAGCATTACTACAGAAAGGACCTGTTTTCTCAAATCCATTTCTTAGAATTTGCTTGGGGATCAAGCTTGTCAGGAGCAGAAGGTCAGAAGCATGCCATTTTCTAGGCAGCTCATCCTTTGAAATAAGTGGATATTTTGAGGTTTGCATAACATGTTTTGACAAAAGCATTGACTTCTCTGTAGAGAGATAAAAAGATTCTGATATCATTGTGCCATTAGGAGCCAAATTGCAGATAGTGGAAACAATTTTTTTTTTCCTTTTTTGTTTTCAGTCAGTACCGACAAGGTAGCAAAAGAAAAAGCCGACCTGTGAGTGTGAAAACTTTTGAAGATGTTCCATTGGTAGCCACTGTAAAGGTTGTTCAGGAAGTAAGGCTCTCCTTTGTATATCTCTTCATTTTATTAATATAGCTCTTTATTTATTTTTTCCCTTTGTATTTAATGCATTTCTAACATCTTTACAGGAAAACCAGACAGACAGTGGGATGGTTCTTGCATCTGAAGAGCTGAAGACACTGGAAGAAAGAGATAAACAAGTGAAAATACCGTTTAGGTAAGACTCAGGCTGCAAATAGGATTGAATTTGACCTTTTGTTTGCAGTAATTCAGAAGATTCATATCTGTGTGAGTTTTCTTAAAAGATAAACTCTTTTGTTATTACACCATCAAAAGCAGGCAATGAGGAATAGTGCACTGTGTGTCCTGTCACCTGTGGCTGGTATTAAGACTCTCTGTGTGCACAGAGATGAGAGGTAACACAGCTGCTGAGAGTGTCAGACAGCACTGCAGAAAGGGCTTGTATTTCTCAGCTGCAAAAGCAGCAATAACCCCAGGGCCAGTGCCACACAATTGTGCAGTTTTGTAATTTTATTTTTTTAAGTTGACTCTTGAGTTTTCAGGATGTACCTGGGTGTATTTTCAGAGCATTGTACAGGGCTTTAGTTGTGCAGCTCACAGGAAACACAGTAGCATTCATGTAGCTGATATCTCACGCATATTTTCAGAGAGCTTCTCAGAGGAATCTTTTTTTCCAGGACAGCTTTAGTGCCAACAGAGGTACAGTGTAACTACAATTGCAGCATGGCTGGAAGGTGGGAAGCCTCTGAAAATTTTCTCTCTCTGTTCCATTTGTGGTCACAGTCTACCTCCCACAGCATCTACCTATACTGTCGTATACTTAACTTTGTGTGTATTATTGAAACTGTGGTGGATGGAGATGTCTCTCCTTGTGATCTGGTGTATGTTTGAAAGGGCTTAAAGCTATTTTTGTTAAATGTACCATTTCACTGTTATTTTTTTAATTGCTGTGATGGGAAACAGCTGTGTGCTGGGATGGCTTACCTGCCCTCCAGGAGCAAGTCTCTGCAGGGGTTTGAGGCCTGTGTGTGTTTGGTTTTTGCAGCATCCTGGTGCCCAGCAAGAGCAACGAGTCCGTCATGTCTGAAGCTTCCAACCAGACGAGCGGCTACCAGTCCGGGTACCACTCGGACGACATGGACACCGCCGTGTACTCCAGTGAGGAGACCGAACTCTTGTGCACCCGGGAGGCCCCGCCGCCGCTCTGCCACGCGCAGGCGCTCGCGTACGACAGCGCCGTCGCCCTCCCCTCGCCGCCGCTCTAGGGCGACGCGAGCGGCCGCGCGTTCCCCTGTGACGTGCGTTCCTTGCTTGGACTGGTGCTGGTCAGGTCTTACGCGTACAGAGACTGCGTTCATGAGGCTAAGGGAAGAGGCTTATTTTTTGTGAAGAAGGCACGGGAGTATCTCGCAGCAAAACTGCGCAGCGACAGGCCATGGGCCGCTGTCCTCCAGAGACAATGGCAGCTGAGGAGGCGAAGCCCTCGCTGCGGTGCGCGTGGGCTGTGCTGCCCTGATGGCAGAGGCTGCGTGGTGGCCTTCGGGACCCCGGTAAAACACATAGCAACGTGGTCTGCCCAAACAGGCAGCAGGATGGTGCCCGACCTGCCGTTTCTAGTTGTACGAACTAAAGATACAGCCCTGCTTTTTTGTTTTTCCTCTTGCGGCTGGACTCCAGGAAGGAAACAACACGGTTCTGGCTTCTTGTTTCTCAGCGTTATCCCTTGCCTGCACCTCCACAAACAAAAAAAGGAACCTCCAGCTCAAGGCTCTGGCAAACACTGACCATTTGTGACTAAACATAGGTTGGGCTAAATATAAATGGGGTTGATGGTCTCTGTCCTTGACAGGGAAAAAAAAAAAATGCTGTACAAGTTCTCATAAGCTGCCCTACCTTGAGGCAGACTTGCCCCGTCAGGTTGGGTAATATGGGGGAGGCAGAGCTCTGATCCAAATGATGGCCCACGTGCCTAGGGCACGCGTGCCCCCCCCTCCAGGGCTCGTTTTGGAGGTAGCTTCCCCTCTCGTGTGCCCCCTTAGCCCCTGCCAGTGACGTACCCGTTTCCAAGCTAAACTGAAATGACTGCAAACAGTTGCCACCGCTGGGTCAGCCTACAGACCAGGTAGAAGAGGCAATGTAATTTACCTTAGAACTCTAGGCATCCGTGTCCTATGAGGTATCCTCAGTGTGACTCACCTTTGCATCTCATCTCCCTCCATGGGTTGGATTCTTTCACTTGCAAACTCACAATTTGTTTGCAGCAGCAGAGATTTTGCCTTGTGCAGTCTTGCGAATCCATGACCGGTTTCATGGCAGCTCAGATCTTTTCCAAGAGATCACGTTGTGATTAATTACTGGACAACTTTTTGCCTGTGTTCTTGTAGTCCCAAAGCTCTGTTGATAGACACAATGCAGACTGCAAGATTTTAAAACGTAAAGCTATTTCTACTGAGTTCTTCTTTGTATTTTTGTAGTGTTTGGGTTATTTTTGTTTGTTTGTACTTACTATGTCAAATGCTGAGAAGCAGGAATATAAGGCATATACAGTATTTATAGCCTCTTTATGTAGAAATAAATGTAATATATTAAAATATAAATATATATTATATAATGGATATTGTACTATTCACATTTTGTATCAGTGTTCTGTAGCGTTACAAAGGTCACAATTTTTAATAGCTAAGACTTTTCACTTTATTAAAAGGGATCAGAAATTTAAAGGCAGGGGCTATGAGTAGATCTGTTCACTCTTCTTCCATATATTTTCTTAAATTCCCTCTGTTGACAGGGAAGCTTTTCATCTGCTCTATACTTCAAGCACCATCTAATGAATTATTTATTTGTCTGGTCATTTATACCACCATGCAGGAGTAGGAATGCTTCTGCAGGTGCCTCTACTAACTAAACCTCAGCTGTTTTGGGTAATTGAAATGGCTGAGTTCAGGGAAGTGGTCTGAGGACTAGGTTATTTGTACAGACTGGAATCTCTTCTGAAGGTGTTTATGACCTTCAGTTAGGGAATGGTTGACGACCTATTTGTACCACGGCTTTTGCGTGGGGAGAAGCTGTTTCCCTTAAAGTCTTACTTATCTTTTTACATATATGTTCCTTCAATCTCTGTTCTTAGAGCTGAAATACTGGCTCCTACCCTTGTGCAGCAGCTTTTGCTTTTATTTTAAATCTGTGCTTAAACTGCACCTTTTAACCTCCTTGTCTGTACTGTATATTCCTTCCCTCTCAGTGCAAGGCTGACCACTATAAGCCATTCCTTATCAGAAATCAAAGAATTCATAAAAACTTATTAATCAACAAACTTCACATTTTAATTCAGCTTCTATTTACTGCAATTGGAAATGTTCCTGTTTCTGTATTTATGACATATCTTGCTTCACAGGCAAGACTTTAGCCAGTAGACCCCGCAGACCCTGGCAGACAGGTGAGGATGAAGACTCAGCATTGATGTCTGTCTTCCCTAGATGCAGAATTTCCCAAGATTTGGGATGTAAATTCTGTATATCCTCTTCCTCCTCATGGAGCCGCAGTATGAGCTGCACACGTAATCAGATGTGCAAGTTAGCAGTGTTTGCATTACTCTAAAACCATCATCCATGGCGATACAATGAAATTACAAAATGGCTGTTTCAGCTAGTGGGTTTTGACTTGAAATCATTGACACCTATGAAATTGTCTTGTGGGTACAAATAATTTTAAACATACCTGGAAAATTGTGAAGTAGCCCACCTGCTTTAGGAAAGGAAATCAGATTAAAGAAAAAAACAAAACAGTTCAAGAACTGCTTCTATAAATATGCCCATTTACTTGGCAGGCAGTTCCACATGTCTTTTCTTAGACCATAGCTATTACATCCTTTAAAACACCTGGACTTTTTGTTATATTCTGAATACAGAATCAAGCTACATCTGTCTTGGTAGGTGTTTCAGACTCTAAAATGGCTATTTTCAATGACGCAGCAGGTACCACGTACAGATTTGCAAATGCCTCACACACCACGTTCCCATCCATGTATTCCCATCCTATTCCAGCACCCCTATCCATGAACTTCATAGGAGGTTCCAGGCTGAATTTGAGTTCAAGGAAGTACAAGCAGAAGGGCTGTTTGCAAGATGGGGGATCTGAACGTATCCCCATAAGCAGTTGTGTAGGAGTGAGGAGAAGCAGTGATTGGGTTGGCTCTTCCAGCCGGGGCTGGGCTTGCTGCTGGGCTGGGAAGCGGGGAATCAAGCCTGGAACAGGCTGGCTGGGGGCTGGAGCGTGGCTGCGGTGCCGGCTCTGCCCTTGGGGGCACCCAGCAGCTGAAGAGCTTCCAGTATGTGCTGTATCCTATTCTTTGCATGGAAATGTCGTGGGACATGGGGAGAAACCAAATTCATGCCTCAATTTTTCTTGTTAACATAGAACTCCCTTTTCACGCAGGTATAAAAAACCTCAAGCGAGAGTATTATTATGATCCTCCCCATCTTGTTCTGATGTGAGTGTTCCCAAGCTCATTCCAGACTCTCGAGGCCTAGCGCTCATTAATCCTAAAAGTTGTGTGTGACTAATACGGCAAAGACCATACAATGCCGAAATCACCGAAATCAGGGACAAATTTCCTGCTTATTACAGCCATTTTTGGTGTTTCTAAGGCTGGAAAGCATAGATAGCACAGGCAGCCTCCTTACATAAAGCTGGAATTTGCTATTTTTATGTGAAACGTTCCCAAACCATGAATCATCTGAGGTTTCCCCTCATCTCTGACACTTGAGGACACACCCTGCGCCACCTCGCAGTGCGGGACCCAGCAAAGCCACAGCAAGGGCAAGGAAAACAGAGCCAACGTCTGTTCTTGCTAATTGACAAATTTATTAGGGACAAAAGTTAAGCAGCAGAGACCTTTTCCTTGGATTGTGGCCCTGGATTTTCCGTCGGCCTGGCTGCGCCTTGCTTTCTGTGTCATAATATATGTCCTGGGCTCCCAGACCCCTGACACGCAGGCTGATTGAGTCCCAGAAGGTCACTGGGGAACATAGCAGGAGTCCTTAACATATGGCGCTGATAAACATCGCCGCAGCAGAGATAAGGAGCTGTTCAGTGTAATCTTAGGAAGCTTGGGTTTTGTTGCCATAAAACTACACAATGTAAAGCCTAATCCCTACACAGATTTAATTAGCTGTTAAACGTATCAGGTTCATGATGAAGGGTGCTCTGCTTACCTACATGTTATTCACTGGCTGCCGCCAGCTGGTTCAGGCGTGGGGCGTCTCTGCCTTGCAGCTTGTTAGGGTGACACGCTGCCCTGAATGAGGGCTACTAAGTTTGAAGGGAAAGAAAAGGAAGGCGAACGAAATTTCCAGGCCCGGTGTCAGACACAGCCTCCGGTGCCAGGAAAAATGCCAGTACCGTGTGATTTCCTGAGTCCTGACCGAAGGAAAAAGGCTGTCTTTAGGAGGTGGGAGAAACGAACTGGGGTTTATGAGGCTTAACTCAGCCCCGCGGGGCTAGCTGAGCTGTTCAGCATCCCACGGGGCTCTTTCCCTGTGCTCGGAGCTTCCCTGCCGCTCCAGGTGATTTTGCTAAGTGGCCTCCCAGCTCTAACAGCGATTTCACAGAGGCGACTGGAAATTGCTCCTTCCAGTTTTACTTCTCTTGGGCTGATTTCACACTATAACCAGAGCGTGAGTGCAGCACATTGCAGATATGCCCGGGGTATTTTCAGCCCGCCAGGCCAAGCACCAGGCCCAGGGAAGCTCCAGCAGCCGCGGCGGAGCCGCCGCGTGGGCAGCAGGGCCGG
>VZSV01000017.1:5438694-5504719 GCA_013398735.1 Nothocercus julius
CTCCGCGGCGCGGCGGCTCGCGGGCCCGTGCGCACCGAGGCCTCGGCCTCAACAGCCGAGCAGAGGGAAGGGCTGAAAGAACATTTTAAGGATTGCCTATGTCCTTTTCCAGCACGCACATGTCCTTGTGCTGGAGAATTTTACTTTGCATCAGGTGCTGAGGAACAGGGTTACGCTCATCACAGGCTGCCACGTTGCATGGCAGGACTGGAAGGCTCTTTCTGCCTCTGGTTAGTCACCTCGAGGCTGCTTTGCAGTGGGTATTTCATGCAGATACAGGACCCCCTGTCCCCTAAAGTTCTCTAGCAACTCACTTTCAGACGTGCATAAAGAGCACTTTGAGCGTCTTTCTTAAGAGCTGACCAGGCAAGCTGAAACGTCTAAACGAGCAATGGGTCCTTGGATGGATTTCTCTTCTATGGATTTCCCAGTTGCTTTAGGAGTCTGTGTAAACTCCTGGCATCTGCCGCACTCTGCAGCAAGGTCTTCTGCTCCTCACTCAGGAAGAGCCGCCTTTCTGGTTTTTCGTTTGTTTTGTTTTGTTTTGTTTTGTTTTTTAATCTGCTGCATGCACATTTTCAGTTGATGGCCCCAGCTATTTTCCAGTGCAGGGGCCTGTTTTCCCTACTCCCTACTTTCATATTCTCCGCGTTATTTAGGATTCTATGGAGCAAGCATTCCCTTCCCAGATGAACGTTTCCCAGGTTCTAGTTAACTCTGAGCGTGCATCTTCCTGATGAGGAGGTGACATCTTCTACTTGGCCGGAGTCCCAAGGCAGGGCTCCGCAAGACACTCCGTTTCCCGCTGGCGGAAAGAGAGTATGGGACACTCATCAAAGACTGGAGCATATCGGCTGATTTGCGTGACAGATGTACCACAGTCTTTGCAAACATTAGTCAATGTCAGGATCCAGTTTGTTGGCATCTTCTCAGTTTTGCTATTTTTGGCTGGGGAAATGTTTCCAAGGGTTGGGCTGAGCTTGTCTCCTGTGTGTCCAGCGCAGCCCCATTCCCAGACTGTTTGAGCTGGGTCCTGGCTGGCTCCGGGGCACGGTAAGACACAGAAAGTGGTGACTATATGGCCTGAATGTGGCACAAATAGGGGCACCGCTTACTCCTGCAAACTTGCAGAACAGAGTGAAAGTAGGGCCTATCTTATCAGTTACTTAGTGGGTTAAGACTTGGGGATATAAAAAGTCTCTTTAAACTTGGGGCAATACTCACAAACAGAGCCCTCTGGAGATAACTCCACAAGTGGAAAATCCTGAGTGCACTTACTTGTAGTTTTAAATTACAATCACAAAGACATCTTTATATTTTCTGATAAAGTTCGTAAACTGGCAACAACTATTTAACATTACAGTTCAGTTAAGCACTAAAACAGTGGGGAGGGTGCAGAAAAAGCAATACAATTATTAATGTATGGCTTGGTAATGCTATTGAAACAATGGCTTTAGGCATTTCAAGCCTGTTTTCACGCTAATGTTGCTAATTTTTCATGAGGATTATTAAGTTTTATTAGCAATTTGCATCTTAGTATAATTATATGGATATTAGAGAAATTAATATTCTATGATGTAGAGTCCCTTAATGGCTATACAGTTTGTTGAGTCTGTTATGAGACCAGTCTGAGAGTCAATTTAAGAGGAATCTTTATCATTCTGCTGGAATTGGGTTTTGCATAATGAGCTAAATGCCTTAGATGTTGAAGAGAGCATTGCAAAATCTGTCCTCAGTATCGAGTCTTTGGATACAAGTGACAGTTTTGCAAGTGAACTAAAGAAAACCATTCCTGTACATTTAACTGTCTTCCCCACGCTCTGACTGATAAAATTCCCTGAAGTTCCTTACCAGTACACAGCTTNTACATCTATACAGATCAGCAAGCCATGAAAATGCTGCTCTTTTACTCATTGTGAATATTCACTGATTTAAGGTACAAAACTGTGTGTAACGCTGGTGTCTGTGACAGATTATCATCTGCTTTTTGATGAAATGCTTTTCATTTTCCATGATCTCATGGTAATGTTGTGCTTTCTCCTTTTTAAGGGCTTTTACTTTAAGCATGGGCAGATGACCAGTTACTAGAGCTTCATTTTGTCACGGCAAGAAACATGGGATAAGCAGAATTCCGAGATTGTCCCATCCCAGTGGCAGGAGGGGAGGTCACAGTGGTCGCCCTGCCTGCTGTACCATCGCTGCAGCTTGTGGCCTTTTCTCCCTTTCTTTTCCTTTCTTCTTCCTCACATCAGCAAGAGGTATCTAATGGAAGTAAAAAAAAGAAAAAGCTGGAGTTTTTTGGCTCCTCCAGCACATCACCTGAGAGCAGAGGGAGCAAGTTCTTAACAAGCACAAGGCCACGCTGCTTCATCTGCGCTCAGGGAACCTGTGAAACTCCTTGCAACAGGGGCCGAACATTTATATTGTTTGTAAAACAGTTGGGCAAATTAATGGAAGAAAATTCACAGTTACTAAACGTAAAGCCACCATCTCTAATTCAAGGAGTCTTCTTGGGTGCAAATCCTGGGAAACTGGAGGAGGATAACTAGGAGGAGACCAGCTACATGCTTTTTTGGTCCTTCTTAGGTCCCCACTATCAACTGCTAAAAGCTCCTGGGGTGGTGTTTGAGGATACTGTAGTGTGCTTATATTCTTGAGTACTTGTAAGTTAACTTGTAAGTTCTTATAGTTCACTAGAACATTGACTTGCCAAAGTAATTCTCTACCAGTGCTATAGTTCTCAGGCTGCAGAGAAAAACTTGGGGTGGCATTTTTCAACGCCCACTAAAACTGCAACTCTGGCTGAAGTGGTCTGAAGAGGTTAGTACAGACAATGCTGCTAAGGTTGCTCTAAGCTGTCCAGAGCCCTTGCTAAGTTAACGTGTCTCCAAAAAGATCCCAAATCTGACACTTCACCTAGAGAGAGAAACTTTGATGATGCTTCAGTGCCATCGCATACAGCTGCACACGTTATATTTAACGTCAGCAGCTTGTTTGAGCCGGGCAACCTTTGGATGAGAGACTTTAGGCCCTGATTTTCAGCCTTTTGGCTGCAAGTAAACAACACATTCCTGACATTTCATGTACAGAGCGAGAACATCGCCAGCCAGAGCAGGCTGGTGACAAGTCGTGCAGAGGAAATCTCCTTCGGCCTCAGGAACTGATGGGCTTCCTACATCTTCTAAACAGATTGACTCGTGCTAAATATATATATCCTGCATTTCCTCACACGCTTGGCAGAGAAGTCAACCTATTTACTCTTTTTTTATTGAGATGGAGAAAAACAGAAGATGAATGTGAAGTAGTAATTAACACAGCAAAAGCTAAAGCACATCTTTATTTACCACTCCATGCTTGTACCTGCAAGTTTGCTAAGCACTAAACCAGATCCTGCTCAGCAATGCCCAGAGAGTGAAAATTCACTGACTTCGTTGGGAAATGCACATAAACCGTAAGGTTATGGGGAAAAATTTCCTGGACACCAAAGCACAGAGGTGCTGAACAGCTCCAGAAAGTTGGTGAAATGTAAACGCTGTTTGTTTTGAGGGATTCGTGGCCATATGAACCTTTCTGAGATACCCACTTTGCTCTCTCTTTAAAAAGACTCCATCTTGAGAGTTGATGAGCCTGTAAGTCTTATGTATTTATATAGTTTTTTTAACCTGTGCTTTCTTGCTCACTTGCTTCCTACACATATGTGCACTGACGCCTTCACATTTTAGTGGTCCTTCGAACAAATCCGTGCAAATCTAGTCTAGCTTTTTGTAGTTATCCCTGGGGAAAGATGGAGATAGAAGCAAGGCTGTGATGGGCTTTGCGAAAGCGAGAGATCGTCGGCCCCTGATAGCTGATGCTTACGACGGTGCTCAAAAGTAGTAGGGAATACTAAGGAAAACTCAGTTACAGGCAGCTGGGTGGCTACACAAATGTCATTTCCCCACTTAAATGGACTTCAAAAAAGTTAAACAGCAGGACTTCAACACATGGCAATTTAATATCTTTTTGCAGTGCTCAGGGCAAACAAACATTTTCTCATGAGTTCATTGGATTTTGGCCCTCCTGCGAACCTCCTCCTTGCAGGGAATGGCATCTTACAAAGCGGACAGGGCAAAACTCTGTGCTTGCTAAAATTTGGAAGTGTTCGCACTGTCAGTTCTAACACAGATTTAATGCATTTGTTTTTCCGCGGGAGGGGATACATATTTTCCTCATTGCTCTTTCTGCAGACCGTGTACAGAACACTCACCTTTCACTGGTCTCACAGTATTTGAAGCCCTGGGGACACTATCTGTGGAAAAAAACAAGCAGGCCGGGCAGTGACAATGCGGCGACTTCTCCCTGCAGAACAGCGGCCCGCTCCCGGCGCGGCGGGAGGAAGCAACGAGGCAGCGGAGGAAGGCGAACGCGGGAGCCGAAAGGAAAGACTTGCTGGTATTTATAAAACTCGGAGGTTCACACGGAAACCGAGCTGCGGCGCTGAGCCTCGCTGCTCTATTTCAGGACGCGCAGCCCTTCTGGGCTATCTCGTTTGACTCCTCACTGGTTTTCGAGAATTCTTCCTCTCTTTTAACTCTTTCTGGGGAAGCCCTGCACTGGGTTCGCGCCCGTCCACCCACCCTGCTGGCGCTCTCCCTGTTCACGCAGCCCAGGAGACGTTGCGGAAGACAGTGCTGGAAGCCTAACCGGAGTCAAAGCAATTGAGACCCACTGTTCTCCCCTCATCCACACATTCAGCCATTTTGCCACAGAAAACAAGTGGTGTTGTCAGGCATGATTTACTCTTGGTAAATGCTGATTGTACCCAGTCATCTTTTTCTCCCTCACGAGCCCATAAATAGTTTCATGACTCCCTCATGGAGCCAAGTGAGGATGGCTAGTCCATAGTTGCCTGCGTTGTCCTTTTGGCCAGTTTGGAGGACGCGTGCAATATCCGTTTTTCCTCAGTCCTTGCAGGCCTCTCCTGATCAGCACATCCTTTTGAAGGAGGAGGCCTTTCGGGCCGGGGGCCGGTTCAGCCCGACATGTGAGTGGCTTCTCTTTGCACTGCTTGCTGGTCCTAGCAACCTGGAGCAATTGCAGCACTAGTGCATCGGAAGCTCAAACCGTAAAGGCATGTGCAGACGGATCGGCACCGAGGCAGCAGGTGACTGGCGGGGGGTTTCACCGTTACATCCAGGGAAACCCAGCTAAAGCAAAGACTGCTTCAGCATCCGGCTATTCAAGCTAAGACGGAATCCACCACCAAGGCTTCACACAAGGCACAAATCTGTAGTAGCTCCACATTTTAATGAAAACCTTTTTCAGATGTTTTCACATGGCTCTGGAAGTGTTCATGGGAGATTCGCTGCAGAAATGCACTTCTAAATGCAACAAAAATGATATTTGAGGTGTATCCTTAGTTACCCAGCATGAACATTGTTCTTGACTGTAGGGCTTCCTCTACCACTCTAAGTCCAGGCACCTCTCCTTGCCAGGATCCTTTCTGAGACTTGTCAATGTAAGCCCTTAGCTTTTCTCAACAAATTGCTTTGAACTTTTTAACCTCAAAGGTTAAGCCTGCTACTCAGTAAGTATCTTATACTATCGGCCTTTATAAACTAGAACAGGGTTGGTGTCATCCCAGCTATAGATACTCGCTCCACTCCTGGCAGGATTCTTAAGACTGCAGGTTACACCTGTTTATCATCCGGAATAAGAAAAGCAACGTGAATCTCTCTGTAGCAGCACTGTGTTTATCTGAGGGCTCAAGCTCAGGATCGCAAGATCCTCAGGGGACCACATTTCAACTTGGTATCCTGATTTGTGGCCTCTAATTGTTTGTTTTGAAAACAGAACTGTCACCAGTGTCCCTTGAAAGCAGAGCTCTGGGCTTTAACTATGTTGTAGCAGTTACTTGATATTACTGCTAAGATGAGCGTGCGTGTCAGTGTTAATTGAGGTCAGCATCAGATGTGTTTTATTGGCTTCTCATTGCTACCATTACAGTCATTATTACTACTGCTTACCTTTCCATAACCTTCTTGGTCATCCATTAAGTTGTACATCTGTTAAGTGGGTTTCTTCCCATCATAATAAATAGCAAATGAAAGATAAGAAGGAAGTTGGCTCCTGCTCCCCGAGATTAATGGAAGTGTTGCCATTCCACCAGCATATCAAGCTGAGTGCAAGAAGAGAGATTATAGCATCCCCGGGGAAAAAAAAATAGACGGATGAGGCTTATGGACTTCAATCCGTTGTAAAGCTTTAAATCAGAGTGCAAAAAGAAAAAAATATAGAAAGCACACCTGTCAGCATCATCTAGTCTAATGACAGGCACTTTCCCCTGCTTTCACTTTGCGAAGACACCCTAGTACCTGGGTGCCTGAATACAGTCGCAGGGCAGGTACATCCTCACGTACATTCAGGTATGACGGGAGCAAGAAAGCAGGATGGCCAGTACCCAACCGCAGGCTGAGCGCACTGGCGTTCATGGGAAGTGCGCCTCTCGTGGTCATATGGGGTCTGACCTGTATGTAGGATGATGTGCGGGCAGGAATGTTAGGGGACGGTCATCGTATTACAGGGCATTCAGAAATACCTTGAGATGGTGGAGGAAAGGGCTGACGTGAGCTGAGGGGAACCCTGCAAATTTCAACACAGGTCTGCAAAGCACCGCAACGTCCTGTGTCAAAGGAAATGATCATTTCACCTTGCTTGGCATTGGTGAGGCCACATCTGGGACATAAGAAGTTTGCAAAAGCACTTGAACATTGCTCCTCTTCCCCTGGCAAGCAAGGCTGAGGACCACACCATAGGTGCAGAGAAGGAGACAACCAGTCTGGGAGACCAACGTCGTCCATCTCCAGGATGAAGCGAAGGTAGGTGATGACTCTACTGTGTCCACTCACCTTTTATTTATTGAGTTTGGCTGAACTGAAAATATTTGGTTACTTTTTCAGTTGTTTTGTGGTCTCTAAGCTTAAGAACACACATCTTATATATCTTCTTAAAAATGTCTTTCTCTGCAGTAAGGAGACTATGGCCGTCATAGCAAGCTGAAACTTGAAGCTCTGCAGAGTTGAAACTGGTATTTTGACTTTCACTTCAGCATTTGGCGACTTTCTCCAAAGAAACAGGATCTTCTTTTGAATCAGCTGTCAGGGCCCCGGGAGGCCATCCTTCAGGGGAAGGGCGCACTCACCCGCTCTGTGAGCTGAGCAGTTTGACCAGCCTCAGGTCCTGCGTACCGAGCTGGTAGGGGGACAAGGGACAGGGGCTGGGACAGGGACCTCGCAGCCTCCTGCCCACCTAGTCCCCCACACTCAGTACTCCTCATTCGGTACAACCTCCTCCTTCTGTTCCTGCCCGTTTGCACCCATCCTGATCACCTGCTTTGGCTTCTATTTTTTCTAAGTCAAGTCCTGCTGTGTTTTTATTCCTAGCAGAACAATGTCCAAATTAGTATTAGGCACTGCTACCTTCTGGCACCCTTCATTTATGAACAGTTTCTTCTAAACCCATATGAACTTCCTCTGGGTAATGGCAAGGATTTCACAAAGAGTCCTGTGAGAAGTGGCAATGTCAGAATTTTGATCTATTTGATCCATCTTTCAAGATTTTAAAAGGGAGTGTAAGAGGAGATAAATTTTGCAAGAACCCGACTCTCACTTGCAGGGACCTGAGGAGTTTAAAGAAGTGCTCAAACATTTGCATCTCTTCAGCTGTAAGCAAGGCTGAAGTCATCAGTGGCAGGGGCAGGGAAGGAGACCAATGTCTCCCACCTCTGGGATGAGGTGAGGGTAGGTGAAGACAAGCTGGCAGAGCAGCAGGTTTGTTTTTTTCCTGGCTGCTAAATGGGAGGGCTGGAGGCTGGAAGAGTGCCATAAAGAGAGACCAGACGGGGAAGCTGAGCTGAGCTTATCACTTTGGCCAACGTGAACAGTACGGTTGGGGCAATGTCTCCAAAGGGCTCCTCCAGTCTAATGGGCTGGTTGGAAATCTCCTACGGTTTTGTGTTTTGTCTTTTTCCACGTAGCACTAGCGGTACCGGTGCTCAGGGTTTTCCAGGTAGCCACTGGGGACGAGTCCCAGGGGCTGCGGAGGTGCCAAGAGACATGTGCTCAGAGGGATGAGCTTTTACCAGCGGCTGTTCAAGGATAATAGCTGCCCATTCCAGTGTTCCTGTGCTTGCACATGGACAAATTGACTTTACCATCCTCGCTTGTATGTTATTAGCACTTCTTGTTCAGGAATTGTCACACTTTTAAAATAAAACATTATATTTATCTAGTTAATAAAAAAGCCAGACAGTTTAATATTTTCCCAGAAAAAAAAAAGTTTGACTAATAAAAACTTGTAATTAACTGCAAGACAAGTGATTCATTTATGGCAATTAGGCATGACTTATGAACGGCACTTTAAACTGATATGTTGAAAGATCTTGGAAAAAGAAAATCATCATTCATCTTTGCACTTCTGCTGATTGACGTTACTTTAGGGATCATCTTTCAGAAGGAAAACAACCTTCCGTATAAGCCACTTTGGCCAGTGTTTATCCTAGCCAAGGCATGAGGACACAACTTAGGTGCATATAAACACTTAATTTCATGGGGAATTAGACTGTGTTCCAGGGATCAACAGGGCAGTAAGGTACAATGTGCTTCAAGTGGCCACTGAAACTCAGAAATGCACACGGCCAAAGATTTAGACAAATATGAAACATTATTCATCTATTTCTGTAGGTACTTTTTCCACTGTCATGCAAAGTTGTATTTGCAATGGCACCCCGGTGTCACTCTGGTGATGAACATGCATTTACAGAGGTTTGTGTGAAGCTGTTCACGTGAAGGCTTGGAAATGTATCCCCCGAGCTCGCAGGTGGGGAAGTGGAGGGCAGAGATTTGAAAGGGCAGCAGGAGCCTGTGTTGCCTTTGTGACGGATCTAGAGCAAGGCTTATTTCAATGATTGAATGAGACAACTCCTACACACAAAAATATGCAGCATCTTCAGGGAGGTTTGCAGACTGCTGGATTGCTTTGCCTGAAGCACACAAGGAACTGCCATTGTCTTCAACACTGAAAAAACACAGCACTGCAGAAAAGGCTGCGTGAGCCACGTCTTCCTGTTTCCTCAAGGGTCATCTGTGTCCGAAGCCGTCCTGGGAGCCAGAGACCCCTCAAGTGCCCAGCAGAAAACTCAGGCTGTGCTTTCCTCTTGCCCTGAAAAACCTGAAAGGAGGACTCGAGTAGAAACGGAAAGAGGAAAAACATTCAAGTCATACTAGAATGACTTTGCAAAAGGAAATAAATTATTTTAAAAACTTATTACAGCTGTGACTCTTCTAGAGGAAAAATGCTACATTTTAATGCTTCCTAAGTGGAAAACTGCAAAAGTATTAACAACATCTACATTTATTTTTAGACACAAAATGTTTTTGAGATATAATTAATAATCACGATTATGTCACAGGGGACCATCAGCTTGGAAAGTGTATTTTCTATCACCACATTTTCAGAGTAAAAGAAATTGTTAATGAGAAAAAAATCAAAAACCACTTGCAGGTTTTGCCTCTTTTTTTTTTTTTTTTTTTTTTTGAACATAGAAAAGCAGAAAAAAAAGAGCAAAGTATTGGCAAT
Source organism: Nothocercus julius (assembly GCA_013398735.1). Lineage (NCBI taxonomy): Eukaryota > Metazoa > Chordata > Aves > Tinamiformes > Tinamidae > Nothocercus > Nothocercus julius. Next base: position 5,448,310 of record VZSV01000017.1, read on the forward strand.
TCAGTTTGGGTGGAGCCTCCTCTGAATCCGGCCTCTGCATATAGGCGGCTGTTCCTCTCTGCGCATTTACCTGCTGCACGTGCAAGTTCTCAGGCAATGCTGATGGCCCCACATCGCAGCAGGTTTGCTCTGCATCCATTTGTTGTACCTATGATTCTCACGGACTACTGATGAGATACCAGGATGAATAAATGGGTTTCCACTTCAGAAGATGCTAGGATTTAAGACGAGTGAATTTAAGAATTGGTTTGGCAGCTGCAGAGAAGGAGTTGTCCTCCATGTCACCTTTTCCTTGGGAAGCCATGCTTAGAGCTCATGATTACTCCATGAGACAACTGCTTCTTGAGCTTGAGCTGCTTTGACATGAAAACCACACGCATAAAACTTGTCTCTTATTGGTAGGGAGCTCGGAGTGGCAGCCCCAGGCTGCTGTGGTCTTAGCAAGCTCTGCCAGCCAGCGTGCAGCACACTGCACAGCTATAATGAGGAAGGAGCTGCATTTCTTTGAATGCCTGTCCCATACGCATGTTTTGGATCGGAGTGTAACCATAAATATCTTTATTAAAGAAACTTCCTATTTTCAAGCCCCTGCTTCTTGAGGGGACTCAGCCGGAAATGACCGGCTCTTCTGAATAAGACTTATTTTCTTGGGCATTCATTATCGAGAGGAATATTTATCTTGCTCTCACTCACAGCATCTATCACTTTTAATACTTCTCTGCAGGCTTTGAAGTCAGTCTTTCACATCAGAGTCTGTAACTTCTTATTTTTCTAAACCTTTTACAAAGAATTATATGTATTTATATATATATAAAATCTGTTTGTCTAGCTATGTATAAGTGAAAGCAAATTAAAAAATAAACCATATAAATTTTGTTCTTCAGAGAAAGTCCACATCAAGTCAAGAGCTTGCTGGCTGTGCTTCTCTATGATGCAGCATTTAACATGAAAAAAAAGAAAAAACAAGTAAAAAAACCCATCAGAGTTCTTACTTCCAGGAAGCAATCTATTTTTAATATCACAAATGCTTTCCTGTTTTCTTTTCTTCAAGATTTCTCCTGTACCTATGAAATCCAAAGGTTTATTTATTTATTTTTTCCCTTGGACTTGGCATGAAATCAGGGAAAGAGATGAACATTTGCCCTTTGTTTTAGGAAGGTCTCTGTGCCACATCAGCTGCTCAGGGTCACACCGATAGCCTTTAGAGTCCCCCAAAGTTGCCCCTGTCCTAGGTGAGAAGTTCCTGCTGCTGGGGAGCTTGTGCGTTTCTTGTGTGTCTAGTGTATGTGGGACACATGTTCCGAGGCAGAGGGTGGCCAGGATATCTACTGATCAGCAATCAGATTATCCACAACATTATTTTTAGCTCATATTTAATTGAAATGAAGTGAGCTCAGAAAGTTCAGTGAGATCAGTGATAAACAAGTTTTTCCACACAGCAGCAAGCGGTGTAAACACACCCGAAGTTTGCTGTGGCAAAAATGTTTGCTATATAGCAAGAACATCCTATTCAAAATCTTGTCCAGACTATTGCAAGAAGAGTGCACATGGAGAGCAGAGCGCAGTACAGAAGGCAGAACCACATGTGGAGCTGATCCTTTTCTCATATAAATGGTTGCCCAGCGAGTGGGGTCCTGTAGATTGCCAGGAAAACCCAAAATGGATCTGATGATTGTCTTTCGTGGATATGTGTATCTGCAAGAAAATGAAATTCCTTGTTTTGATCGCATCGGCCCTTCGGCAGCTCAGACCAGCTCAGCTACTTGTCTCAAGGTGTATCTTGATCATTCCCTGTTTTTAATTTTCAAGATAGCTTTCACAGTGAATGGCTGCTAGAACAGTCTCTTAAAACAATTTAACTAGCTTTGTTGAAAATCAATTGCCAAAACACGGTATAAAACATGTTTTTAAAATAATTTTCATGTTTGGATTTCCCAGTGTATTAAACTATCCCTGGCCAGGAGGTCAAAATCCATAATGCCCCCCATATGGATTTTTGAGCTCACTTCTCACCTGAGCAGCAAGATGTCTGGTTTTCAGCCCCAGCTTTTGCCATTTTTGCAACAGGACACACTTCCCACCAATTTTAAATGCAGACAATAGGTCAGTTTTGGAATCCTTCACTTTCCAGATTATCTTGCCTGACTTATCTTCTGACTACAGTGTTTGCTATTCTTGTGCGCTGTGTTCTTGGTAGCTAAACTCCCACAATTGTTCTTTGGTCATCCAGACTTAGAAATAAAACTGACCTTTATACCTTCAAATGTTTCCCCTTCTACTTAATATCTCTTCTCTTATTCACCCTAGTGAGTGATTTCCACGTGTGATGCTCTGTCCTCTTCTATTTTGTATCTGTTTTTTTGACCATTTCTTTATCTTTTAATATACCAGCACTCAACAGAATGGCCATCCTATTCTAGACATTTTTTTTACTGATTTCACTATTTTTACAAACTAAATTTTATTTCAGGGTTTGTCATGAGTTGTACCAGAACAACTGTTTCTCAGAAAGAAATTGGTCTGGAATTACTTGGCTTGCAGTGATCTGCACCCATCTTTCTTTCTAGCACCTGTTTCCTTTTCTGGTGTGCTACTACAACAAAAAAATTTAAGCAACATGGCAAATTCCACAGCCATTCAGAGTCATTTGGCTTCTATCCACTGACCTTGATCCACAAGCTGAAGTCCAGCGGAATGTCTGTAAATTGGTTCATTGCCAGCTTATCCTGGAAGTCCTTGGTAGCTTTCTTATCGGCTGAGAATACGTGACTCAGCTCAGGTAGAGAAAACTGGTCCTCTCTAAACCTCAAGACCCTAAGCCTTCCTCTTCACTCTCAGCTGTCTCCAAGTTGCAAGGATGATCTGTGCAAGACCTGCAGAACTCAGTTTGTCTTCTAGGAGTCTGTCCTGCAACACCATGAGAAAGGCACCACTCATACATGGACATTGATGGGTGCTCCATCTCTGTTCCTCTTCCAACAGATTACAATGAACAGAGCTTAGCAGCCCTACCAGGCATCACTTCTCTCAAAGACAGCAGATTTAACATCTTCATTAATTATTTGGCTGATAGGATGGGCGATAGGACAGAGTGTACCTTCAGCAAATTTGCAGATGATACAAAATCGGGAGGCATGGCTGACACACCATGAGTGTGCTGCCATTCAGAAGGACCTTGGCAGACTGGAGAGATGGACCAGCAGGAACCTCATAAATGGAGTGGAGTGCACATTCCTGCATTGAGGAGGAATAATCCCAAGTACCAGCAAGGCCTGGGGCCGTCCACCTGGGAAGCAGTTTTGCAGAAAAGACCCTGTTGTCCCAGCGGACATTAAGATGAACTTTATGCAGCAATGCACCCTTGAGGCAAAGAAAGCAAAGAATCAAAGAAAGCCAATGGCATCTGGGCTGCCTTAGGAAGAGTGCTGCCAATGGGCTGAGGGAGGTGATCCTCCCCTTCTATCCAGCACCAGTGTGGCCACACATAGACCGTTGTGTCCACTTCCGAGCTTCCCAGTACAAGAAAGACATGGACTTACAGGAACAGGTCCAGTGAAGGGCCATGAGGATGTTTAAGGGATGGGAACATCTCTTGCACAAGGAGAGGCAAGAGAAATGGGACTGTTTAGCCTGGAGACAAATAGACACAAGGGGAAGGAGGGATCTTATCAACGTATATAAAGACACAAGGGGACCAGCAAAGAAGATGGAGCTGGATGCTTCTCAGGGATGCCTAGTGTCAGAATGAGAGGCAATTGGTACAAACTGAAATTCCATTCAGACATAAGAAAAAACAAGTCAAAGGTGATGGTGGTCAATTGCTGTAATTTGTTGCCCAGAGAAGCTGTTAAGTCTCTGTCTTTGGAGATATTCAAAACCTAGCTGGATTCAGCAATGAGCAACCTGCTGTGAGCAGGAGAGTGGGACCAGATGAGCTCCAGAAGTTGCTACCCACCTCAATATTTCTGTAGAGCAGTGGTTTTTGCAGTACCTGAGGAGCGGTGATTCAGTCCCTCCCTTTTCCATGGTTAGAGATATTGGAACAGAGTCATAACTCATAAAACTGATCTGATCCTTTATTCTTGTATTTGACTTCTACAACAACCTGTAAAACTGCTGCTTTCCTTCTGAAACTATTTCTCTGTTGTTTCTTAGGTCCTTGTGGGAGCTTATTGGTCCTTACGGAGGCCAAGTTTCCCAGTTTCTCGTATTCTAAGTCCATAGCAGACAGGCTGCTGTCTTTACTTTTCAAAGAAGGGAACATTATGAGGGTTCCCATTTCTCCAAGGTTTAATTAATTTAATCTCAGGCCAAATACCTTCCCTGTGCTATTTTTATAAAGCGTATAGATCATGTTGGAAACCCTTCTGCTAAACATCCTGCACTTGTTTGGTTTGTTCATCATTTTCCTAAGTCATGGACCTGTTTCAAGGTATGTGAAGACCTCCTCTATTTGTTCATTCTTGGCTGAAAAGGACCACAAAGTCATACTGTCTTTCCAGTATGTCTTCCAGAAAAAAACAGTTACAGTGACATTAGCTAGGTGCTAGTTGAAGTACGGGGCTCTCGTGGAAGAGAAAACATGATGATGCAGTCAGATGTCAGATACAATTTCATTTTCTCTTAGCAAATGTATTATTGCCACTTTTGTCCTGAATTTTCCTAAATTCAAATAGGAAGATTATATTCTTTGCTCAGAAGTCCTTCCTCAAATATATGACTCCTCTGCTCAGCTTGAGTTTTTCTGGGAGCAATGATACAAAGGTTCAGTGTCTACTTTTCACAGAATCACAGAGTGGTTAAGGTTGGAAGGGCCCTCTAGAAATCATGTAGTCCAACCCCCCTGCTCCAGCAGGGACACCCAGAGCACGGGGCACAGGGCGGCAGCCAGGCGGGTTGGGAAGATCTGCAGAGCAGGAGCCTGCACAGCCTCTCTGGGCAGCCTGTGCCAGGGCTCTGGCACCCGCACAGCAAAGAAGCTCTGCCTCACATGGAGATGGAACTTCCTGTGTTTCCATTTGCACCCATTACCCCTTGTCCTGTCACTGGCCACCACCAAGAAGAGTTTGGCCCCATCCTCCCTACATTCTCCCCTCAAGTGCTTATACTTACTGATCAGGTCTCCTCTCAGTCTTCCCTTCTCTAGGCTAAACAGGCCCAGCTCGCTTAGTCTTTCCTCATACGATAGATGCTCCAGTCCCTTAATCATCTTCGTGGCCCTACGCTGGACCCTCTCTAGAAGCTCCAAGTCCCTCTTGTCCTGGGGAGCCCAGAACTGCCCCCAGTACTCCAGATGTAGCCTCACCAGGGCTGAGCAGAGGGGCAGGATCCCCTCCTTCGACCTGCTGGCCACACTCCTCCTACTGCAGGCCAGGACCCCATTGGCCTTCCTCGCCACGAGGACACACTGCTGCCTCGTGGGTAACTTATTGACAACCAGGACTCCCAAATCCCTCTCTGCAGAGCCGCTTTCCGGCAGGCCAACCCCTAATCTGTACTGGTGCCTGGGGTTATTCCTCCCCAGGTGCAGCACCCTGCACTTGTCCTTGTTGAACCTCATGAGGTTCCTCACTGCCCAACTCTCCAACCTGTCTACGCCCCTCTAAAAGGCAGCACAACCCTCTGGAGTGTCGGCCACTCCACCCATCGCTGTGTGATTTACTAGGGTATATGGACGTGATATCATACAAAGTTTGCCATCAAAATAGATGGCTATGGTTGGAAGGCAGCATTCATCTTTGGCTAAAGGCTTCCGCAGTACCTGAGTGCTTAGAAGAGCTTGATGGCTTTGTTATATCTTTCTTCAGTATAAACGGGCCCAAAAGAGGGAAGCTGTCCATCGTATAATAAGGTACTATTATGGGCCAGTGTTTGACAAGCACTGGATTTAATAAGACTCTCATATTGCAAGTAGTGCTGTATTTCCCAGACCTCATCTATGCATGTAGCATCTGACAACCTCCAGAGAAGTTACATTTCTGAACAAGAAATCCCCAAACCACTAAAAACTCAGAGCATGAACGGTTAACAGATTTACACCAAACTGAGGTGCACTGAAGTGTCAGTTATTAATCTTTAATCCAGGTTTCTTCTTTTCACTACTCAGGAACTTTGTAGAGGTAACTGAAAGATCTAGCAGACTCCAAATTGCTGACCCCAAACTGTAGAGAGGGAGGCACTGACCGTGACTGTGCAATATCAAGCACTGCACACCTCTAGCATTTTCTAGAGAGTTTCTGTACATAAAATTCTCTGCAATACGCATTAATTTTTAATTCCTTCACTTTCATTATCTGCAAATAGTGATTTTTCCATTATACTTAAGGCACAGCCAAGAAAAAAAAATGTACAAAACAACAAATGGCCACTGGGCCACTGGACAGGAAATGAATCACTCTGGCTACAGATACTGCGAATATACAGAAACACTTTGAAACCTTTCCAAGGACAATGCTGTTAAAACTATAACACGCTTTCTGAGGACCTGGACATATTATTACACAGCTCTTTGAAAACAAACACAAGAAGCATGAAATAAAAAATTAAAAAAAGGGGATGTGTTGGGATGGGAACATTGGTTTCAAGCGGACTGATGTCTCTTTATCTCAGGCAGCACTCTGCAGTCACATCTCCATGTTCCTTTCTAGGAAGGATTCTTCAGACAGCTGAAGGAGAGCAAGTTTAACTCTTGCTAGAGAATTGTCCTTTTTTTATCAGTGCTTCTCCAAAGGATGCTGCAGTAGCCTCATGCCTTTTAAGAGAGATGGATCTGTTTTGGCAGAGATGGGCCTATTTTTTTTTTTCCCCAAAAGGAAAATAAAGGGGTTTCTCCATGTCCTGCCATAACACCTGGCATTTTTCAGCCCACATCTCTAATCATTGGCCATCACATGGCCAGGTTACATCATGCTTCCGCCTTGAGTGCCTCAACAGGATCCCAGCTGCTCGGGACTGGGAGGACAAAGCTTCCCTCAGTAACGCTTCAGTCTCTCCTACTCCCAAACTGTAACAGGGCAAAATATTTTGAGTTAATTTGTGGGTAAGATTCAGTCCTAACTTACCCTAATTGGCTCTATTTAAGTAAGAAGAAAGAAAAGCGTTTCGGACAGGATTCATTGTTTCCCTAGGTTTTGCACCCTCTCATGAGTGGAGATGATGTTGATTTCCTTATCCTTGTGGATATGTGCAGAAGATGATCTAAAAATCAAATAAACTCTTGACCTTCTTTTGGAGAACTCTTCCCTGTGATTCCTGTTAGAGCTGCCCAGATCTGGCTTGGATAGTAGGTGACTCAACCAGGGGAAAAAAACAAAGTAAAACATCTGTGGTTCATTTTGAAAACATCATAACAAACAACATAAAGTGTGAAAGTTCATGCAGCTTTATTTGAACAGCCCAGGTCAGATGAAGCTTGCTGTGTTTCTTGTCCCTCCAGTGGCAGCGCAGACTTGATTTGCCCCAGCCATTTGGCCTTCACTTGCCTCTGCAGCTGGGCCGACTCTCAAAACCAGAGTTGCTGGAAAGTTTGTCACTAAAAAAAAAGGAAAAAAAAAGACCCAAGGAGAGAAAAAATGGTAAGTAACAGCTGTTGCTTAAAAAAGAACTTTAGATGGTTCATGAACAGGTACAGCCACACTGCTCCCTCCCCAGCAGTCTTCTCCCTGGGAAGCTAAACTCATTGTGATGAACTGCAGTGTCCCTGCTAAAGCGTGACCACCGACCTGTCTGTGGGCTCTGTGAGCTCTGCTTTACGCTGAGAAAAACAATAAGAGAAAACCTCTGGGCACAAATAAAGCAGTTTTGATCTGATGAAGCTGATAGGAATAGAAAGGATGGAGGTAGGAGTTGTGCCTTGCATTCCATTTTGTAGCATTTAGTGCTGTGGGATGCTGCCCTGCTTATGTGCTCCCGCCTCAGCACTGTACAAAATAATAAAAGCAACACTATCAAACAGGACAGCAACTTTCAGGGAGGCACTTTACTCTTTTCTTCCATAACATCAAGAGGATGCTTGATGCTGTAATGACAAAAGTGCAGTTTCATGGAAGACCTCGAGAAGCAAATGAAAACACTCTGAGAATTTTAAGACGATATATAATTCCTTGAAATACAGAAATTTCTCCTGGCCCAGGAAGAAGTGGATAGTCCTGAATGCAAAACAGTTTTCTCCTGCTTTCTGTAGTAGCGTTTTGCTTCACTCTGATGAATAACATGATAACTGCTTTTAATGAAGAGAAACTCTACCTGGTTATAGCAGTAATACAGATTTTAAACTGTATTAAAAAAAGATTTCTCTCTCTCCATCAGATTTTTAACTAACTTAGATGTCACTCAAGCATATTATTCCTGTTATTAGCAAATACTTGCATTAGGACTTTTAATCAGCTTCCAAAAAAGTAAGCAGACCATTTTTGTGAGCCAGTGTAATTCCTATTCCCTGAATCTGGACCCTGGACACATACAGGCAATACTAGGGAAGACCCCAAAGGTGAGAACATGGAGATCTGGCGATAACGCTGCAGGAGACGGGAAGCCAGCGACAGCTTCAAAGTGAGGTGTCAAAGGAAGAACAGCAGAAGAGGAAGGCGACCTTCCCGTCAGCCATGGATGGACGGACAGAGAGGAAACTCCTTACCAGCAACCAGCAACAATTCCAGAAAGGTAAGTGGAAAGTGACAAAAAGCACACAAGAAGGTTTATAGCGTCTCCTTGCAATGCACTCAGAAAGCAGGGCAGTCTCTCTATGTCAAGGGAAACTGAATCCTCACAGAACCCGAGTTTCTTTTTCACTCTTCTCTGATAACCTGCTGCCTTCAAGCTAATGCTCTTCTGGGCACTGATGCTTTGCAACAGAAGCCAGAAAGCTCTGGCTTCTGTGGATCTGTCTGTCTCTTTGATGTAAACAAAAGCAATTAAAAAAATGCTAAAATATGTAACAATAATTATTCCAAGTTATTGAAGAGAAAGTTAATGGACAAGCTCATTTGTGGAGTCAAGCTGATTGAGGTTTACAAATTTTATGCTATAGTCAAACTTGAACTGCAATCTGCTCACCTGGTGTTTGGCAGCACATCAGCCCACTGCTCAGTTACTCCCACTGCGGGTATCTAGTCAGGCTTGGGGTGATTGCATTGGCAATTCTTATTGAAATATTTAATTCTGCCAGTACTATATCGATGGAGCCCTGAGATGGAGACCATCAAGGCACTTTAGCTGGGCTGAAACTAAGCAGAGTTGAATTATGTGCATAAGTGGGTTGTACCGCCGTGCTCCCTGTCCCCTAAAACACCAACTTCCACTGCCCAACTCCAGCTCCAGGGCCGGAACTAGGCAAGCAAGAGCTTCGATTTCTGGGCAACCCCCCAACCCAGGCGCAAACTGGAGCAGATTACCCAAGACAGCCAGGCTTAGGCATCAGCCTTGGGCATGGAGGGATATCAAAAAACGCATCTTAAAAATAACTTTCTGCAAAAAGCCCTAGCAAGGGCAATTCAGTAGTCAATGTTCAAAGTATCTATGTTATGAAGCCAGTAGTTAAAACCCATTTTCTCATGCATTTTATGCAATCTTACTTTATATTGCATATATAGTGATGTAACACATACATTTGCACAGCACACGCGTAACCTTCAATAAACTATTTTAAAGGCCATTATGAAGCACACACAATCAAAATACATGAGTATAATTAACTGCCGTGTTCTAGGAGAGCTGAGCTGCTGTTAATAATTTGCTCATCCTCTTCAACCGACAAACCGAGATCATCAGCAGCAGCATCGTGTCCATGCCTTCGCTTTCCGAGGATAAAGGAAGCGAGGCCAGCTTTCCTCAGGGCTCCAGAGCCATCTAGTGTCTGCAGGAGACGGTGCCTGCAGATAACATTTATTTCCATTTACTCCCAATTCCTCCTGCCTTTCCCTCTCTCCGTATCCTCTCAGGCTCCTTTTTGCACCATCTCCCTTTTGCTCTCTGTGTTACCTTCTTTTTTTCTTATGCCTTTTCTCTTCAATCTTTAGGAACCTTCTTGAGGAAGAGGAGGAGACAGCTCAGAGAGAAGGATGAAGAGCTCCAGCACACCTGGCTTGGGACAGACTGTAAGATGTAGGTTTACGGAAAGAAACTGAAAAAAAAGACCTACCAGCATGTGAATGGTAATATGAGAAGAACAGTGATCGCCTCCATGTACTGCTTATAAAATAATGTGTAGTTATTCTGTGTGTGAGACAAAGCTGTGCCACTTGGCAAGCCAGATGGAGAACAGGTTAGGTACTGACAATTTTATTGAGATTCCAACATTTGTTTCAGGAAGCAGAAAGGATTACTTAGGTGTCTGAATTGGGTCTATTAATAAACTGAAGAAGAATGGAAAGCCTGGAGTTGGAACCCAAAACTTGGTCCAACTCCATGACATTTGGCTATTGGTGATGGGTTTCATCTGTATCTATGGTGCTGGATATTAAACATATGTGGTCTGCAAAAGGTGGGCAGCAGTGCATGAAACTAGACCTCAAAAGGGTGCTCTTTATACTGAACTCCAGATAGTTCATATTTCAATAACCCACTTTAGACATGACGAAGACATAAATGATGTAAACAAGCTGACAGCCAAGAAGCGGGGCAAGCATAAATACAGAGCTGAAAGAGTCTACAGATGGGAGATACAGAGTTTTCAAGACAGATGAATGTCCCTGGTAGAAAATTCTGCATTTGTCACTGACGCCTCTATTTAGTTTCTGGAAATAACAAGTGCAACAGGATTTCAAAAGCGATCTGGCAGAAGGTGGGCACCCTCACATTTCCAAAGACATCATTTATTTTTAGGCCAATTTCCTAGGGAACGAAGCTTGTGTGATCACACTGTGTATCTTCCACTAACAGCTTTTGAACCCACTGGCCAAATTCGAGGGAAGGCCAGCAAGCCCAACAGCACAAAATTCCTGACCTTTTTTTTACTTTCTCCTTCTTCCCAACTGCTCCCTCTGCCTGCAGCAGGTCCCAGCTGCTCCCTGCAGCTTTTGCACCAGGGAGGATTCCCAAGGATTTCCACCTGCATTTGCCCATGATTTCTGGTACCATAGATTTTTTTTTTTTTCTCAGTGTATCCTGTGCACTAACAGCCATTTCTTTTGGCAGTATTTATGATCTGGGCACCATTTTTCCCTCCGTGATTTATTTTCAAGCTCCCACAGTGATGTAAGTAAGATGCTAGCTTTCCTCTCTGCTGTTTTATCAAAGGGTGGACTGTCTTTAATATCCTGGATCTGCCGATCTGCCTTTACTTTAGAGAGAATAAATAAATGCTTAGGCTAACTCCCAAGTAATTAATATTTTTATTCATTGGAGATTCCTTTTTATTTAAAAAAGAGCCACACATTTTAGCCTTATTAGCAATGCATATTAGAAAGGTACTTGCAAAAACAACAAATATATATATATATATATATATTTTAAGTTTTAGGACATTTGAGGAACTTGGGATTGGGTGACATTTAAATAATGTGGTGTTTTGCATATTTGTCCACAAGAGGCCTCCCTTGGCTAGCCAACAGGCCCAACCTGCCCACTCCTGTGGCTCCCCTTAGGGCACCGGCCCCTTCGCTCCTGCCAGTAGCAAGGGCTCAAGTCAGGCACCAGCTGAGGAGGAGGCTGACGAAGAGGAGGAATCCTGCCCTTGCAGTGAACAGTTCCTCACCACCCCAGTTTCGAGATCTTTGTCCCCCAAACCTTTATCGGGAGGCAAATGGTTTTCCACAGTAAAAGGGAGGACTTGAGGAATGTAGATGGCACACTGGCAAAAGCTACAAGTGAGCGATGCCCTCCAAGGTGAAGCCCAGCAGAGTGGCTCGAAGAAGAGCTGAGAAGGATTACTACTGTAAGAACATGAATTAAAACAAAATCTGTGCCAAGCACCATTAATTAAAGCAAATGCAATTTGCTTAGTGTACTAATGACTCGTTTTGCAGTGTTAGCTCTCAAATCCTCTGCTGCACGAACGACCTTGCTATTATAAGGGGGTGACAGTAGCAGTCTAAACTATCCATTTACTTCAGGATTTTCTTTAGAGTCTGTAATTTCACTGGGTTATTAGGGCATAAAAAGATGAGAAAAAATTAAGGGAAGAGTTTAACTGAAAGTGTAAATGAATGTAACTCGCCGTGACAGCCAGTGTTCTGCAAAACAGAACATTTGTACCCATTTGAGAATGGGTTTTCTCTGCCTTTGAGCAGGGAGGCTCAAGGTTGGGGCAATATTGTGGCAAAAGGGATCCCGCGAGGGTGGCGGCGTGCCGGGGAGCCAGGGCGGCGCGCTCTGGCAGCCTTTGCGAGGAGCCTACTAACCTGCATTTCAGCAGGGCGGCACTCAGTGCTGCAGGCTGAGCAGAGGAAGCCGCTTCCCACTCCTGTCCGTTCCAAGGGCTCTGCACTGCTGGCTCTGTGTTACCCGTGCCCACCATAGGGTGCTCTTTCAGATGTACCTTCCCTTGTGCATCTGCGTGAGGCCGTCTGGTCTCACTACGTGAAGAAATTGTGCTGCTAACCAAAACATCCCTACCCACAAATGCTCCAAAGCAGTGGGGAAAACGCTCTGGCCATGCAGCAGGTGCTGGCTGTGTGCTGGGCAGGTGAACTCACGTGCCTCACTGCAATGAGGACAGAGCTCATCTGCTGCAAAAAAATCCACTGCCTTGCCAAAGGAAGATACTGGCTCAAGTGGCACCAGCTGCCCTTCGGTAAATCCACGCTGTATTTTCTCTCTTTGTGCTTTATCCCATGTCTTTAGTTACGGCTTCCTCCCTAGCCTGTAACACTTCATGGGAGGCAAGATCTTCCCCACTTGCAGACTCAGCCAGCACCCATCCTCCTCCTCTGGCAAAGAGTAGGGTCCTGGAGCAGGAACAAATTGTGAGCATTCCCCAGAACACCTTTGCTGGTAAGCATGAACTAATTTATCATCAAAATACTATGCAGCCCGTAGTGTGTACTAGAGCTCTCGGGGTTTTATTTGCGTTCTGTAGAACAGAAGCAGAGGCACTGCTGGTACGGCTGCATGAACTAACTGATCAAGTCACGTACCACACAGCCGGGATTGCAACTCACTCTTTCGCAGGTGTCCTCTCTGCAGACACTTGTGCGCTTTGGTCTGCACCTGAAGACTGGGTCACGGCCACGTGGCACAAGGAAGTTAGCTTAGGTCATATGATAAGATCAAAAGCTGCTTGGCTGATTGACAAGTCTTGTTTCTCATGAAAAGGAAATGATGACCGGGCTATGTAGGTTGTAGTCTTTTGTCTTTGCCCTTGTTCTTCGGTGGGCATGGAGTAGATACCAAATAAGAGGATATGGGAGCAGATCCGTGCTCATTTTTAGTACAAACCTCAGCCTGTTGAAAATGATGTCTTTTGTCTTGCAAACAATATCCCCAGCTGATCCATGTGAACCAGTGCAATAATGCAACCGCACACACACTGGGTGCTCAAGTTTCTTAGCACAGCATGATGGTGTCTGAATAAGCACTCAGAGCCCTGAGTCTTTCTGCAATAACAAAAAATCCTCACCAGCAAATTGCCATTTTCCTGAAGCTTTTGAGCTGCAGCAAGGAGATGCATAAAACTTTAGGAGTCGCTTACAAGCTTCCCACATACTGTAACCTATCTTATACATTTTAGAATAGCATCATAGAGGGGAATTAAGCAGCACTACAGAGCTTCCAAAACTGGTCACCAGCATGGGACACTGACACTGCAAGCTTAAAAGCTTGAGAAGTTTTACACTGCAACCCACTATTTTTAAGCAAACAGAATTCCCTGCCTGCTAAGCAAACCCTGGTAAATATAGCAGACTGAAAGCCCTAATTATAAGATGTTTGGGGTGTAATAGGGTAACGAGGGAGAGATGAGTCTTGCCTTAAGCCAGGTGCCTCCGAGGCACAGAGCTACTCTCCAGCTTGTTGGCTGGACACTCCTTCTAGTCAACAGAGTCACTCAAATGCAGGGAGCAACTAATCTTGCCCTGAAGCAGGTGAGTATATTGGGCCAGATGGATTGTTAATCTTGGTTCACTAGATGTCCCCTGATGGGATGGGAATCTCGGCACCAAGCTTGGATGCAGATGGCTACCACTGATGTAGACATTTAATGTTAGGCGAGAGGAATGCGGTCCAGATACCTAGTCCCTTCTTAAGATCACCACATGCAACTGCTACAACGATAATAAAGCTACGAGGGTATGGTGCCAAAGCAAAAGCTGTTCAGAAAAAAATGGATTTCTTCACTAATCGCTGACAGTAGTATAAATTAGAGAGCCTGAGAATAACAACAAAGCTCCCAGAGGGTTTAAACAGAAGGGAAACTAGAGGACTTGCATGAACATCAGGATTCAATTATTTATAACCCACTGAGAAAACGTGTCTCTCGGCAGCACTCGCGGTGTGCCTTCGCATCAGAGAGGGCACAGCGCGCCCGGCAAGTCGTTAGCCTGTCCCCAAAGCGAAGCCCGCCTGGATTATCACATCTCCCCTGGGAAGCCTGTTTTGGGCTGCAGAATATTCCCCAGGTCCTGATGCTGTGAACGAGCCGAAGCTGATGCCGAAGGTGGTGGGCAAGAGCGGGACAAGGCGCGGGAAGTTAGGCTGGAGTAGAGATGGGGAGCCCCAAGCAGTCACACTAACTGATGGGAAAGAATCACCATTAATGGAAAAAGGAACCAGCGTCTCCTCTTCTCAGCAGTATAATTTGCTTGTTCTTTACTAATTGCAGCTCATCCTTCTTTTCCTTGCACCTTTCTTTCCCAGGGCTTGCAGACACAAACAGGGATCCTTATTGCCCCTTCCCAAGAATCCTCTTTCTTTTCCCAGTTTTCTATCTTTGCTGATGATGGAGCCTGCCAGAGCCTCGAAGTGGGAATGCTCTGTCTGCTGGACATGGGCTGAGGATGAGGCTTTTCCACGGTAAGGCAGTGGAAATTCTTTTCCTAAATATTTGTCGCTTGTGCCCAACTTTAAAGAAAAAAAAAGTCATATTAACGTGTTATTTATAAATGAACCAAATCAACCAAAAACAGCAAGTTGTATATACATATATATATGTATGTGTATATACATATATGTGTGTGTACATGTATTTGTACGTATTAGAAATCTGGAAATGTTCTTCCCCCATTTCCCTCCAGAATTCTTCACATCCTAAAAATGAATAATTTAAGCATTAAATAAGACTGTTACTGTGGAATTACTATATAATCTCTACTGGCCTGAATGGAGTGCAGGTATTTATATTAATACGTATATACAGAAAGAGATGATTTGTTTATGCATAGGACATACATTAGACAATACGCCTAAAGCTATGTTCAGTTCTGCCAGAATTTTTTTAAGAGACCAGTGGTATCCAACAGCCCACATTAGCATAGTTGTGCCATTGTGCGAAACAATATCAAGAGACCTAATTAAAGGAAATCACCCCATATGGCTGGCAGCACTGCATGATTGTAAACCTAAGCAAGTCTTTGATTAACACCTTCTCACAGGTTGCTAATGCCAAATGAATACATAATGCTACCCCGTGCTCCTGGAGCACTGCTCCTTAGCAAGAAGGCTCCCAGAGTGAGGTGCTGGAGACAACAGTGCAAAGATTTATACAAGCCAGGATGTAAATCTCATCTCAGAGGAAGTAACAGATTTCTACAAGCAAAGAAACAGGAAAAAAAAAAAAAAAAGACTCCTTCCTTCTTCCTAGTGGGGAAAACAGATAAAGAATCCTGGAAATTCCTGCCAAGTTCCTGTCCCGGTTGTGCCACAGACAGTTCGGCCTTTCATCGGCTGCAGAGTGACAGCCATTCAGGATCAGCAGAGAATTAACAATTGCTCTTCCTAGGGTTTTTTTCTTTTTAAGCTACAAAAATTGCCTTGTGGGAGAGCCTAACTGCTACGTCTGCTCAATCATGCTAACAAGGGCCAAGCGGGAGCATGAAAAACCAGGAGGTAAATAGGCTCTTTTTGACTGGGCCTTCTTCCCCACCCTCCCATAGTCATCAGACTATAATTTGATAATAAAAGATCACGAGCCAAAGACAGGGAGTCTATTTGTGGGAGGGGAGCCCATTCTCCTCAGGAGCCAGCAAGGCCAGCAGGCAAGGTGTGGTAGGACTTATAGGATGAAGCCACACATCAGAACTGACATATTTCCAGAAAAATCCCTATGTTTTGATGTTTTGGCCCTTTCCCATGTGGGACACTTTTGGTTCATTTCTATTAGCAATCAGACTTATCCCTGTAAGACAGAAGAATGTTAAAAGAAAAAAAGCTTTGTTTGGTAGGGTTAGTTCCCAAAATGCTGACCCTTTGCAGCTCTGGTCCTGCTGAAATCTTCTGCTGATGAAATGGGCTACACTCGAAGTAGAAAGGAGACCCCTATAAAGTCCCTCCTGAGCATCCCCATTGTCTGTGTTCTGAAACTGCCCCAAATCTTTTATTGCTTTTATAGACCAAGAAAGGCTAGGGGCTACAGCCAAAGAAAAATTAAAGAGCTAGAAGCAAAGACTGAAGGAACTTTATTTGACGAAATGCAAGTTCCTTAGCCAAACTTTGCCCTCATTCCATTTCGTTTACTTTTCTTTTTTTCTTTTGTGTGTGTGTGTGTGTGTGTGTGTGTATTTCACTTCCAAAACCCTCTTGGATGTATCAGAACAAGGCATGGGTGCCTAGGTCTAGGAAATGCCTTGCACTTCCACTCTGTAGGCCAGTGTGTAAATCAGAGGATGCCCTGCAGATCTCGAAGCAGGTCCCAGACAAGCCTTGCCCTTGGCTTTGGCTGGTGGCAGTGCTGCACCCCCAAGCCACCGCCACTCTGCAGATGGACACGAGCTGCTTTCCTGCTCCGGACTGAAACACTCTGACCCAAGTCCCTGCGAAGCCTAAATTCAGCATTCACTCCATTCTGCTTATTTGCTATGCCACAAGCCTGCTTAATAACTATTAAGGCCATGCACACCGTGAGCTGGGTGTTTGTGGCAGGGACAACACTCGCCGTGTCTCTTTACCTGACGTCTGTGCGATGTGCAAGTTGGCAGCTCCCTGAAACACAGTGCTTGGGCCGGGAGTTTCTTACACACTTTCCAGTGTTTCTTTTTGCAAGTGCATGAAAAATTCCTCTGGAATTGTTAATTCCCTTGCAGGCTTCACAAGTGATGGGCAGCAAAGCTTGGCAGCCCCTCGTGGCATGCAGGCTCCTGCCACAGAGAGGCAGCCTCTGCCAGGAAGAGGGAAAGAGGTAAAAAATGGTCAGTGGGAAAGAGGAGCTTTGTAGGAAGGGCTGGTAAGTGACAGCAAGGTCACTTGCTGAGCCGGGCTGTGTGTCCCTTGCCGAGCCGCTGCACCTGCGCTGCATGGGGCTTACCCAAGGGCTCTGAGTGCAAGGTGAAGCTTCCCTAATCCATGAAGACAGAAGAAGGGTTTTCACATGAGAGCAACCCGCTGGGAGGCTGGAGGTCTCAACAGCCTGGTGTTTTACTCTGCCCATGCCAAGGGGGTTTTCTGATCCCCCCGGCATGCACAACCTTTGCAGCGAGGATGATCCCATTTCAGCACTGTGGGCAGCTTACAGAGAGCATGAGCATCATTTGCGCAGAGGGACTGACCTGGAAAGGTGAAAGCTGTATTTAAGTTTTGCCCTTCCCTGAAAAGAACAAATTGAGGACTTGCTACTTCTTTTCTAGCTGGCGGTACGGACCGCTGTTGTTTTATTTTTTTAAGTGGGAACTCTGTGGTATCGACATTCCTGAGAACAAAATCCTCAGCTTTCCACCTGCAAGTCAAGGATGTTTTTCTATTAAAATCATAATTGTATCAATGAGGTTTATTCATTGTTTCAAAGCAAGGAGCAACAATTAGCATGCTGATGTTCACTGATTAACACTTAAAAAAAAAAAAAAGACTAAGGTAAATAAATCAGCTTAAAAATGATCCCTTTCTGCAAACACCAGCTGCACAGGAAAAGGAAGACTGTTAGCCATCTTTCACTGATGTGCTAGGCTGCACCAGTAGATGCGTTTCAAGTACTCTGTGGCTGCAAGTTAATATATCCTATACTCCACAGGAAAGACCCGTGCAGGAAAACAGAAAAGGCAGAACAATGGTGTGAACCGAACGCCCCATCTTATTCCGAAAACATCTGGCCTCTGGACATCTCATTCATTCATTTGCTTTACTCGGGGCAAAAATCTGCCCAGGCGCCAGCAGCCTTTCGCGATTAATAACAGAAAAAGCAACCGCTGGCGCGCGGATCCTTTGCCTTTTATTCGGAAGAAGTGTGCTCCTGAAAATGGGATTTGCTCCGCAGCAGAGAATACATTAAGAGTGACAAGACTCAATACATGGGAGGGTGGTCAGAATATGCAGCGCCATGAAAACCGAGGGAATAACGGGGAACTGGAATTTGGGGAATACCATTTCATGGAGCACCTCTGCTCGGCACACCACGGAGGAATGTTAGAAAGAGACACGCACAGGAGTGAGAAGCACAAGGAGGAATAAGAACAGACTGGAAACCTGTGATGATTTTGGCAGCAGACTTCCCGAAAGGTCAGGATTTTAGCAGGCAGGATCCCATGATTTCTGACAATTTCTGACAAGCTCAGCACCAGGACTCAGTTTCAGTGGTGAGGAGTTTGCTCAAAAGGATTAAGTAGCTAAAGAAACATTGCTTCATTTTACGTAGATAACAACAAAGCCTGGAAATGCAAATGCGTTCATAAAAAGCCTTTGAACATTTTTTTTTCCCTCAAAACTGTTACGTTATAGAAGTTTAAGAAAAGCCCTCAACTGTTTATTGCAGTGTTTATCACTGCAGACGTCAAGAAAGGCTGACAAGTTTATACAAAAAATTCCGGATCTTACATTATCCCAGTTGTTACTTTTCCTTTTCTACTGCTTCATCTTTACAGAAAAGAAAAGGGATGCAAGTGATGTGTTTTGCCACACTTTTTCCTGCAGTGAATTAACCCTTGGCCAGCACTATCAATGAAGACAGCACAAGTGCAGAGAAATTAACTTGACAGCCCATAAACATGAAAGCCCATTGTTTGCTGGATTCCTTTTTAATAGGCATTAACAAGGCATTTGGGTTAAGCAAGCAAACCGAACCAGCCCTGAAACTACCATTTAATTTCATAGGCCCTTTCGCAGAGATTAACTATCAGTCTGAAAGGCCCGTGAGGCTTCATCTTGTTTTTAATTCAAATTATATAGAATCCGTAGCAATTCCTTTTTTGCTCCTAGGAAGCCATAAGCATGTAAACAATATTCATTATGGATCCTTCTATTTTCTGACATGTGCCCTGACTTTTAACGGGAGCTCAGAGGCTGGAATGGCATAGACTGGCAGTGATCTACCAAGGGTGGCCACACTTACTCCCAGGTCCTAATTTAGGGGAAAACTTTGTTCTGTGCAATACTGGAGTAGTACAGCTGTTAATAACTGGGTGAGAATAGAGGCCACTTCTCCCATACTTTATCTGGGGCTAAAAGAGTGCCCAGCAGCTGCAGCACCCAGAAGTCAAAATTGGTGGGTTTCATAACCACCTCTGGCTGACAGTAGCATATGGGAAATTGAAATTATGCTTCTCTTCACACTGGGGCTGAGCAAGTCTTGTAGTCGAAAGGAAGCACGAGGCTGTGCTGACTGTGGGAAGTGAGGGGTCTCTGGCTCTTCCCCAGCTTTGCACCACGGCTCAAGCAGGCTGGTGGTCCCGAGCGGTTACAGCACCCCGCACGCCCCGGAGCCGCCCTCGGGCTACGCTATTTTAAGCTGGTCTGGAGACTGTGTGGGAGCAGGAGGACAGAGACCAGACATGTGCTGAACCTAAATCCTGCTGCGGCTGCACTTCATTTGTCCATAAATCCAAGGCTCCCACTGGCAGAGACACCCTGTGTCCTCCTGTGACCAGGAGGAGCTGAGACCATACGATGTTGCGATCCTGTCGACACCAGGAGTTACTGCTCATTCTCTACATGTGCTCCACGAACACCACTGAGCTGGGGCCAGCGCGCAGTGGGTGGAAGACTCTGTTGCTGCAGCGTGTGACGGAAAGCTGTGTCATGCAGTGCTACTGTGCACATTGGCACTTACATATTTACAGCATCGGGGTGGATTGAGTTTGGTGATTGATGGCAACTTGTTTTCCCGATGAGTCACTGCTCCCTGCATCCCTTTCATCGGCTTTCAAGCAACTGTTTATTTGTATAGACATTTAGGAAGAGCCTTTTATTTATGTGAACAAGCATTATTCACATGCCAGTGAGTGTATTGACATATGAGCAAGCGTATCCACAGACACGCTCGCACGCTCCCTCTGGAAGGGATCGCCCTGACACCCCCCACACATACACATTGACTAGGTGAGAACGTGACTAGAGAAACCAAACGCACAACATAGAGGATGGCCAATAAACGTGTCCCAGTCCGGAAGGAAACTGGCTATTTTTAAAGCAGGGATTCATAAATATTGCCAGAGCTAGAGCATGTTCCAAAGAGGACAGGACGGGCTAGAAGATGCTCTGTAGCCTCATGGGGCACACGACATCTTCACCAGCACTTCTGCTGGCCCAGGCCCAACCAGAGAAGAGCCTCTTCATCTATTCCCTTGTAGCTTCTGATCTTTTAGCTAATAGCAGCAGTCCACTAAAAAAGAACATTTCCAAAGATACACAGGACAGGGCTTCACACTGCTGCACAGCTCTACTGCAGCTTTCTGCTTCACAGGCGACCACGGGCTCGCAAGCTCCCCAGCCTCCGCTTGCTGGCAGAGCTGTGCAGGGATTTGTAACACTCCGCTCAAGAGAAGTGAGTATTTTTCCCCATGTCTGCCCCAGGCCATCCAGCATGGGCACGCACCCAGTCTTGTGACAAGCGGGAGCCTGACCGCGGTTCTCCACAGGCTGGGCTCCTTTTTCATCCCAGGAGGACCCAAACGAGATAAACTGTGCAAAGAGAAGTCCAGCACGAGCTTCCTTGCCCTGCGTGGCATTAAATGCCACCTCCACTTGCTCAAGGAGTTGCCTGCAAGGCCCTCTGATCTCCTTCCAGCTCTTAGCCTTCCCCCAATTTCCGGCAGTTTTCCTTAGGGACTTCCTATGACCCTCCACATAGTGTTCTGAGGATGCCTAGCTCTGGAGCAAGACGTGTGAGCCCCATCACAGTGGCTGAGACCTGCTTTGCTGAAAGAAACTCAGGGTCTGGGAAAGTTTGGATTTCTCTGCTAAAGACCAGGAATGTAAATATTATATTAAGATCTTGTATTTAATATCCATGGTATCAACAGAAGGGAAGAGCAGGAGGAAGAGAAACAGATGAAGAAAGCACTAATGCTTCTTACCTGAGCCTTTTTTCAAAGATATTCTGAAATATTCCCTGCGTTACTTGCAAAGTTTTATGCTAATTACAACATGCATTAACGTTTTTATTAAGATACTGTAATTTTCTCTTAGCTCCAGCTGACTGTCAACTATCATCACCTGCTTTGGGGGTTTGGGCACAGCAGACAGCCCAGGGGCTTCATTTTGTGCTTTCTGTGACTGCAAGCCGTGCGCCGGCAGAGTGCAGGGCAGAAATGTGGGAGGATGTAACTGTACTGATGCTCCCATTGCAGGGGTACATAAGGTATGGGAGCCAGTCAGTAGCTAGTTACCAAAAAGCATTTTATTCTCGCATCCTGCACAGCAGACATCCACTGTCGCAGTCACAAGTGTTATAACCCTTTAAAACTTTATTGTGAATGTTCCCATACATGGATGAATTGTTCTGAATTTTCTTAGAGCTACGGTTTCTGAGGAAAAAAAATACATATTTTTTTTTGCAAATTTATTTTTCATACAATATGACTTGGCTCTGGATCTCAAGACTGGGAAAAAAACAGTTAGAAACATGATGTGGAGACTTCAAAAATCTCTGGAGTAATAAAAGGACAGAGGTGTTGATTTATTTCTTATTTTGAAACCTTCCTTAGGGTTGTAGAATCTGTATTTATAGTGAAGACTTCTGGGCTTGATGACCCTGTAATGTAATTATCATGTAATTATTACCAATTAACACGTGGTCCTTATGTTGTAAGGTGTTTTATATTCACTCTTCTAAATTGCAAAACTTGGTTTTATTCTCTAAATTACAGTTAAAGCCTAGAGCATGTATTTTTTTGGGGCTGTTAAGAATAGCATTTTACTATCTACTATTTACTTTTTTTTTTCATCATTTACTATTTCACTAGTATTTAAATATTACCACTTTAGTCAGCTATTAACTGCTTTTCTTCATGGAAGACTCTTTGCTCGGCTTAGTTAAATGGTGAACAAATACCAAATAAAAGACTAGTGCAAGAAGCCCCATAAGAAAACAGTTTTCCAAACGCCTTTCAGTTAGGACAAGAAATGTCAGCAAAGAAAACCCAGGTTAGACTTTATTCCTTAATCTCTCCCAGTGCAGCAAGTGAAGCACTGCAGCAGATGAGTGGGAGACTGGGGAAACTGCATCCTGGAGGGTTTTAAGAACAGGCTGGAAAATGCCTGCCAGGGAAGGATTACCGGTGCTGCGCTGGGGAAGGGATTCCTGGGGAAGGGAAGATGAGTCCCCAGTTTTTTTTCCAGCCTCAAGAGCCCCCAGCACTTGCTGCTGTTTCCCACGGGTGTCAGGGAGAGCAGCCCAATGCACCCAGCTGTCGTATTTTATACTGACTTGACCAGATCATCACTACTGAAATGCGCATCCTAGTACACCCTGATATTATGTGTCCTGATATCCCCAGATACACTTTTCTTGCAGAATGGCCTTGGGAGAGCCAGGAGCCAAGTCAGTACTGCAGGATGACACCAGGCAACCCATACTTTGCAGGGTGGGAGAGATACATCTCCCCTGCCTCTAAATCAGGCTGGTTGCCTTTCCGCAAGGAGGAGGGAGCAAGGCGCTTCTTCGGGAACTCAGCCCCAACTCTTCTTTCATCTCACTCCCTCTTCCGCACAGCCATTGCAAAAGTCAATGGAGTAAGGACACATAAAAGCTTTAGCTTAAGTACTACCCTGCGGCAAAAAGTACACTAGTGAAAAGGCATAGAAAAAAATGCCTTTTCTATCTATCCTTTTTTTTTTTTTTTTTCTCCTTAAGATTTCTGTGACTCCGGCAATCCTGAGAGGACAAATGAGCTTAGAGAAATCGTGAGCAGAGGATAGGGAGCTACCGAGGAGGACAGTTCCATGCCAAGAGTGAGCAGAGAGCTGACTTGCCACCAGCTTCATTTAAATACCCAGAAAAGTTATTTCAGTGGTGACACCTTGTCCTGGCACATGTCCCCTGTCTTTTCCTTAGAAACAAACCCTGGCATGAACAGCACGTGTTGCGTCACTTTCTTTTTTTTTCTTTCTGAATAAAGAGCAAAATAGATTCTGCACATTTATGAGAAATCTGCATTTAGAGCCATGATAGCAGAGAATATGAGTGACTGTGCCCTTAAAAAAATAAATCCCCGGATCGCTTTCTTAATATAAAGGCAGGGCAGTGAGCTGAGGTGGTTGCTACGGGTAGGACAGGGGCACACAACAGCTGCTGCCCACTTAAATTTAGTACAAGCACCTTGTGAGCCTCCCAGTCGTGTTTTACTTCTATACAAGCATGGGCATGTCACGTGTATGCAGCATGGCGTATCATTTCTTCTTCCAGGCTGCCTTTAATTCTCTTCAGAGCAGCCCATCCTGTCGAATCCAGACAGTTGTTGGTCCTTGCAGCATGGCAGTGACTGGGCACCAGATGATTTCAAGCACAAGGTTTGTCTTGCAAATACAGATGAACCCAGAAAAACTAAACAGAAAGGAAGACTTTTCAAAATGGGAAGATCATGGCCTTTGGTTGAGTGAGAAGCAGAGTTTTCTCTAAAAGTAACTAATTATTCTCCTGTAGAGTATTTATTTGGTGAAATATCAAAAAATGCTTTGTTATAATCAGAGACGGCTTGACCCTAAAACCTCCTATCTGAGAAATTGCCCTGCACTGAAAAGCCTGGATCCAAGTTTCTCCCAGAAAATCGTCACTCCGGCTCCTTACTCAGGCCAGATCCCAAGTGAGGAAGTACCTGCGTTGTGCTGTTTTGGAGGGCAGATCACAGCAAGCACCTCATGACAGCAGCAGACCTTGCAGGAACACCTCCCTCAAGACAGAAAGCAGAAACTCCACAGAGATGCCTGAACTTGCAAACTATTTGCCATTTTGAACTGCCGTGTGGAGACAAGAGTTCACAATATTCCTGGGGATCTCCT
Organism: Nothocercus julius; assembly: GCA_013398735.1. Taxonomy (NCBI): domain Eukaryota; kingdom Metazoa; phylum Chordata; class Aves; order Tinamiformes; family Tinamidae; genus Nothocercus; species Nothocercus julius. Next base: position 5,472,601 of record VZSV01000017.1, read on the forward strand.
AACCTGGTTGTCTCCTTAACTGCCCTTCAAGCTGAAGTCCAAACCATCAATCAGTCTATTCAGAAGAATTTAAGTAAACATTGTGCAGTGTTTATTTTCAAATATCTGAGCCCACTTGGACAAAGTAACATCTTTTCACCTTCAGAGTAGCCATTTTTCTATGGGAATGGAAGGGAAGCCCTTCTAAGGTAAAGAAATAATTGTTTTCAGATGGGTTATAATGAAAAGAAATTGCATACAGGAGACTGGATTGTCAGACCCTTTTAGGAAATGTGGAGAGAGAAGGGTTGCAGAGCCTGGGCCCAGAACAGTGATACTGCAGCAGCCCTTCTCCTCCTTTATCAGAACTTCAAAAATAACCTGCAAACTCAAAGTAAAAAACGTGTCTCAAGACAGTGCAGAACAAAGGGTCTCAGATACAGATATAGACACCATATTTTATCATTGCAGTCCTTCCTTCTTCTGCTTGACTCAGATAGGTGTAACCTGGGCTGAAGTTCATGTACCTTTTCGCACCTTTCTGGCTGCGTAAAGGACTCATGAAAGGGGCACAGGTATAATTTATGCTTAGTATAACCTCAGTTTTCTCTGCCTTAGTGGCAATTTGCTTTACATGAGACTCAGGCCCAGAAAGTTCACATTAATTCAGGAATTTGCTCTTCCTTCAAAGTAAGAAACTTATAATGGTAGTTATGCAGCTGACAGCCCCAATGGCAGTACTGTAGCTTTGCAGGATGAGACAAATAAAGCATTCAGTATTCAGAAAATACCACAAGGGCCAATCCCCTGGAATCTGCTGATCTCTCCAGCATCCGTCTAGGAAAGTCTTCTCAGAGAAAAAGCGTCTGTGTTTGAGACTTTTTATACATCTGAGAGCCTTGAAGGTGATCAACACGCAAGAGTCCTGGTGTGGAGTCAAGCTGGCTAACCTGGGGCTAAGCTAACTCATCGGGGACCCAGCTGCTTTTTTGCCTTCGCCAGGAAATCTGCGCTTTTAGACATTTTGTAGACTGGACAGCAGTCCGACCATCTCCTCCTCTCGCACTGCCGGGCTGCATGAGCATTTGAGCGTGCACAACTGAGGGATGAGCAGGGAAAGTCACTGAGACCCACAAAAAGGGGGATCTGACCGTCACAGTTGGCAGCTCTCTGCATTTTGATACTGCTCACCTAAAGCCTCCTCCTCAGTCCTCCTCACCAAAAATGTTCATGACTAAAAACTGTTCTTACAGGCACGTAGCTACCAATGCTGTTTAACAATAGATAGTAGCAACACACAGAGGGCTCTTATCTTTTCCTAATGTTACATTTAGCTATGAATCTGTGTTTACATTTGGATTTCTAAGTATCACGCTTCTTATGTGTGCCTGATTTGTAATGATCTCCTGAATAATTCATTTTAAAAGCCTCTTTATTTTCTTCTCTGTAGCTTAATTAACCTCTTGGTGCAATTGGTGGGATTTTGCCATAGAAAGCGTAATACATTTTGCATTAACATGAGGCATATGCCAGGAAAGCCTGGGGCCAGCCGCTAAAGAGTTAACAACAGGCCCTGACTTAATGCCATCTTATTATAGATGATGCATAATAACAGAAGGTTTTCTTCATGTGCTTGGATGCTGCCTTAGGATAATCAGGGAACCGTGCTCTGCCTGTCCGTCGAGGGCAATGCTTCCTGAGGCAGGGTAACATCAGGGAGAAATTTTCCATGGAGCTCAATCCCCAAAAGAGTGACAGAGGTCCCCAAACTACACCGGTGCACTGCCTGAGCTTCGGGTGACACGCTACGCTGTTGGCAACCCTTTGGGAAGAATACGGGCGCCTTTTGGGTATGGCGCATAAGACCAGCTTGAGGCTCAGGTGTGATCCCTCGGGCTGCAGGGTAGTGCCCGCGTCTCCCGCCCGGAGGAAGCCGTGCTTACCTGAGCCGGCAGGTATTGCACTGCTTGCCCTCATGGAAATACGTTCACCAACAACCGGCCCAGCACCGCGACGGCCTCATTGCCCAAGCACTGGGGAGAAGCCCTTCAGGTTGCAAGGCCCAAGGCCAAAGCACGCAGACGAAGCCCATGAAAGAAGGCCCATCATTAGCGCGATGCTAATGTCCCCAAAGAGCAGCAAGCCACGAATTAGGCTGAATGACTCCTAATCGAGACCAATGTTTGCGCTCCCTCAGCTCCGACTTGCAATGACGAAGGGCCTGTGCTTTGGCTGGAAAGATTTGGGCGGCATTTAGACCAGATGGGCCCCGCGCAGGGAAACAGATCTCCCCGGTGGGTTGTTTTTCCCCCGTGACCACCGTCAGGGTTCAGATTGTCAACGCCGGCGGTGGCAGTTGCTCGCCGGGGATGATTTTCTCCTCTCCTCGGCTCCTCTTGTGCAAGGGCGCCTTGCGCAACGGGGCAGCAGCAGGTTGCCACCCGCTCGGAAGCCGCCGCTACCTTAGATAAGGCCTGAGGGGCCGTGGTGTTGGGCTCTCCCCCCGCGGCGCCGGCCGCACCAGCCCCTCAGCTTCCTGAGCATCTGCACTCGCGGGGCCAGCGGCGCGCGCCGCCCGGCCTGCCGCGGCCCTCGGCTTCCTCTCTGCCGAGGGGAAAGCGCGCGGCAAACCAGCCACATTTCGCAACGCTTCGGGCCAGGGCTAAACTGAAACCGCCGCGGTGTCCTGGGCGAGGGGTTGCGCTCGGGCTGCTCCCGCTCGCGCACACGCACATGTGTGCAGCCCGCGCGAGCGCGCCGCCGCGCCGTCCGCAGAGGCTGCTCGGAGCCGCTCTGAGAAGACGAAGCTGAGCCCCGGCGTTGTGTGTTCTCGGGGCTTCTTAGCTGGAAACCGCTTGCAATTCTGTGTGCCAAATGTGTATTTTTTATACATTCGTTTTTCCCTCATGGAAGGGACAGCAGCCACTGCCTCCCTAAGAGCAGCAATGCCTATAATTTATTTTGCCATCGATGATTTCTGAAGACACTTCTGATGTGGTTTGCGCCCTGGCTTTTTCTGAGTACAGACAAAACCCCAACATTTTAAGCATCCTTGACACTGGGGGCTTGGGGAGGGACAGAAAAGCCCCTTGAGCAGCTGCCCTCCTCTGGCCACAGGCTGGGGCTGGCGGGGGACGGTGCCACCGCTCTCCTTGGCTTCTCCGCTGGCCTCCCGTTGACTGCAGGAGTAACTCCAGGCAGGATGGGTTATACACGCAAAGCCTTAGCCGGAGGTGTTTTACAGGGACGGCCTGGCCGACGGCATTCGCAATAAGTTCCAGCACGAGCTTTCCACGCTAATCCGCTAGAGCCACGTCCCGGTGGTTCCCAGCTCGGGATCTCCGGGTCTCCCGAGGCTGGGCTGGGAGCTGCAGCCGCAGAGAGAAGGGAAGGGCGTTTGCAGAAGCAAGCTTTGCCCAGGTGTGCCATGCCTGGGTTTAGTTTGGCAGCTTATCTACTATGAATTAGAGCGTTTTATTTTAGGGTGTTTTAATAGTCTTAGTTTTGCCTAACTTTTTCAAATCCTAAGATTTCTCTGATGCCTAATTCAAAACTTTCCCTATTCTATATGCGAAAACCACTGTGTTGCTCAAAAGAAGCGAGCACCCTTATGAGGCCCCTACAACAAGCTGTCTCTTGGTGTGGCTCTTCCTTGATTTTTTGAGAGACCTTTTCTAGTACTAGCCCTGGATTCAAAGCACAAAACTATCCTGTTTCTGTGGTTTCAAAGTTAAGAAAATTTTCAAAGACCTTGTCTCTGAGGTCTTCAAAATGCTTGCAGAAACTGTTCTCAGCAAGAAGAAGCCAGCAATTTGCAAAAACAAACAAAAAAAAAATGAATTATTTGATTCTTACTGTCGAAAGCTGAACCATGAGTAGAAAAAAAAAAAAACGAGTATTTTTTCCTGTGTAACTGAGTCAAGATTATGTAGGCATAATTCAGGATCTTTGTGTTTTTGTCTTGTAATAACATATAATTTTTTTCCACAAGACATCCTAACTTTGCAGACATACACCAAAAGTGTTGTTTAAATTCCAGACAATTTAGATTGTTTGGTCTTGTTTGTTCCCAAACATTTTTCTTAGCCAAGAAAGTTAGGTTCTGCATCCTAGCAGATTATTATGATTGCTGTTTAAAATTATTTGTACTGAGTGAAAATATATAGGGAGTGCAGATATCTTGTGGGCTTTGCAGATCACTGCGGAGGAAATTCCTCCATCATGCAATCTGTCTGTCCAGCTGTAACTTGTGATGTGTTGAGACTTTTATATGCTAAACATATGGCAGATGGTTCAAGTCTCCCAGTGCCGTGGATAACGCGTCTTGGAAGGCAGGACTTTATGAGCTTGCCGTGCTGTGCGTGCATGAGCAGTGCGTGCTTGGGGTTATTCTTTGACTGGGCACACAGCAGGGATGAAAGGGCCCTGTTTTGGGAAGGGGTTCGGGCTTCACAGCCATCAGCTGTACTGTACCAGTCCCCCTCTGGTACAGCAAACGGGGGCCAGCCTCTCCTCTTTGCTGGAATATGCACTGCCTTAGGGAAATACATATATTTACCTTAGGGAAATAGCCCTGGCATATATTTGTCCCACTAACTTCGCATTGGCTGGGCTCAGCAAAGCGAGGAGGTATAGATGTACTTCTTTAACAAACAGCCTGGCTCTGGAATAGTATCAGGGTACTCATTATGTTTTTTAGGAAAAGCAGAAAAATAGAGTCAGGGCAGTTGTGCATGTCCAGCTAGGCCCCACGCGTTGGTGTGCACATGGCAAACCAATTGACTGGAATCCAAGGTGTCCTTTTAGGTGTTTGAGGGCGGTTCTCTCTTCTATTTTCTGTCTAAGGAATCAATAGTAGTTGATTTTTCTCCAGCTTGAGAGCTTTGAACATGTTCTCACTGATATCCAACCAGCCCTTCTCTTTGCTCTCTTTGGATTTCTTCTTTACAACTGTAATAATTATCAGAAGGAACCAAATGGCCCCATCTCTCTTTTTTTAGCTCACATCCAAATGTTCAAAGCCCTGAGGAAAAGCCTCTAGTTCTATCTGGAGCTGTTTTATAGAAGATCTCATAAACTGAGCCAGGTTTATATACAAAAAGTGTGATTTTTCAAAGGGAAAAGACACTTAGAAAGTTTCCATTACTGAAGAGCAAGTTTCCCTCATGGAGGCATGTGCATCAGGACACGTATTACTTTATTGTCTGCTTTATTTAAAGGTTTTCCAGATAAACCTATGCACAACTGAGCTTGCTTTCTGAATTTCCCAGCTAAGCAAACAGCTTCCCCAGATCCCTACCCCATGCATCTCCTTACGGGACATTGCTGTGGTGTTACCAGAAGTCTAACGTGCAGCACTCAGCACCATGCTCCACTATAAATTACACTAGTCAATCCTGTGGGATGGAGCGGGGTTGCCTATGGCAAAGCACTGCCTCGCTGTGTCCGCCTCGCTGTCTGCCCAACTGCTGCCGTGGTGCTTACCTATATCACAAGGGTGCGTTTAGGATTAATTACCTCTCCTCATGCCAAGCATGAGTTCATCCCATGGCATTTGCACTGCCACACATTAGTGGCAATTTGTGTAACTAATTATTGCGATGCCTGTCTGCCAGTGTTTTCGCACATGCACGCACATACTCACTCATGCAGTAACTTTTTTCTACTAGACATTCTGGCACTAGCGGAAATTTTGGGCTGTTCTTCCCCAGCTATTTTTTTTTTTAAGTTTATCTTTAAAGTAATCTTCATTAACGAGTCCCCAAGTGGTCTGGGCTGCACGTCCGTAAAGCCCAAGCATTTCCTGACAACATTTTAGGATATGGTTTTAAGTATTTTTAAGAAAAGAAAGTCCAACAGGAGCTGGAGAGACCCTGGGAACAGTACTGTGAATCTTTATTCTAGTTCGTGGCATCAGGGACTACCCAGTTTGCTTGCATTAGGACCAAGGTAACATACATTTACCCAGGTTTGGAAAATCTGCTTTCCGTTTCCAGAAGTCATTTACAGACTCCCTGAAACTCCTAACTATTAAAGGACTCGTGTCCTGTAGCTTCGGCAGTATGAATGGTGGCTTTGTAGGCTCCAGTGATTCGTGCTGTCACAGGAGAAGTGTCTCAAACAGGTGAAACAGTCTCTGTTGGGTGCAGAAGGAATTGGCGGTTAGTGGAGATCCAGACAGATGAAGTCGACAGAAATTAAATCAATTTTAAGGTATTTTCAAAACTGTGAATAGAGCCCAAATGAGGTGTCTGTTGACCTTTGATGTTCTGGACTGTGGTGACTTCACAATCTAATTCACATCTTCCAAAACATCTTAAAATGGGTTTAATTTCCCCCATTCTCTTTGTATCACATGAAGCTCTGGTGCTCGGTGAAACATGCTCACCCTGTTGTACATCTGAACTTGTGAATACAATGTACTGTATATAGCACAGCACACTGTACTGTTTGCATTCATTAAATCCTCTTCCACTGGAAAATTGGCTCTCTAGCTTGGGATACACATGACACATAGGAAGGATGTCTGTAATCACTTACACAAATGTCCGTATCCTTCGGTTCTTCCTGCTCCTTCCTCACTGTCTACCGTGCCCGGATGAACTGAATCTTAAGCTGGGAGAAGATGAGCTGTGAAGTATTTTTGATTGGTTAGAATTACGTTTGGGGCTTAAGTATCATAACCACCAGAAAAACTGCATTTACGAAAACCTTCTTCTCTGAAAATATATTAATAATGTATGATCGTACTTTGTAGATAATGCAATAATTGCTTGCTTGATTATGCAGCCAAAATAATCATTTTCAGAGATGCTTGATTTTTGTATGGTGACTACATTTTGTATAATTTTCAGGGCAACAGATGCTCATCTATTTGCTCTTGTTCAAAAAACAGCTCTAAATTGAAAGTGAATTACTGTAAACCTTCCACAGGCATCTAATTCTTCTTTAAAAAGACATGCAGCCTAAATGGTCTTATACTCAGGAGGGGAAAATCCGTATGCAAAGTCCATGTTTACAGAATTCAGTGCACTGCAATTAGCATCATAGTTTGCCCAAAAGGACAGCTTATGTGCCCAGGGAACACGCACACACAAACGCACGCACAAATGCACGTGTTGTCTGTCGGGTCTCTTTTTAAAATGTTGATTTGGCTTCTTTGCCTTGGCACAATGGCATGCTATGCATATTTTTGAAGTATATGCCCATTTCACATGGTGTAAGTAAGTATAAGTTATGACCTTGGCTAGCCTGAAAAATATCTGATAACCTAGTGATGTGAAAAGTAATGAACAATGGAAAACCCGGTCACCAAAAGGGGGACCCTCTAAACATGGATCTAAGGATAAAAACAGATATCCAAATTCTTAAAAAAGTATATAATAATAAAAATAAGGTAAAAATGTGACTCCTATGATTTCTTTCCTAAAGGATGGGAAGATCCAATAGCAGAAATCAGGACCAGGTTGCTGCTGGTTAGCTCACCTGCTTCAGGTTTTGGGGTGTTGCAGATAGATAGCCTGCGTGAGATTTTCAGAAGTCACCACCTCTGAATGGATTGCTTCAGTCTACTTCAGTACCAGAAAAGACCAGGCTAGGTGAAGATGCACATTTTCAGCCTTGTCCACACCAGCCTTCTTTGCCAGTGCTGAGGGCATGAGACATCCGCCGTCCCATCTGCATAGGAAGCTCTTCCCTCCCAATTCAGACACGTTGCAGAAGAGCTGAAGCTGATCCTCCATGGACCTGCCTTGAGACCAGTTTTGGAGAGAGGGGCCTATTGGCATGGCCTAATAGGCATTTATTACCCCAATTTATTATACATTTATTACCCTTAGCCACCCCCTTAGGGAAGGGCTCAGTGTCGGAGCCCATGTGAGGAAGGGAGGCAGGAGCAGTTTAGTTTAACCACAGCCCAACCTTGCATACAAGCAGGGAGAGCATGTAGCACATCCACATTGGCCAGAACTGGGGTAATTCACACCCCAAAATTCCCACCTAAATCACTGGGCTGCAAAGTCTCTTTTTATTTGCCACATGCACTGTGCTTCAGTTGACACTGCTCACCAGCAAGCAGTGAGCATTGCCACTGCCACCGAAGGAGGAGGCAGGAGGAAGGGATTTGGAAACCATGTTGCATTGCTCTGCTGATTTCTTTATTGCATGCTGAGATCTCCTTCTTGATTTTGCCAGCTACCTTTTTTAAGCAATGGATAAAATGCTTAAGTTTTTACATACTAACAGTTAAGCTGTCTTCTAGTTGACTGCTCACCTATTCCCCAAGTTTATTTTCACCATGTACAGGCCTGAGGTAGGAGACAATTTAGGGCTTGAAAGCAGAGTTTCGATGCCTAAGTGTAACAGGCATTGCACATATATGCCATTCTACTAAATCCCACTTGCACTGTGGATTATGCTTAGATCCTCATTCAGGGTGTTGCAATTAGATGAAGTAATGTCTGCTGCTAAAAGAGGGAAGATGATCTAGTTCTAGGAGTAAGCAACTCAATGAAATGAAAGCAAGGCAATGCTGCACTAGAGAGGAAAATGCAAGAGAGAAGTGGACAGTTTGATTAGTGAGAGGCTACTTAAAACCTGGTTCTAAACAGGAACTAATGATGGAAAAGGAGAAGGAAATACTTCAGAAAGTATGGTTGGTCATAGCATGCATAGCAGAGATAAGAGCCACAAGTAGAAAATCAGAGTATGGCAGGTGAAAGAGGTCAGCACCTGGGAATGACGTTGGGTGGGAGGTGAGGAGGAACCTCTCTCGCTGCCTCTTCTCCGGGCAGCTCACTGCGGAGCCTGGCCCCTGCTTTGGCTCCCGTGCCAGTCAGGGCCTCCTTCTGAATCCTTGGTCAGCCTCTGCCTGGTCCCCTGAAAGCTCAGCAAGGGTCTCAGTTAAAACACCGAAGGATGTGGGAATGTGAGGCTTTGCCAGGAGCTCTGGCTTCTGAAAGGCTAGAAAGAGACAAAGAAAGAAATCCTGACAAGGCTAGCTAAAGAAGGAAAATTCTGGGTGTCAAAAGACAAAATAAATAAAGAGATGGAAAGAAATTGGTGATTTGTGCAGTTGTTATCCACCTGGCTGATTTATGTAGTTATTAGCCATGCAGATTTGAATAATAGAAAATGATGGAATATGGTTAAAAAAAAAAATAATAACTTAAATCATCTGTTTCAAGGCAGTCATGGACTGAATCATGGACAAATTTGGTTAAGAAAAGAAGTGGAGGAGAGAGAGGTATTGCCTAATTTCAACTGGATCTTCCTACCATAATGTACAAAGTCATATCTGCTAAATGAGCAGATGATATTTTGCTTTGCATGGAAGTATTGTCTCATGGATGGAGACCAGTGCTAAACAAAATGTAATGGGAACCATCTCTGCTTCAGCAAAGCCCTTAATGGAACAGCACGGGCATCGTGTTAGGCCTGATTTTATTTATAACATTTCATTATTCATGATCTAGAATTTTACAAAAGAGTCAATTAATTACAGTTGTAGAAAACAAAACAAAACCCTGGAAGGTACATTAATATGCTGCTGCCAGTAGTTAAAGTAAGGCAACTATTTCTTTGCCAGAAGGACATTTTTTTCCTTCCAGCCAAAATTACCCGTTGTTGGCACTATCAGAGCAGTCTCCTGGCACAGCTGCAGGCCCCGTCTCCCCTGTGGAGCCCTCCTGCAGCCCGTCAGCTCTCCCACCTTTACCACCTCTCCCCGCTTCACCGTGTTGCCCCCTGTCCTGGTCAGATGCCCCATCCTGGCGCTCCTTGTAGAGCAGTGGGAAGGAGATGCATCCCCATGGCCAGCTGGCATGGCAGGTTGCATAGGTGCCCTCGATGTGGTTGTGGAAAGCACTGCTGGGGACATACGGAAGAAGATGCCCAAAGTGTCCCCAGGAAGTCTATCAGTGCAGGCAGGTGTAGACTTATAGCTGTCTGTCACAGCAGCACTGCGCGGCCTTTCTGCATTTGGGGTAAAAAAGATAAAATATATTGCAAAAACATTATAGTGAGTGTGTCTGATTGTGATAGAGTCTTTCTGGAGCTCTCCTGGTGCTTGAATGGTCTCTTCAAGTTGAGTTTATGTTTAGTTGGCTGAGAGGATTTGGACATTATTAGACAAAGTGAACCATATTCATGTGGTATTTGTAAAACACATTTGGTTGTTATTTCCCACTGCAGCAGATGGTACCCAAAATAAGAAATGACCTGGAACCTCATTGCCAACTGCACAAGTCTGCACAAAACTGCTCAGGAAAGTAGGAAAATATTTGATCAGCTTTGCTTTGAAGAATCTTTTGCTTACTTTCAGTCTCTTATAAAAGAAAGTTCATGGAGGATGTGCATCATAAATACCCACTGTGACACTAGGCAGGATGGAAAGCTAGAAGAAACATCTAGCCTCACGTTGCAGGGTAAAACCACTCCGTCATCCCCTCGGCTTAGGAAGACGCATCCCCGCCACGAGGCCGTTCCCAAACTGCGTGCTGTGGGGGCTTTTTTCAGCCCTCCCTGAAGCAGCTCACAGGGCTATTGGCCAAAGCTGCAACACTAGATGCTAGCATTAATTTTGCAGGGAAATGGTTAGGGGGTCTCAAATGTAGCTAGAAAACAAAGCATGCAGCACAACTATCCCTTCTTCCCAGCTGTGAGGACTCTCAAGGGATGCAGCCAAGGGTAATTATCTGAAGATCCAAAACCCAAGAGGGTGCCCATTTCTAACACTTCCCTGCTTTTGGCATCGTGCATTGCAGATTGCTGGAGTTCACAGCCAAATGCACCATCTCCCATTCCCACTTGTTCCTGCCACTGTCACGTGTTAGTAGGGACGAGCACAGGCACAAAGCACAGGGCTGGAGCAGTGCCCAAACACGGTGCTGAGTGCGGTGGGCCGCCGGCGGGGAAGGGGCCTGGCACTTGGCAGAGGCCTTTGAGGACTGCAGTCATGGGACTGCTGACATGTGAAGCTCCCGGTGACCACTGGCGCCTGTGTCGGCGGCAGGAACATCGACCGCAGCCCTGCCCTATAAGCTTTGAGCCTGTAAGTTTTTTGGTTGGATCAACTCATGTGTCGTTTCTTTGTTGGGCATCTAGCCCAGCAGATCCCCTTCTCAGCACGGTCTGTATGAGTTTGCCAGGGCATGGGGACGAGTGGCCTTGTGGGGGGACTTCTCCTGTTAGCTCTGCTGTAGCCGGCCCCCCTCCACGTGGCTTTCTCCCTCCCCTTCTTCACTGCATGAGAATGATCTCCAGCTAAGCTGGCTCTAGCAGGACACATAGCTGTCCCCATACCAGCTGCTCCCCTGGCGGGTCAGCTCCGCAGGGATGAGCCTTCCTCTTCCTGGAGGGCCCACTCGGCAGGGGCTGCAAAGTTTGCCCTTCCTCCTCTTCTTCCCGCTTCTTGGCCTGTTGCATGATTTCATATTTTGATACGAACTTGAGCCTAGGCGAATGTGTGTCACTATGCAGTGTAAGTGTAATTTGCCAGAAGAGGGACAACTCTTTAATTCAAAATAACCCCCTAACTGATGGTCAAGCTATTCAGTAATTATACATGAAGGATGATCCATCCTAGAGGATAATAACGTTTCAGCAGAGGAAAACTGTTTTAGACTTTTTTCTAAAACTCCTGCTGACTCCCGAGGTTGTTTTTCTGTCATGGAAGAGAAGCAAAACAGGGTTTTTTCAAGTTCCTTGTGCAAAGGAGCCGAGAGGTTTCCTTCTCCAGCCGATACACTGTAGACCAGCGCAAGCCATTCTTGGTGGTATCGCTGTGGTTAGCCCTGTATCTAACCACCCGTTGCAAGCCGGGGACAAACAACCTCCACAGCTCCGCACGGGACTGCAACGAGCCCGCGGTGCCGCGCTCGCGGGGCCCGCGCGTTTCTGTGCCGTCTCCTCCATGGTCGCGCGGCGCAAACGCCAGGCTGGACGGTGCCACCTCTTCATCTCGCGTCTCTGCTGGCAATGGCGAGGCTTGGCGGGCGGAAGCCAGGCTGCTGCAAATGACTTTGGGCAGCACGAGAAGGCACCTTGGCAAAGCAGAGACCCTGCTCTCCGCGTTGGCTCCGTGGGCTGCGCGTTGCTCCACAATATGTATGGGCATCAGCCCAGGAAAGAGCCCTGGCGAAGCTGTGAACTTACCGCGTATGATATTTCTCATGCGATAAAAGTGGCTCCTTGGGCTGCTCAGATGCCAGATGAGAAAGGAGGGATTGGAAAATCTTTTATTCCAACTGCTGAACGGCTTTTTTTTCCTCTGTTTATCATTTTACGCTACCAAAGGCCCTGTGCAATACAAAATACTTCCAACTTCTGCCAGGAGTCTCCTTTTTCTGCCCCCAGCCCTGAGCTCGGGGCGCTGCATGAGAAAGCAGGTGTAAGGCGCTTCCGCTTAAACCATTTTCCGCAGAGAGGAGCGTGCCACGGGCCGGTTCTCCCGCTGCCCCGCGCGCTCAGGAAGCGACGCGCGCGAACCCGCGCGGCTTTGAGGCGGCGATAAGAGCGGCTCCAAACCGCCGCGCCAAGGCGGCCGGTCCCGCGGAGCTGGAGCAAGGAGCACCAGGACGCCGCCGAGCGCGCAGGACCCTCCCGCGGCCGGCAATGCTGGCGGCAGCGGTTTGGGATGATTAAAGGCGGATTCGTTTCCGACCAGGCCCCGCGACTGGGCTAACGGGGCTCGCATACGAGCGTGGGGCCGTTAGCGCCCGCCCTGCCGCGCGCTCGGAGCAGACCCGCGCCGGGGCTGCGGCGCCTCCTGCTAGCGCAAGGCTTCCCTTGGCGCAGCCGGCCCCAAGGACGGGCTCCTCCAATGCTGGGCCTTGCTGGAAAGGTAAAAACAGAGTGAGCACGGCAAGGTGCTGGGCTTGTGAGGCGGCAGTTATAATCCAAGGGTTCCATTCATTTCCTCTGGGGATTTTTATTGGCACTGTTCACGCTCCTTTGCTTTCCCCTTGTCCAAAAAGGCTCATAGACGTTCATAAGGAAGAGAATAAAACTTCCAAAATGAGTTTGATACTAACTGTAGTGAAGTGATTTGATTTTATCGTAGTTAATTAGCTCATCAAGATAGTTCAGAGGATGCTAACCAACATGCTTTGTATGCACTTATTTCTACAATGGAAAGAAAAGGTGTTTTAAAATCTATTTATGTTCCTTTTCCCTTTGCTGTCTCATTTCTCTCAGCTTGAACAGCTAAAATGTGTTACAGCAGTTTTGCTCTTGTGGTGGTTTCCAACCTTTCATGCTAAGTTATGAGGGAGAAGTGTGCTACTAATTTTAATTTGAATTTATAAATAAAATATTGAATATATTTCTTTTGACTTGAAGTATTATAAACACTTAGACAGTTTCCTCCTGAGGAATGACTGGTTGTCTGTATGTTACAGAGAATTTTCTTTCTTTCATATCCTCACCCATAGCACATAGCAAAATAGCTGAGTTTAGTACCTTAAGTCACCTGCCATGGCAGGGACTGGGCACACCATCTCCCCTTGGTGTGCCAGCTCATCCTCCAGCTCTCCCACCTACTCTAGCCACAAGCCAGTTGTCCCTCTGGAGCCAGCAAAAAATGCTGCCCCTGCCCAGTGCCACCGCGGGGAAGAGGAGCTCGGCCATGTCCAGCTGCCTGGGCTGTCCGACGTGGCCCGTCCGCCTCCTTAGAGGCTTTTCTGTGGCTCTTATCAACGTGGCATCTCAAGGATATCCTCAAGTATGTCATTGCTTGTGAAATTAGTTAGTGATTTTGATGGAGCAATTGCCACCTTTGGGCTGTTCTTTCTTGCTCAAGGAAAAGCTGCTATGTGGAGCAGCACTCGGCTTTGGCAATTCAATCTTCTGAAGTTCCAGAGTGAGAGGAAATGCGAAAAATAGCTTTTGGGGAGGTTGTTACTACTTTTTTTTTTTTTTTTTTTTTTAATGCACTGAGGGGCCTGCAGCATGGGAATGTCTTTGACTTCTTCTGTCCCTGCCCAGCCATCACCTCTGCCGCGTTCCTCACCAAGCGAGCAGGAGGGGAAGGAAGCAAGGAGTGAGCGCACTTGGGGACGGAGCGGAAAGGGCTCACAGGGCTCCCTGTATGTGGCAGCCTCACGGGCCAGTGGTGGCAAGAGCTCAGTGCCACTGCCTTTTGTGTATTTATTTTGTTGCTGGTGGGAGGAAAGGCCAGCATAGCTGGGACAGGGTGGGCTGGGGGCTGCAGGCAGGTCACAGCGATGGGGAGCCATGCGGCACGACGCTGGGCAGCGGCCAGAGCAGGCACCGAGCGTAGCCCCCTCTGGCCACCCTTCTCTGCAGCTCTTCATCCTCCAGCAGGGAGGTTTCAAACAAAACAGGTCCAAGTATGTCCTCAGGGTCCAGCTGGAGCGTGCTTGGGAAATGACAGTGCTCCCCACCATGTCATCCCTGGACATTTCAGTCACCAAAAATGAGTGCCCAAGTGCCCAACCAAGCCATTTCTGCTGTTTGCTCTTCAAAATATACATATTTGCAGGATGCCAAGGATTATTCGCCCTTCCTTGGAGAAAGTTGCTCTGTAACTTGCACTATGGCTTTCACTGGGCGATAGAGGCAGTTACACACTGCCTTCCCCGAAGGCAGCCTGAAAATTGAAGAGCATTAAACCTGCCAAGGGAGCATTAAACCCCTACCCAACCTTGCTGACACTGCTTGGAGAGGTACGTGCATGCAAAGCCCAACAGGCCACTGGGGGTCAGCTTGTTTCTACTGCCCATCAAAACCCGGCCAAAATGACCTCCAGGACAGGGATAGAAAATGAAGCCACCGAAGAAATCACTGCTGGTAGAATAAATCCTCTTCATTGCCTGGTTGGTGGATGACAGATGGAAATAACCACCCGAAAGAATGACACATAATCAATTTTAGAAATATGGACAATATTTCAGGGAAAAAAAAAAAGTTCAGAGTGATTTTTTGAAGATAAACTTATTAGTATGGAATATTGTATTGAAAAACTAGTGCTCAGGAAAAATAGTAATTGAGGGCCATCTGTAACCATTTATTTATGGCTACAGAAGCTTCTGGAAACCACAACAGAACTGTACATTCTCCTATTTTTACTATATTGTACTTTCAGTTCTAAGCCAGGGCTAAAACATCTGTGCAATGGCTCATTGTCTTTTCTGGAGATACAGAATTGTATCTGGAGATACTGATCTCCTCACAGAGCAAGTAGGAAGTTTTCTAATCCCTTTGCAGACAGAAGGAAACTTTCCACTGTCTCAGTTTCAGGCTATAAAGCTGTATCATTTGCAATGCTGTCACCCAACTTCTGGAGCGATGTTTCAGTCTATGATGTGACCGGTCATTCCCTGGGGGCTGGCAAGGAGCAGATGGCAAGGAGACAACCCCTGCAAAGACTTACACTGGGCCCAGGCATGTGGGAGAACCTCAAACAAAAAGTTATCGAGCTTTGGCACGACCACAGAACGGGGTCACGTCTCATCTCTCAGTTGGGCAGCCTGTCTTTATCTATCCATTTCCCATTTTCATGCTGACATCTCCCCTTTCACATCCTTTTGCCAGTTATTCTTATACCCGGCATCCCCTATGGGCTTCCCTCTCCACCATAGTATCTATACTTGGCTGTCAAGGGCCTACAAACAGACAAGCTTCATTTTGCTTGATACGTTCAGTTTCGGGTAAGAATGACTTAGTAATTATTTTTGACCTGTTAGCTCCAGACATGTGGATTAACTGAGCTATTTTATTCCGGAGCTCTTAATTCCAGGTATATCTGGTCACAAACTCATCATTTCTCCTGCTTCCATTAATCAAAATTCCATTAATCAAAAATGTTACACCATAATTTCTTCTATTACTTGTAAAGAACATGTAAAGAAACTCCCTACTGTTTTTTTGTTGTTGTTTGTGGCCAAGTGAATGTTACAGCTGAGATTCCCCAAACTGTTCTTGCTGACGGTCCATGGAGAGTTGCTGGGACCATGGTGCTGGTTCCTCTTTTTTTTCCTGTATACAAGAATGGTTTGAAGGACAGCTAAAATACGTATTAACGTATATCCATCCTCCCGATGTCACTTTCCATGTAAGCAATTGCTTAGAGCTGGCATAGAAAAATGATTCGGTCACCAGGGGGAAGGGAAATGGTGTGTGTGACCATGAACAGGAATGGAGGCAGCAATCACTGCAAGCCTTGTAAGAAGAAACCAGGAGAATGATTTTTTTTAAAAGAAGTTTGACGGCAAAACGCTCTGTACCTACCGTTAAAATCATGCATCAACCATGCTGATGCAAACGCCTGTTGCAGCAGAGGGCCAGGCATGGGCAGACGAAGCAGATTCCCAGCAGGGATAAAAGCGGATGGTCTCCCGCTACGAGGCGGTGTGGCTGGACCAGCGAGGGGAGCACCGCGGGCCCCCTTGGGCTCTGTAACTGCCCCCACGCAGGCAGTGCTAGGTGAACACTGCAGCTCGCAGCACCGCGTGTGAACGCCAGGCGGGTATCCAGCAGTCTAGAGCTGCCGCCTGCAGTTGGCTCCAACTGCCTTTAAGACCAACCGCTTTTAAGATCAGCCGCTTCTACGTATGTAACGATTTTAAATGCTCCCACTCATGTCACGCAGACTGTGCCAGCGGTCTACCAGACCAATATCCTAGCTGCGCCTTCCTACAAAATAAACCTACACCCGAGCATCAAAGTGTTTCTCCCATATACTCACAGGAAAAGAACATCCATAAAGAAAAAACACCAAGGTTTTCCAGCATACATTTGCAAAATGTTTCAGATTTCCAAACTTTACCTCTGTGTGGCCAGACACTGAGATTTTGCTTTAACCCAAGAATTTATTGACTTACATGAAAATATCTCGTTTGAACATAGTACACAGCAGCATTTGAATACATATTTACAAATTTATTCGAACTTTTTGAACTGCAATTCTACAACTGAGCAACATATCCATAAGTGTTTCATAAACTTTCAAACACTTACATATTTATACATATAGTTTTTGCATATATATATATATAAAAATATTTTTGAGACTCAAGGACTGAGAATAGTCAAAAGGACATTATTGCTACATTTCCATATTTACAAAAAACAATGCATAAAACCATTCAAAACACCAAGCCATTGCAAAGTAAGTTTCAAAAATCCCCAAATTATAAAAATATAAATTTCAAGAACGAAAAAACCCCAAACCTCTTTCAGCTAAGTGTCTGTAAAGTACCGAGACATCTATAATTATAACAACTAGTTTGTCTACAGTTGCTCTGAAAGCCAACACACTACGAAAGAGCTTTTATAGCATTAAACTGAAAATGCTCAACAACAAGTATGCATAAGAGTGCCTCCAAACAACTGGCTAACTTTGGAAAGGTGCAACAGCCTAGGTAAGTTCAGTGCAAATGGCTGATTTTTGACTAGCTCTGAGACAAATTGCTGTAACAAGAAACCAAATGCACAGTCATATAAAGAGGGTGCTATTCCATATAACCTAAAATATACTACCAGTGTGTGTATTTACAACTATCTTGCATTTGGGCAGTTAGTTACACATTTAAAACAAATGTAAACTCAACCAAAATCCTGGTAAAGTATAAATTACAGAGTGCTTAAGTGCATTGTAAATAAATAGGTACTTAACTAGTACTCTGTCTCTGAAATGCTCCTCTCAATGCATTTGCTAACTTATAGGTGACAGAAACGAAGGAAGAGAAGAACCAGCAGCGATGGGAAGAAAGGGGCTTAGAAAATACTTTAGCACAGCCCTGAGCTCAAACAGATATTGACCCCGATGCCTTCTGCCTTCAAAACAAGGCTGAAGGTAGAGTTTGTCTGGTCCTGCTTAGAAATTCCGTGTTTCCCTGCTAAGCTCTTCTTCCGTTATGGTCCCAGTGCTAGGGTAGAGCTGGAAAGACGAAACGCCAGGGGTGTGGGGGGAATAGGCCTCTCCAGTTAGCGCTATCCCAGCCTGGCTGTGGGAAATACACACCTGGGCAGGGAAAGATAAAGCAAGGGCCCTCAGGAGAGGATCTGCTGTTCCTGCTCCCCTCTAAATAAGATGACTTATTAAACAGTCTCTCCTCCACACATCACACGTAGTTTCTAACAAACGGCTCTCCCACATTTTGACCGACCTAGCAGGGCCGATCTATCTTTGGTGACCACTTTGGGACGCGACTATCAGGAAAAGCAGCAGCTGAGCCCCAGCGCTGCCACGGCCGGGCTCCAGCTCCGGCTCCGCAGTGGGAAGCAAAAGCAGAGGTCTGCGCTACCCTCTTGGCACCTGGTTCGAATCCCAGAGGAGGGTTTGCAGCCCTCCAGATCACGGCACGGCCCAAGGGATCCGCTCCCTTCCCTGGCTCGCCCTGGCACGTCCAGCACCCTCGCTGCCTGCAGCCTGCCATGCCTGCCTGGGAAAGGCGCCTGTGGAAAGGGGCTTGTGAAGCACGCAGCTTTACATCAATTTATTTCTTAAACCCAGCAAAATGAAGTTAACTGGAAAATGACAAAACGCTTTCCAGGCACAGATCCAGAGCAGGACCGCTGCAGTTTTGGTTTGATCTGTATATTCATCTCTTTCCACACCCTCAGGATTTCCTTTTTTCTTTTTCTTTTTTCTTCAGATCTGGCTCTCTACTGCAAATACACACAATATAGCAACATATATACAGCTTCAGTTAACATTGCAATGATGTCTGTAACCGTGCTTGGCAGAGTAAGTTTATGTGTAACAGTGTGTGGTAAAGGACAGTATTACAACAACATTTGAGCTACACAGTGGTAGTAGTGAGTAAAAGGAAGAGAAATTATTGAAGTCATCCATGCCTCACCCCCTGCAAAATTCAAACAGCGAATCCACGTGGGCTCCTCCTCTTCCAGACGCCAGCCCCCCTCTCAAACATCTTCGCGTACCAGGAGTGGCTGGGTCGATGAAGCGCTGCTGCCCACCGAGTTAATCCGCACAGAGTGATCTGCAGCGTTCCCTTGACCAGAAGGTGGAGTTGAAAAGTTTGCATAAACCTGCAGAGCCCAAACACTGTGGTCAGCAGAGTGCAGAGAGCTCCTGCACGCACACTCACACAGCGCTCTTTCGCTAGCAATAAGGTTTCCAAAGGTCTTGGGCGTAATTGCTCTTTAAATAAGTCCCTCAAATGAGAACCTCATCTCGGTTATCAAAAACATTGTAGCTTACAACTACGCATTAAATTTAAGCTAAGTTTGAAAAAATGCAGCTCAGGTTATTGTTAAGATTACCCTAGTAACATCGCTAACAATTTTTTCCATGTTCTTGCTTTTGTTTTAGTAATGCCTGCACCTGCCAAAAATACTATAAAGGAAGCAATTGAACGCCAACAGCTTTCGTTTTTTTCTTTTCCCAAATTGCTGTGTACTTTGTGCCCAAACACAGCATGTAGACTGTACAAGCTTGACTTCTAGAGCAGATTTTAAATTTCTTTTTTCTAAAAATCCAATAATGAGTGAGAGAAAATCCCAGGCTCTTACATGTCTTTTTTTTTGTACTTTTTTATCCAATCGTCATCTCAGAAAATGTTTTACTTGAGAAAGGTCCGAAGAGCAGTGAATACAGTAATGAGTTTGTCACAATATACTTCCAAGGTTACATAAATACAACTAAGTGAAGTAACTGAGAAGAGAGAGAATAGCTGAAAAAGCTTGACTCCTTTGTCCAGAAAGCTTTTCAAATAGAAGTTAAATATATTTCACTTCTGAGATTTCTCCCAGATAAGTAGAGGCTTTCATAGATTAGGATGAATTTACGAGGTACCGCTGTATTTTGTCTAATCAAAATTGTTGTGGTGGGTATACTTTGAGTGTGAAATATCAAGCCATTCAAAGCCTGTTGTTTAGCTGATACCTGTTTCAGTGTCTGGGCCCAGACAACTACTGTACATCTGGGCAGAAACAGTGCCACAAAGCAGAAGTGATAGCACAGAGAGCTTTCCCAACACCCAATCTTACAGCGCATAAATAATAGTGGAAAAAAAAAAAAAACTAAAGAAGTGCCGAGACCCTTCCCTTCTTCCAGCTCTAGTCTAAGGTCTTGCTCGAAACAGCTTAGACCCCAAAAGCCTGATGAGCCCTGTGGAGCCCACACTTACCCGGGGGGCATTATCTGAAAGCTGCTGCTCAATCAGCTGGACGATTTGTTTAAATGTGGGTCTCCGTAGAGGATCAGCATCCCAGCAACTCTTCATTATGTCATACCTACAAAGATACTATAATTAAGTACTGATGATGAGGGAATTCTGAGAGCTCTTGTCTTGCCTCTATTACTGCTTTTAGAGAGTGAGCGGGCAGAGGCGTGTGACACCCATTCACCATTTAACTTGCTTAAGTGCCTTGTAAGAATAGAAATGGCAGTCTTAACACCTGAGCTTATGACAACAAAGGACTCTATACTAAGGAGAGGCTCTGGGCACAGTTTTCTTTGACAGTTTTTTAAGTGCCAGTCTGTTTACAAAACAGTGAATGAAGGATGACTCATAAGTGGCCAGTCCCCGTGGGGCCAGGAAGTATAGCAACAAATGCAGATGTCCCACATTTTGATGATACATCTTACTGACTGCTTTATCTGAAATAAAAATGTTCAGCATGCTCTGCAATCTAGCAGTATTTGAGTGACACAGAGCAGATGCCACGGCGAAGGGATCACATGTTAAAAGGCAAGAGTGCTGCACTGTGTGCAACAACACAGGCATGTATTACACTAGCTAGATTGCATGCATAAAATTTGAAAGGAACTTAAAGACAGAGGAGCAGTATGAAGAGTCTCAGTGCAAATATGGAAGCTTCCCTTCCCCTGCATCACCACAGCTATTTGGTGCTGGGAGGTGCAGGCTGCTCACTTACATTTCAGGCGGTGCACACTCGGGGCTGAACATCCTGTACCCCTCCTTGATCATTCTGTAGAACTTGGAGTCCACAGGCATCCCCGGATACGGGCTGCTTCCTGTTAGGAGGACAAGTGAGCAATATCACCCCCGCAGCGAGGTAAAACCAAGATGAACACGAGTCTCCTCCAGCACAGACCTTGAAGCAGCTTACCTAAAGAGAAGAGCTCCCACAGCAATATCCCGTAAGACCAGACGTCGCTTTCAAAGGTGTAAACGCAATTGAAAATACTTTCAGGCGCCATCCACTTGACTGGAAGTCGGGCCTTTCCAGGGAAAAGAGATTCAAATAATGTCAACGGACATAAGGTGTAGATTTTAAAAACATACAAAGATTTTTTTAATACATATTATGTGCTTTAAATACTTGTTTAATTAGATAACAGAACTATCCACCTAAAAAATGGAAATTCTCTGTATTTTAGAGAGAGTAACAAGTACTTCATGGTTAATGATCCATCTTTCTATGGGTCCACCAAACTTGTGCAGTTCCCTACACTCTGATTTTCTGTATACTGTGTGATTCCCTTTGCCTGGTTATAAGGGATGGCAGGAAATCAGAGCAAAAGAGTATGTATAAACATGGCACTGCTCCTTATGCAAATACACAAGCCTCTTTCTGTGGCCTGGCCATCATAGATCTCACTGAAAAGGTCCACATACTCAGTTAAGACATCTGTTTTAGCTCCTTAGTGTATGAGGGGGAAAAAAAAGTGAACATTCACATAAAAATATCTTGAGCATTTTCAGAGACTCATGTGGGAACAGACATTCTTCAGGAATGCCAATTAGAGCAGAGGAAAGGGTGAAAAGCATAGAAAGCCTCTGGAGTTGTTTCTTTTTTCCTGTCCCTACTCTGCCCTTTTTCTTGTCTGGGGGAGCCAGAGAAGCCTCTGTCCGAAGCGCTCATCCTGCCCCAGGAGAAACCAGGCCTCTTCCTTTTAAGTGGTCTTGCAACAATATGTTCAAACACATATTTCACCCATATCACAGAGAAGAGCCTTGATGTCTTGTGAAGGAAGAAGACAGCTGTGGAAAGGAGATGAATGGCCGAGAGAAGAAATGAGGCAGAAGACAGGTAGGACTTTTTGTTGGTTGCCTGACGTTTCAGGTAACTGCAAGAACATGCTGCACAACTCTGGCTGAGAGGCAGCCAGAGTCCTGAAGAGCAGGGATAGCCACGCTCTGCTTGGCCAGCCCCAGCTCTGCCAAGGCCAGCAATGCTCCCGGCCTGGTTTAAGATCAGGCCAGATGCTCCCAGATGCCCCGTGCAGCCCCCGCATCCTCCTGCGCTGGCGGGCGCAGCTTATCCTCCTCTGACCCTCCAGCCTAAGTAAAATCCCGTAAATTTAAAGTAGAGTCTAGACGAGTAAAATATAATTGCTTCCTGCAGAAGCAGCTGGTCTGCACTTCCCAACCCTAGTGCACTGATTGATCAAGCAGCTCCTGACCTGACGCCGTGCTTTGAAACAACCTTCACACTAAATGCCACTGAATGTTTTGCCAGGAGAGACATCCCTGAATTTTTTTTGGCTCCTGATGTTCCCTAACCTTAACTTCCAGGCATGCAGTGGTTGCCACCAAGTCTGGCACTGACGACAACAAATGAAACCTTCACTCCACATCCCTGCAGCCTGAAAGAGCGTTGCTCTGGTTGCCTGGGACCTGCTGGGGAGACAGCAGAGGTACCCGGGACACCTGAGGTGCTGTGAACTGAGCTTAACAGAGCAGCAAAAAATCATCAGTGAGAAGTACTTGAGCATGGAATTTCTTTTCTTTTCCAGCCTGAAAATCCCAGACAGGTAACCTGTGGTTTGTGGTAAAGCCCTTAGCTAGCGACCAACTTCTGACTTTCTGACCGCTGTGCATCAGATGGGGGTGGTGGGAGGCTGCTTTGCTGAACATCCATCTTCATTTCTTTTAAAAACTGCACAAATCACAAGGTGTTTGCTCTGAAGGTAGGGGATGGGTGCACATACATAAAGTGGAATTAAAACAGCAACCTAAACAGCAAAAATCAGTTTGAGATGCAAAATACCTATGGGCAAATCACCTTCCCAGCACACTTCTCCAGTTTAACCAGAGCCGGACTTCATTTTCTTTTGCAGTAGGGCTCTTCTTACTGCTTTTGCATTTTAAAAAGGGACTTCAAGCACTGCCAATATAATCTGCATCACTTCAAAGTGTCTTTGTACCTCTGCAAAGGTCTAGTACGTACGAGTGTAATTGATACTCTTCCGCAGAGGAGGTTTTAAGCTTTTCTCATGAAAATACTGTGTCTCATTCCAACTAATGTTTACTTATTACAAGGTAGGAGCTATAGCTGAAAGTTACAGCCATATTCATAAAAGGCTAAAGTATATGGAGTCAGAAAAAAAATGGAGGCTTTTTTGCTTCCCACTATACCCTAACCAATAAATTCACACTTCTATAATCTTTTTTTCTGCTGTCTGAGTAACATTTTATAACAAAGAAGAGGATACAAAACTTTAGTTATTTAGATATTTTAAAAATACATTATTTCAGTTAGGGACAAAACCAGCAATGCCCACAGGAGAAGTTCCCAAGTAATCACTACCAAGATTGGTCTACCAGAGTATTCCAATGGCAAAACTTACTGTATTCACAGAGTTGTAACTTCTAGTATATTGAGATATAACAAAAAGACTACATGTTATCTTGGTGCAACAAAAGCATCTCCTCCAGTACAGCACAGGTTCAGTTACAAGCACGGATTTTCCATTAAAGCCATATGTATCCACTTCACATTTGGCAGCCCACCTATGGAGGGCAGGAATTGCCTCTCTTCACAGTTCTGGCCCTGGCCAGGACAGATATATACCAGAATAGAGAGGTCCAGATATGGTCCAACTAAGAAAGAGATTTCTTTGTAAGTCAAGAGAATGCAGAGGAACTCCCCAAATTTAAAATTAGTGGATTAAATATCATATATACTTACATTTCCTTTGACCACATAATTTGAATCATTCCTTATATCTCTTGCCAAGCCAAAGTCACAGATTTTTGTTATTCGACCATGAGTGAGGAGAATATTTCTTGCTGCCAGATCCCTATGAATGCACTAAATAACAAACAGACAAACAAATTCATTTACTTTATAAAATCCTTAAAGCACTGCCGCTTTGCTGCATGTTTTCTTGGCTATATAGTTACTGCATTATGTATTTTTGATTAGCTGAAAGTCATAGTGAAACCATGTGTTGAAAAGCTTACTCAGATGATTAAAAATACTGGTGTAGTATCTTTATAACCATGCTATTGATCCACATAGTTAAGGATGTCTACGCATTTCTTTTAGAAAAGACTACTTGCAGTCACTTATTTTTGTCAACATTTGCAGGAAAAGTTTAATGCACTTGTTCTATGCTGGGGACAGATTTTTTCTTGACCTCTTCATCCAAAGAGTCATTGACCTGTTTCCTAACACAGGACAATTACGGGGAAATTTAATTCTAAAACAATTCCAATCCTTTATGAAGCCACTGTTGTGGTTGAAGAGCTGGAAACAGGCAAGATCATGGCAACAATTTCAAAACACACAAGTTAGGAGACTCACACCCATTTCAAAAATACCCCTCTGGAAGACTTAAGTCACTACCTGCCTAGGAGAGCTTTATGAGCAGGTCTAAACCTTTGGAAGTTTTCACATGCTAATTATCTTGTAATGAACACTGTGACATGTTCAGTGACCTAGCTAGCTTATATTCCAGTTTTCATTTCAGAAGCAGGCACGTGTTTGTAACTGCAGCTACAGAAGGGTTGTTGACTTTACTAAGACTTGTATTTTCTTTCTACACAACTGTGGAGCGCATTTATGTGCATTTATGAAAGGAGGTAGCTCTCAAACAGAATTGTCTTTTGACATCTACTACAGAAAACATAGCCTTCAGCTCTTGTTTTGCTGATCACATAAAACATATAGGACACCCTGTCTACAAACAACTGAGGATGCTTGAATTTTTCTCTTCATTTTTTTCCCTTGAAATACAACATTTCAGGAATTCCATGCAAAAATGGCAAAAAGTATATCACAAGAGTTGATCAATTCAAAGTCAGTAAATGCTTAGTGCAGGCTTCAATAAGCCAACAAATCTCTGTTCCTTTGCACGCTTACACTGAGGAACTATTTTTAATGACAATTACTCTCTGGGGGATTCTCATTCAAATCCCTGTCCAAATCATCATTCCCTTTGCATGTGGAAAACTAACAGTTCAATTGCCCCGAAGAAGCAAAGCGAAGGGAATAGCCACGTATCTGGTGAGTCTCTCCTTTACCCCTCCCAAAACAGTTGAATTTGTTATTGAATAAAGACTTTGTTCAGTGGAGGGAGAACTGTCTTGTGATGCACTTATCAAGGGAATCGTGCCCCCAGGAAAGATACGTATCCCCCACAGAAACACTTTGATGTCTGAGCCCTGACACATGAATACGTCAGAGAAGAGCAGCTGGGCACTCTGTGCGACAGGTCCATGTGGGACCCCCCTTCTCTGAGGACCTGCTTTGGTAACTCTGCCTGAACATCAACTAGCTTCACCAAAGGTGTGTATGAGCACAACACAAGGAGCAAGGAGGACCAAACACTGTAACTTTAACTTCATTCAGTGGTAAAGCCCCCAACTCTGTGCTGTCAAATGGATAAAACGTGTTGCTTCCCAGCCTCACTGAGATGGGAATGTTACACTCATTATCATCTTTGCTATTCATTGAGACAGAGGCTCTATCCATCAAGGAAAATCTATAAGAAAACATTCACCAGGAATGATGCACAGTGAATTTCCGGGGCTATCTGTAGGAAAATAAATAAAGAGTATGTGTGTTAAGCACCACCTGTCCTGAACAGTAAAGAAGGCAGGAGTCTGGTGAAGACTGTTAAGATCTGTAATGTATTTGCCTTTGAGGCCTGTTTTGAGGCTGGGAAGCTGAGGCTGAAAAAAAATAAGTTAATGGGCTTGGAAGGAGGAGCAGCAGGAAAAAAAAAAAAAAAAAATGCGCACTCAACTTTGCAAGTGCCATTTTCAACACGGGGTTCTGCCGGAGCAGCATCAGGGCCACACATCCCACTGTTAACACAGGATCGCTGGTCTACCTCACTCTCCTCAAACTGGGCAAGTTTATTTTTCAAACTGTATTCAAGGTCCAGCTACCCAGTCCTGTCTCTATATGAATTACAATTTTTATTGTTACATGTTAACTATTATTTTTCCTTTTTCTTCACAGGGAGACCATAATTATGCAGTGTTTAAGACTACTGTTCTGTACAAACATCTCTCTGATATGCCATGCCCCTCCCATGAAACCCAGAGAATGCCTATTGCACTCAGTGTAGGCAATGAGGACCATTTGTGACTCTCTAGGCTGATTTTACTTTTTAAGAAAATTAAAAACAAGTTAAGTTTTAACACCAAAACAAACAAACAAAACCCCTAAACCCCACACCACTCCCTCCTCTAAAAGCAGTATTCTGTATCACAGCAGTATAAATTGTGGCATTGTTTAAAACTTAACAGATACTGAAAATTTTTATAAAATGCAAACAGCTCTTCAGCTGTCTTCGTACTGATCTTTAGTCTGCATACTCTTCAGAGGTGCCACAGAGAATAAATTTTAAACTTTCAAGACTGAGTTGTTTTTGAAGGCGTCCAAACATTAGGGATCTAATTCCTTCAAGAATTCTATCTCAGCAAGTGGACTACATTAAGATATGACACGTGATGCTAAAAGAAATCAGAGATTTAGACTCTGTCCAGCTCTCAAGAATTTTTAACTTACTTACATTTTTAGAAGCAAGGAAGCTCATGCCCTTTGCCACCTGGTAGGAAAAGCTTAGCAGATCTTCAACATCTAGAGCAAGCTCATCGTCTTCTAACATAGAAAGGGTAACATCCTGATCAGTGTAGGATCCTATGCAATATAAACACCAACAGCTTTTGAGTGGACTGTGTATAATCAAATAGAAACAGATTTGTTTTACATTAAACAAAACGATGATCTGAACAAGTACCAAACTAAAACCACAGAAATAACCCATTGCCAAAAAGCAAAAAAATAATGCTGGTAGTCCACAGAACTGTGGAAAAATACAAGACACTGTAATTTCGCACATTCTTTTTTAATCTTTTCATACTAATGGGTATTAATCATCTTTATCCAACAGCAAACAAGCATTTTAAAATTGAAAAAATTCCATAAACCCCTCCTCTCTGCACTCCAAGGAGCAGACACAATTTCTTGTTATTGTACTTACCAGATTTCACTGGTCTTTTTTTATCAGCTTTTGGTGGGACTGAATACGACACTCCTGGTTTCATGTCCATGTACTCATTCACAACATCACTGTAAAGGCATCAGATTAAATGTCATTTAGTGAGAAGTTTCAAAGAAAAAGTCGACCTTAAACCAACCCTCTGAGTAAAATGCTTTACAAATTAATAATACTGGAAAATTACAGGTGTCTAAAAAAGATGAGAAAAGGCCTGTATAGAAAGTGAGGGTTGTCAGGAGAATTTACAATGCACCCCAAAGGTTGGATTTTGGCTCTGGTAAGCAAACAAAACCTTTCACGTGTGCACTGTTTATCAGGACTAGAGTCTCTATAAGGGAATGGCCAGAGGTTTCATAGGATCTGCTAATGCTTCCTTCTTTCATCTAGGCCAACTTCTATCTCAGTATTTCAGCAGTTCACAAGGCAATTGAAATGCAGAAGACAAAATGGTTAACAACAGTTGAATTCAAAGCTTCATGAGTTCCAAAGGAGATTCTGGATATTCGAAGGACAGAAACCAAAGAATCAGCCAAGGCTTGGGACAGCAATCTGCTATGTTTTTTAAATTTAAGCTTTCTTATTGCTTATTTTCTTACTTAGAGTTCAGCAGTATAGACTCCCATACTATATGGTTTATTAAGTTAGGTGCATTTAGAAACAATGTAAGGGCTTCAGTGTTTTTCATTTAGATGAACAAAAATATTCTATTAGAACTCACATATACAGATAGCCCTTTTCCATCCTGAGATAACCGTTTACTTTATGAACAATAAATGCAGCCACAGCGCTAATGTGGAAAGCAGTTATGAGATCACCAATAGCTCTAGTCATCACCAAACCACAAGCACTTCTGGAGCGTTTAGCAGCTGCAACTTTACAACAAAAGCTAATATGAGAATTCCATAAAGGCACCATTGTCACTATGTTCAAAAGAGGAAGGAGATACACCTGTGGAAAACCATGGAAAACCATGGCTTCATGTTCCTAATGAAAAGGAATAATTTCTTTAAACTCATCTGTGGTAAGATGGACGATTCGCTTATTATATTGCCATTGCCTGTACAGCCTTGCTGCGAATATGCCTTTCTGGGACAAGGAGCACTGAAGGCACACACAGACTAAAACCAAAAATGGAAGGATTATTGTAACAGAACCTAAGTTTTGGCAAATGATTTCTCTTTTACTTTCTAAAAGGAAATCTGTTAGCAGGAAATGTGCTTGGAAATGCACTTGGAGAGAACACCAGGCTTGTGTCTAAAATGGAACAGTGAAAAATATACAGACGGAGTAACTTAGAAAGTACAAAAGAGCAAGCTGCGAATGGTGACATGGGTTGTATTATCACAAAGTCTAGTGAACTATGAGCAACAGGCTGCCTCTGATACAGTAAGGTACTGTTTTTGTTGTAAAAAGTCATTTCTGCAGGCAGGAACTTAGGAGAGCTCAGAACATTACCACCACAACACTGGGGGAATTGTCATTCAAGCTGCTAAATGACTGCTGCCAACGATTAGTAGTAAAGATAATCACAAATACACATTAACATCAGAGCCAAGGAGTTGCGTGAAATAACTACAGGAAATTTGATAAAGAAGTAAAGCACAGAGTGCATACAATGAATTGAGCTCTGTTCGAATAAACCACCCACTGTACAAATGGTCTCTTTTAATAAATTGTTTCCTTGCACAGCAAAGAATCTTCAAAGCCTGCTGCAGGAAAGGTTTCTCCAATTTTCTTATCGCTAATGAACTTTGATACGCCCTCCTTCTGTGTTTCTCAAAATGCAGGAACATTTCAGCAGGTCATACTCACGCTGCAGGCTCTGTCTGATGCAACAGGTTCTCATAAACTGCTGTTTCTGTGTGTTCTTCATGTTTTGGACAAATAAATGAATCTCGTTTCCGCCTCAGAAAATTCAAAAGATCACCATAGCAGCAATATTCTGTAATCACCAGAGTGGGACCTGCAGATGTACGCGAGGTTGAGAAAGCAGGTGAGCATTGTTTTCAAAGCATAAAACCTTCTGTAAAAATAACATTCAGCTAAACACCCAAGCTATCCTATTAAAAATCACACTACCCAACACTGTCTAGACTTGGAAAGTTATAGAAAAATAGCCTCCTACATCCTCCCTTTCACAGATCTGTAACTATTGTCCAGCTAAAGCTGTGTCACTCCCAATTAATTTTCCCCTCCTCTCAATAGTATTGCATTATACAAAAATTAAACAAGTAAGTCCTTTTCCCTCTCTTCATGTGATAATGTTTCTGGCCAGACACATCTGTTTGATTTTGTTCACTTCCTGAAGGAAGTTATTTGTTCCAAACGTTAGAGTAATTCAAGCTTCAAACATTAATCCTTTTGATTCACTTCTGTTTACAGTAGAGCTTCACACTCCTTCAGTAATGTTTTAGAAATGATGTAGAGTGTTATATTCTGCAGTATAATAGGAAAAATCATTCAAACAGAACAGCCTGCTGAGACAGAAAACTACATTGCAAAAGGTCTTAGAATATTAAAATGAAATCTAAAAGGAAAATCAAGTCATCTCCAGTGCGGATGTTTATAGATCAGATATATGTTTTCTGAGTGAATGACTACAGCTATGACACTTGAATATGTAATCATGCTGAATGTTATTTCTTCTGTAAGGTTACTCCCTTGCACCATTTCCTAAACTCAACAATTTATTTCTATTTTCTGCATTTAATAATTATAGGTTTCTTTAACAGCAAAAACAGTGATTATCTCAGGATTTTCTTAGAGTCCCCATGATCTTGCAGCTGTCTGAAATAGATATGCACTTAGGCCAGAGAGTCTGCTTTGCTGATCACTTAAACAAAATTGCTTTATCCTATTTTTAAACCATTAAATTTGAAAGTGAGAACTGTTGTGCTTCTAAAGCACTGATTTTTTTTACAAGCTCCTTTTCTTTGAAAAATAGAACAAAACCTTGAAAAGCAAATATTTCTGTACGAAAGAATGTCATCTTGTTATTAAAATGCACATAAATTAAAATGAGTTCTTAAGGAAAAGAGCTTTATCCACTCTGTATAGACATTTCAGTAGTTCTATAGCTTTTACTGCATCAGAAAATAAACATATTTAAACATAATAATAATATTAATGTATAATGTCAATATTCTTGAATATAAAACATTTGGGCCATGCGATATTATTTATCTGGGAAATTCTTTTACTCATTCTTTTATCATTTAGATTTGTAACTTTAATGGTACATTAACAAATACTCTTAACAGTTTGAGCAGAACCCTGAGGGATGATACAAGATGAGCCTGTTGACTTCATTTTGGATGGCAACAAGCAACAAATTCACATATCTTTGCTAATTTCTGAGAAACAGGGTGGTGGAGAAAAAACTTAAGCCATACATGATCATAATCACAATGAGCAGTGAACCACGTAAGCAAGCATTACAGATTCCCATACTTAACAGTACTGTATTCTTATTCACAAGGCTTCTCCTTCCGACTACAAACACAAACAACAACAAAAAAGGAATAGAAAAAAATCTATAAGCTGTTGATAACCCTACCTCCAATAGTGCAAGCTCCAAGAAGATTCACAATATTAATGTGGTTACCGAGGTAACTCAGGACTTTAAGCTCTGACATCAAAGCTTCTCTTTCTGTTAAATGGGCACTTGCTGCAAGGCAAAATACAACATTCAGTAAATAAGACTCCCCACCAAAAAAAAGTTGAAAAATGTATATATATG
The DNA here is from genome assembly GCA_013398735.1 of Nothocercus julius. Lineage (NCBI taxonomy): Eukaryota > Metazoa > Chordata > Aves > Tinamiformes > Tinamidae > Nothocercus > Nothocercus julius. Next base: position 5,503,509 of record VZSV01000017.1, read on the forward strand.
TATTTATTTCAGTGACTTACGCTTCAACATTTTTACTGCTACTGTCATAGCAGCATCAGATTTAAACAGACCATAAGCAGTGGCTTCAACAACCTTTCCAAAAGCTCCAGCACCAAGAGTTTTACCTAACAAACACAAACAAAATATATCATTACAACCTGGAACACTTCTTCATAAAGGTTTAACATTTTACTCCACAGCTATTCTTTTTCTTTTTTCTCTAAGGTACGAACAATTATCACTATGTTCATTACTGCACAACGTCTTTTTGACCAAACCCTGCTGTGTTTGACCACAAGTTCCTTTTAGGAGACTGGAAAGCTTCACCTTGCAGATTAAATTATATAAACCTAAACTAACCAAAACTCAGACGGTTTCTAGGAAATTCCCATTTGTGATCATAAGGAAGTTGCGTTGGGTCTATGTAAACATAGTTGTTTCCATTTATTTCTTCAACAACTTTCCACTGAACTTCATATTTAGGTTTCTGGAAAGGAAAGAGAAAGGCTGTCACTACTGAAGCACTTGCAGATGCTTCATACACTTTAGTAACTCAGGTAAAGAAGCTTCGCATATTACCTGCAAATATATGTACACCAGAATCATGACTATGATGCACATCAGTCCTGCAGCTACTCCAAATGCTATTAGCAAAGGTGTGAAAAGGGTATGGGTACGGATTTGTTCTGGAAAGAAACAGAAAATTCTGCTTAAATAGTGCGTAAAAAAAACAAACAAACAAACAAACAAACAAAAAAAACAAAAAAACTATTAAATAGGATTCAGGAGATTTTTTTTTTTCTGGTTCTTTCATGTTAGACAATGTTTGGGGCATTGGCTTCCCCAAATGTGTTTTAAATAAGTCAGGATCACTTTAAATAAGTCAGAATCACTTTAAATAAGTCAGAATCACTAAGGAGAGATAGGAACCAAGCAGTTTGTTTCTTCACCAGTCTCAATTTCTTCAAGTTAGAAGTCATGAAACCAAAACCAGTTTAATGTAGGACTTCATATGACCACAGTCAAGACAAAGACAGATGCTTATGAGTGAAACTTCCCTTAAAATCCATTTCACCAAGTGTGATCTCTGCAATGTATTCCTGGCAAATAGAGATTGTGCAAAGTAGTAAAAGGAATACTATTGCCATAAAATCAGTATGCCCCAAATCCACCTTACTTGTCTATGTTATCCCTACGTATCACAAAATAAA
>VZSV01000017.1:5504764-5524112 GCA_013398735.1 Nothocercus julius
ATTTTGCAGAGAAAAGCAAAGATTTGCAAACATGTTCCAATTAATCTCTGCTTGAGTTTTGTTTTATTTTTGCAAACCCACAAACATTGCTAGAGATGTCAGAACCCTTAAGTACTTCTGCAGTATATTGTTGTTACTTCTTCTATAAGACGGCCTTCAAGCTCTACTCAAGCTTAAGACCCCATCTTCCTGAGACACTGTAAAAGCAGGAAAAAAATACAGTGTTTCCTTGAGAGAGCTGATGGCCTGAACATGACAAAGGCAGGAAAAGAGAAAGGGAGAGAGTGATAAAGTAATACACTGCAGCACTGTAGGTGGTTTGTCTCTGTGCTAGATCACACCGTAGACAGAAGGAAAACAGATAACGGTCATGCTGCAGTTTTGAAGCAGTTAACGCACTACACCACAATATTTAAAATGAAAAGTAATGCATTGAAAGTCAGAAAACGTAGTCTAATATGTTATTGTGCACTCAGCCACAGCAAGCTTTATTACGGTAAACGTCACACACTGAAAATATTAATTTTCTTACAATAGAAAGAGCTGAATGGCACCAAGGTTTACTGTGGTTTATACTGTAGTCTCATTCATCCTAGCCACTACCTTTAATAGCAAAGTTGAAAAAAGCAGAGCTCTTGTCCCCGTTGCTGGAGGCCTCGCAGCACACGGTGCCGGTGCTCCTGAACATGCTCACATTGATGGTGCTCTCAACCAGGATCCTTTCAAAGGACAGCACGGAAGAATTTGTGTAACTGATTTTCACATCCATGGGGGATACTGTTGGCGAATCAAAACACCTGGGAGAAACAACACTGATAATTACCTGCTCTGAGTTGCTATTCAGAATGAATGATAGGCTGCCCTGTTAAGGTAGATAGTCCCTGCCAGGTCATTAGCTAATGACTAAGTAACACTGCTCCATAAACACAATGAGCTGAAGATCTTGTCCTCCACGCTTAGCCTGCTCAGGATCTTTCACTCTCTTCCATGCAGTGGGTGAAACGGATTCATACATTAAACTGGATGAAAACAGACACCACAAGTCTTTGCATTCTCCTTTGGCTAGAAACACCCACACGTCTGCAAGCCCCTCGTGGCCTTTGCACTGTGGAACTGGCACCTTCAGCAACATTTTCAAGCAGTTCCATGTGGTCCTCTTCTACTCCTGAAGACTTGCCCCAAGCGCTGTCTTATTACAGCACAAAATATCATAAATATATAAAATATATATGCAGCACCACTACGGTTGTATGCGGCCAGAAACAGACAGCTTTGCTCTTTCAAGCTGTTACCTACCACCTTTTTTTCCTAAGAAACTGTTCATGAACTAGTTAGAAGTATGCAACCTTCTTTTTTTTAAGTAGCAACTATATGAATACACTATTAAGATGTCTATTTAAAAAAAGGGAAAATAAAAATTATTTTAGGCATAAAATAATGTGGGTGGGAAATATATGATTTGATAGTATGAGATCTACAATCACAGTTGAAGTCAAAGAAAATTTCAAAACAGACTCCACAAATATTCACTTCACAGGGAAACCTAATAACTAGACATCAAGTTTTATTCTTAATAACTTCAGACTTGTTTACCCTGTCATTTGCTTCATGTGAATAGAAATCTAATTATTTTGTGTCTTGGAAAATTACACCGCTACACAATAAAACAAAAGATAACAGCCATATTCACAAGTGATTCTGCAACTGTCATTCCATGAAATTATATACAAAATGTGTGTCATGTGGGGCCAAACTGATATAAACCTATTAAAGTCTGCTGGTATAAAGCAAAGAGAAAGTTCGTTTTTTGCTTTTCCACAGCAGAAAATGTTGATTATTCCTCCTTCTGGGGTGAATGCAATGCCGACTATTAAAGCATACTCCTTTTTTTCCCCTCAAAACACTGTAAATAAAGCAATACCTACAATGGTAAAATCAGTAATGCAACATTTGAGTGTAGCTGTTACCAAGTTGTTTTACACTCCTGGTTTTAAATCATAAATGGCATGTGTGACATCTAGAAAAGTGTCTGGAGACTCTGTTACTTAACTCACCTCTGTTCAGTCCCTGGGCAAAAATACCAATATATGGTAGGGGCTGGGAAGCCAGCAGCTACACACTGGAGAATATCATTGCTAAGTATATCCAAAGTGAGGATCTCTGGTTTTGCTGCAATAAACACAAATAATAGTCATATATTAGGGCAGGAGAAAATTTGCATTGCCACTTGTTCTTCACCTCAGCAACTTATGAGTATTACCACCCACAGGATTACTTAAGTGAACTGAGTTTTTACATGTTCAAGGGTGTCTGGGCCTGTTTCTTTGTGTCACTGCTGTTAACGGTGACTATCTGCCAATTTGTGAAAATATATTCAAATTCTTATATTCAATGATTAGGTTAGATTTCAAAAGAACACTTTACCTCACCTATATATTCGGTTCAACGGAAATCTCAAAACAGCAAAGGCAGAAGCTTAATATACCCAAGAAGTTTGTGTTTTTGAACGATAATACAGTTCCGGTTCCTGTGTCAGATGATTTTATTGCTATGTATAAAGAACAGTTTCTTCACAGTTGTAAGTGTACTGTATCTGTCAAATAACACCTCCTTAAAAAAGGAACAGCAGTGCAATGCAACTAATGCTTACACAGATGCATGGGATGTCAAAAACATGGCACACGTTCCCAGAATCGCAACCCATCCCCACCTCCATCCCCGTGGCAGTGCTCTATGCCAGGGCTGACCCACGTCCCATGAAAATCCTGCTGTGCAAATGCCTGACTGGCTAAGTGGTTGAAGCACTGCATGTTCAGGAAGCTAAAATATTTGGAAGGATATCTTTGGCTTTCTAAGCTATAATTCATAATTGCCCAGCGAGTTTACAAAACAACTCAGCTGATTCCCACTCAGCTTTATTGTACTGGTACTATTGCTGCACTGGTTTGAGGAGCTGCTGTTTTGAGTAAGGCAGGAAAACAGACCAAAAAAAAAAAAACAACAACAGGCTGAGCAGACATTAGTCCTATGTCACAGACCTCCTCAAAAAAATAAGTGTATTAACAACATAATTCTGAACAATGATAGTAAGATTTATTTCATGGAGAACTTGAATTAGAGGCCTGATTTCCCACACCTACCTTAGTTTCCTTTCAAATTATGAAAAAGATATTGACAGAAGAGCCAGGTTATATTCCAAAGATATTTCTCAACTGACAGGTATGGATTAAAAGCTCATTATCGGTTAATATAAATTTACAGGAATGTAGGATCGACTTATGTCCTGGAAAATTGTGGAACTGACTGCCATGGGGAAAAGCAGATGGACCCCAGAGAAAAGCTGCACACACACAGACTTGTTTGCACTGCGCATGAGTTCCTAATGAAAATTCTACTTGCTGATTAGATTGGAGGCAACAAAACACACATATATTCTCTCTCAATCACGTAGCATCTACACATGACTCATGTTACAGGAACCGAATGTTCTTTCATTTCTAAATCTGCCTGTTGTGTTTTATGCAAACCACCAAGAAACACGCACTGCTGCACAGTGTTGAGATGGGTTGCCAGCGTTACTCGTCTGACACAGGGCTTTTTGGTAGAGCACATCGCAAGCGGGGTGAGAGTTCAGGAATACGCCTACTTCAACTTTCTGAAACTCAGTTAGCAATGGCTGAATTCTGAAATTTTCATTAGCCACATTGATGCAGCTATCGCGGCTCCGGCTTTGCGACCGTCTCGTGCCTGGATGGGCAGCAAGCGCTCAGCACGGGCCAAACACCTTGGCCATGGACGTGTCCTGTTGAACCCGGCGGAGACGAGGGGCTGCGCGTGGTCAGCATGAAGGGAGGTGCCTGTTCTCATAGCCAGCCCAACCAGTGCCATGGGCTGGCTCAGGCCACACACAACTCATTGCACCTGCACCAGCCGCAGGGACTTCTCCTCCTCCAGGCAGCTGTAGGTGCCCCAGCCTGGCTGGGGAGCAACACAAACACATGGAGGTGCGAAGCTGTCACTAAACGATCTTCCCTGAAAGAGATTTTACTCTGAAAAAGGTTTTATGATTTTCACAGCCTAATTATCCCCGGTATTAGGCAGGCTCTTAATGACTATTCATTGCTTACTGCTCTGGCTTTAACCCTTTAAATATTTAACGCCGCATTAAACTGCTCAGCATATATGCATATTCTCCTCCATAATCAGGCATTAGATGTCTTAAACCCCTAATTTCATTAAGTTTATTAACTGCTGCTCAGCGTTTATTGTTGTTGAGTCTGATGTAGCAAAGAGGATAAATAAGAGGCCACTCCTATTTTAACTCAATGTTCTGTAAGATAACATTGTTAATTTAATTACTTTTTATTATCAATTTCCCTTTTTTCTATCATTAGCATAGGAAAATATATCTCTCAAAAGTAACATTTAATTGCTCTTGTCTACCATTACAGTCAAAGAAAGGCAACTTTCTTCCTGGAGCAACACTTTCCGGATTGGAATGAATCATTTCATAATATCATGGTGACTTTGCATATGTTCTCTATATATTCCCGTGACAGGAAAAATGCTGAATTTGGCTTCAGGTGACCTGTAATATTGCAACTGTTTTTTCTCTTTGCAGTATGAGAACTGCATAAATAATATTTTGTTGACTCTAATTAAGCCCAGATACTATTTCGCACTAAACTCAGATGCTAGTTTGAAAATTCCTCCACTAATTGCTTGGCACATTGTAGTTTGCCACTCTGGACATTTCTACAATTCCTTAATTGTTCTCAGTTCAGAATGCTGTTTGTCAAGTTGTAATTTTATTTTCGGTTCCTAATTTTAGAGCTTCTTCCTTACCTACTTTATGTCACATTTACTGTGCCTAACTGCCTTTTTTTTTTTTTTTTTTTTGCAATTTAGTATTGTTTCAGATTAGCATATGCAACTGCTGAAGGTATTTAAATCCAAGGCAAGTAGTTCTGCACAAGACCCCAGCAAATGCTTCAGCATCGATTTTTGTTTATGTGAAGACAGTCTCCTCCTGATTACAAATCCTGCTCTACCTGTTTGATTATCTTCTGCTGATTACTTGCCCAAGCCAGATGTGTAAACAGCAGAAGCCACATCCCGGCAATATATGCAAAATCCCCGCTGACTACAACACCAGGTCAGAACACACAATTAGATCAGTATCTGACCCACCCACACACAACTTGCCTTTGGCAGTTACTCTGCTATTTCAAATAATAGGCTATGCGGTTATGTACTTTGGGCTTCATACCTAAGTGAGGAGCATTGGATGAGCCACTGAAGAGAGGACAGCTTTTTAGAAAACAAAACACCAGAAGCATTATCTAGTTAACCTCATCTTTCAAAACTAAAAAAAAAAAAAATTTTTTTTTTTTTTTTTTTTTTTTTTTTTAAATCAATGTCCATAAGCCATCCAGGGATGCAGTGCATGGTCACCCAGGCTCTGCTGAGATGGCTGAAAACCTTCCCTCACTTTTAGGACTGAACCATTACTACTCACAAGACTAGGGGTTGAAGGAAGAAGGCAGGAGATGCAAATGTTGCTGCTTGTCAGCAAAGATCATTCAGGAGAAATAATTCATTTACGCTGTCTCCTGCCTTGCCTCTCTTTTGCTGCACCGTGCTGTTCCTGTGGCTGGTTTGCCACAGGGATTGTGAGCTTTCACTTGTATCAATTAACAGATTCCTAAAAAGTGGCAAAAAGGAGCTGTGCACTGAGAACTGAAACCTGAGGATGTCAAAATTAGTTTCTTAGTCTTCCTCCCCAGACCGCTCCCAAGCAGCCTGCAGAGCCCAGGAGAGCTGAGACAGACTGCAAACCACATGCAGTGCTCAGCACCCACAGCCTGTGCTCCACGGATGCCCCGAGGCAGAAAACACCATCCAGCCTCAAGGGAACCAATGGCCCCAATGGCAACCTGCAATTTCTCTCATTCCTTACCAAAAATTAGGCTTTATGTTCACCAGTTTGCTCCTCTAGTCTGTTAAGGCAGTGGAGCTACCCCTTGTGACTGTGGCCCACACTTATCCTCAGGGGTGAAGGGTATCTGTTGCCAACAGCAGTGTCCTCAACTCAAAAATTACAGGTAGGAAATGGAAAAGGCACAACAATACAAATGAGAACATTTGCAGATCAAGGAAGAAACGCCAGATTCCAAAGACAGCCCAAGCATTTCCAGTCTGAAACTACAGAACTGCAAATGGCGCAAGTATCTACTACAAGCAGCACTTTAGAGATCAACAGGAAGAATTCAGCAACAAATACGCAGATTTTAGCGCATTTGCGGAAGTCTCAACAATCCTCTGCAGAATCCGATACCCAGAAAAGGATATATTCCTGCTGAAGCACAAAAGCACAGAACCGTATCTGCAGCATATTCACTCATCTCCTACAGAGTTCCTCCTGCTGGGCTTGAAAGTACCATTGCCTGCCTCACCTTAGTTTCCCCAGCTTGCTTGCAGCTCCTTCCCGATTTAATTTTTCTTAAACTTGGCCTTTAGCAGCTACCAATATTTGTCTGCAAGAGCATGAAATTCTCTTTTCTAAAGAAGACACAGATTCCTAAAGGTTTCATTTAATTTATTTTGGAGTTTAGCTTTTGCCTTGAAGAACTGAGAAATTTTGTCTTGAAAAACTGCTGTTTGGAATTGAGACTGATACTCCCGCTTTAAAAGCGTGTCCTAGAGACGACAGACTGCACATTTCTCAAGCTATGCAGACTCTTTAAAATAATGCAGATCTACATTATGATATAGATGTATTCAGATGCTGAAAGGCACAAGGGAATAATCCTCCTGACTGGCTTTCAAACTCTACATCTAACTCAAACAAATTAAAGACAATTAATAGCTTAGCTTGGCTGCTAGAAATGTAAATTACATAGTTAATCACTGTATACCTGCTCCACCTGAAATTATCAAGGTTTATGGTACATGCTTATTTGTGGCACTGTCTTTCCGGGTGCTTCAAGTTTTTTGTTTTATATAAACTATCTGTTCTCCAGTAACCTCTGGAACATACTTGCTGCAACGTAAGGTCATGCTGGGTAGTAGGTGGATCTGTGTTAAGTACTCCACATTTTTATATCTTGACATTTAAATAATTTTACAGAGTGTGCTTCACGTCAGACATCTTCTCATATGCTGAACCACATTGACATCTTGTGCATACATTATGTTGTATAAAATACAATGACTGTGGTAATGAAATATTTCAGATTGTTCACTTTACTTACTTTTCACATAGACATTGAATGTTACAGAGGAGCTGGCATCAGAATTAGACACAAAGAACGTGTAAATGCCTCCTTCTGTTCCCTTTAGTCGGGTAAGGTGAAGTTCACTTGTATAGCTGCAAAGAAGAAATTCAGCATTACTGACACTCACAATGTGTGGCGATCCTATCAGTCCAGGGTATTCCCATGGAGAAAACTAAGAAGTGAATAATTAATATGCTGCCTTCTGCACACCCTGTCCATGTAGATACTCTTACTATGCATTTTATGGCTATGTTTGTTCTAGAGAGTAGAAATTTCCACGTATCTCAGGTCCACACGTGCAGGCTGCCTGTGTCTCAGCTCAGCACCAGGCTGGGACTCCACACCCACTGGCCTCCTGCTCCTCTACTTGCTGAAGGGGGAACCTATGGCATACAATCCAGGCCACACGTGCTAGGTGTTTCACTGGATTTCTGGAGGACGAGGGCTGAAAAAAGTGCGCGCATATATATATAAAATATATATATACACACATATATATACACACATATATACATATTATACATATATGTATATATATTATATATAATATGTAATATATATATACATATATATACACACACACACACATATATATATAGTCTTCTTCCAGAGCATGGTACTCTGGCAGTGGAGTGAGTCTCCACACCCAAACAACTTCAAATTTGCACTTTTGCTTACTGGGCAGCAATGTCATCATGTGGACCAGTCATGACCCATGTGGCACACTGGTCCTTCAAATAGTGTGGCTAGATTTGGTTATTCCAAATCTAAGTCAGGTGACTTTGCACCACTAAATGTGGTAAGGCAGACATACTACAAGATCTTTTGAAATTAAACCTTGGCCTTGCACGTTCAGATACACAGAGGGAACCAAGCAGAAGGAGAGACAAAACCTCTATACATATCCTAGGGCATGCAGGAGAGTGCACCCTGCATCTCAAACTCACGACAACGAGAGTGGGGGAAGGAATTACAACATTCTCTCCCTCTCCACTTTCCTCTTTCCAGAACAGAGTCTAGTTTGCTGTTCCAAAGGGAAATCAATAGCACTTACAATTGTTCTTATTACCTGTTATTGCCCACAGTCTTGAATCTGACATAATGATCCGAAGAATTCTGCAGTGTTTCATTCATGTACATCCACACTTCTTCCTTCGGTTTTGGATATGCCTCATATTCTACTGTTAAATTTCCATTTTGTCCTGCATTTATATCTATTGTGGTATTCATTGTTGCAAGCAAACGGACAAATCCTTTAGCTGACGTTCATAATAGAGAAATAAAGAGAGTATTAGAAGCATTTAGAGGATTGTCAGCACCCTAACCACATTTACACTGCTTTAAGATCAGTGATCAAACATCCAGCTGTGAAACAGGAAACTTTATCTAGGAAGCAGAACTTGAACTCTCACCTGCTATAACCAAGACCACTAGCTATATATAGCAATGAGGCTCAGAACATAAAACAGCCTTGAGTGCTTTAATAGAAATAATTCCATCTCCTGGTGATAAATATCCTTTATTTGGATTTGGAAGAATGCAAGCACATGCTCGATTCTACTCCTTTTTTTAATTTTTTTTTTTTTTTTTTTCCCAAAAAAATCAGAGCCACTGACTCTCTGGTAGGAAAAAAACACCAAGAACAAAAGCAAGAGAGATTGATCATTTATGCCAATATAGTAGAGTATTTAACATTTTTTTGTCAAGTGTAAATAAGAATGACATTACAAATGAAGCCATTAAAAACTGTAATTAGAGAAAAATATGCTAAGTCCGCAAGGCTGTATACCAGTTGTCTTAAACTAAGGCATTTCTGTTTGTCTACTGATGGGTCTTAATTTTTCATTTGGTAGATAACATTTATCATTGTGTGCTTCCATTCCAGAGTATCATGTGGAACAACACCCTTACTTCAGCACGTTTAATTTCATTAATAAGATTTAGTCTTAGCTTATTTGAAAGACAAATTTTTCAGTCTTAGACAAATTCACTGGAATTACCAGCTTGATAGACAGATTGGAACCAAAGGAAAACATTTACCAAGAGAACTTGAACTCAGAACAAAAGTCAAACTCAGATCTCTGCCTCTTCCCACTTTTAGTAATCCAACTGGCCAGCTATTCACCTCAGTTCATTGAAAACTGGAGCCAACAGGCCTTGGTGAAAGCAGAGTTGGCAGAGCACTTAAAAGATGCTTCAGAGGAGAAGGGAAGATGTTAATATGCAGCAGGCAGGTTTGCTCTAAAAAACGCTAGCATTAACAAAGAGTAAAGGTTTAAAATTTGGAAGCACAGGATTTTTAGTTCATTTGCAAACCTCTTTTCTATTTTCTGTATAAACACTGAATCTCCCATTGAAGCTAAAATCAAGATTGTAACCAAGAACCTGCAAATAAAATTTCATGATCATGCTATCAGTCCCCCAAACAGAATTTTAGAAATTGCTTATGCTTAGATCAACGAACTGCTAAAAAAAGAATTATGAAATTTATCACTATACCCGTTATTTCTCATAAACCTTTTGGCTAACATTAGAGCCACAGTAATTTAGAATTTGATACAATCTCAAGGATCTCCCCTGTCTGTTCTTATATCATCTTCCATGATTCTGGGAGCTGGCACAGCTAAGGTAAATATAGTCAATTTGACAATGAACGGTGGAAGGAGTAGAGAGAGATGGTTTATTTTAATTTAGGCCAAATTTAAGAGGCTTGTGGGAGACAATTCTTGTGAAAATGAAACATTTCATCTCTCGTATTTTTAATTGAATGGAAACTTTGTATTTCACTAAATACAAACCTGCTAATGCATTTTCTACTTTTTACAATGCTATGCTCATTATATTTTAGTCATCAGACTTTCCAAAGTGACTCCTTTTTTAAGACCACATTTGCATACATTGTAGCTCTAAGAATCTCTGTAGTGAAGAGCTCCCCTTCACTTATAATGGCAGCTTTCACATTATTCCCCTTGGAGAAAAGGTATTCTTTAAGACTTAACACTGTTTCACTGTCTTACATATGAATTCAGTTTCCCTGTGGCAAGTGAGAAAAACATCGGCACTGATATGAGCCTTAGCCCCTGCAGTGGTGCAGCACTCAAAGCGCTTGTCTGCGTACAAACCTCTGGAGCTGTGCTGAAGATCGGACCCACAGAAGTCAGGTATATCTATTTTCTTTAAGTTCCTTGGGAAAGCCAAACAAGCCATCTCAAAGGAATATTTGTGCAGGAGGAGAACAGCTTTGAGAAGGAAATGAATACAAGGACAACCACCCAAAGCAAGCCAGCAATTTCACAGCTACGCCTCCTTCAGCTTCTAGGTCCGTGGAAGGTGAGGAGCTGAAGCTGTTTCAGCCAACTACACAGACTTGCTCAGAAGCACCTAATTAAGTACACCAGTACATCCCCAATTAGTATAGCAAATCAGCAGTTTTTTGGAGGCCTTGATATTCAAACATCAGCGTGCCATCCAAGTTAATACATAAATTTTATGGGGAGGTCCAAATGAGTCTGTTATTAAACACAAGAAGAGAGTTCACTCTTTTTAAGGGACATAATCCAAAACCTATGGGAGTAATAAGTGGTGAACTTACCACTGTGGCAGGCACCAGAGCAACTGCATGCTGCCTGTGCATAATGCAGTGTGGCTCACAGTATTATTTTAGGTAGAAATAAGTATACAGCTTCTCCTACATAAAAATCACTGACATGTCGATGTCAGCGAAACTTCCCATGCTTGACACGCAGGTATTAAAGATACGCTTTGTGCTTGAGCTGCCAAATTACTTAAGCGTAGGGATAACACCAAGCAAGGGTAAATTACTTGCTTCATTAAGACAGGATTAAATTTAAAATTAAACCAGGAAGGATGACACCAACCAGAGAGATCGAAGCACTGTTGGGTGGTTCTTCTAATATCACATTCCATTAACATGCAAGGGAGTAGAGAAATTAAGGCAGTCATACACAGCCCAGCAATCACCACACCATCCCAGCACAGCACCAGTCAGCCATAACCTTCTAACAAGCAACTTTACTGGTTCAGGTTTTCAGAAAGGAAAAGCAGGGAAAGGAAGGCTACCCAGTATTTTCATTTTCCACCTCCCACTCTTAGAAATGTTACATTTTTCCAAAAACAATTTACCTAATGCTTTCAAGATTACGGTGGCATTGGTTTTTCCAAAAGGGTTTTCTGCTTGGCATGTGAATTCTCCAGAATCATTAACTCCCACTGAACGGATGTTCAATGTTAATTTCCTTTCGTATCCATAATCACCCAAATTTCTGCTTTTGCTTGTAACAATCTGTCGGTAAAAAAACAATTAACATCTAAAATAATATGTATGCTGCATCTTTCCTAGATAAATTAAAAATAGAAGTAATTATAACTTTGCTATATTAATATTCATAACTTTAAACTGGAATAATAAGCCATCACGACAAACCTGTCAGTAGAATCTCTCCATGCAAAACAAGTATATGATGGCTCTCTGAGAGACAGCATCCTTTCCTAAGCTGTATGCCCTCCCCTTATTCTTTATTGGTTTTCCTCCTCAACATCTACTCTAAATGCACACTCGCAATGCTTCCAGCAGCAAGGCTCGATGCAAAATGACCACTCTGTGTTGACTTTGATAACAACCAGAAGCTACAGCTAATGCAAAAAGTGGCTGTAATCTTAGAGCATGGTGCATCACTCAAGCACTGTGTAAAGTCACAGAATTCCCCAATGGTTGCAGCTGTTCGCAGGGAAATACAGGGGGGAGAGAATTCAAGATGCTAGGGCTGAGTTTTGAGCAGGATCATTCTATGTTGCAGCTCTGCAGTGTTTTCCTTATTGCAAATAAGCTGCAGGGAGAAGTGCTGGAGATCTGCATAACACAGCACCTTCTTTCTGGAAACCAGTTTGCTTCTCAGTCCATGAAAACCAGATTTATTAACCCCAAAGACAACTGTAAACATCATCCTGTTTCCAAAGCACTTAGTATAGGATGATAATGTCTATGTATCCATGCTGGAAATTAAAGGAAAAATAAATGCTTTGAGCTCTTGACTTTATCTTCCACGAGAAAGTTCAGCTTGGTTGGGAAGACTAATAAAGCTGCACTTATTAGTACAAACACAGACCTGAACTTGTTATGATTTTCCAGTGCTATTATTTCAAAGCTTGGAGGTGCCAAGAGGTTCTAGATAAATTTTACCTGCTCAACACAGTTTTGATTCCCTGTGAACTATAATAAACACAAACTAAAGTTTGTTTTGTATGGATGTACTTGCTTATAACAAATCTCCTAATTCCAAAGCAGTGATAGCTTCTATCATAACAGGAAAAAGTTTAAATTTTTATTATTATTATTTTTTACTTTGACTTATTTTGACTTTTTTTTTTTTTTTTTTTAAACTTTGACCTATTCAGGACAAAATGTAATTCTGCTTCTATTTAAACTTTATTTTTATGTATTCTGTTTCAGTACAAAATTTAATCTGATAGTCGATATTTAAAAGAGAGCACTCCCTGCTATTTACCAGAAAGGACAGAAAGGTCAAACTTATTTGGTCAAAAATATTTTTCTCGTGGCTTTTACTCATAAAATGAAAAGTGATAAAGCATAAAAACTGAAAGGAATACCCAAGATTGCCATATTGCAACAAAGAAAAGGGGGGTAAACAAGGAAAAAATTAAGTTCTCAGAGGAAAGATTGACAGCTGACCCTGGCACAGGACCAGAAACTCCATCTGCAAGTCCCATGCTGCCTCCATGTCACTTAGACCTCTTTAACCCTCGGAGCTGTGACAGGGGATTTCTTGAGCAGCGAGCACTCAGCGAGAGCAGCTCTGCCGGAGCCGACGGATTAGCTAAGTATGGCAAACCGAACCCAAGGGAACTGGGCTCCAGCTCACTATTTGCCTGAGGATATGTGATTTATCTGAACATCACAGTATCACAGAGGCCTTTTTTTCCATACACACATGCGGACTGCAAATTATGTATTCCAGTCACTACCACTAACAGTAAAATACCGGCCAATTAGCATGGGAACTTATATTGCAGCAGTTACTAACGAGTCTTCAGAGGAGCTTTTAATTCATTTCAATTTCATGGTATACCCAGAAGACTAAAAAGTGAGCTTGCAAACAAGCCAGCATCTGCTGCTGTTTGGGCAACTTACTATTTTTCGATACAGAGCTTGAGTGTTTTACAATACAGAGCCTGCACTTCAAACACGGGGCGGGCGGCACCCGGGGTAGCCAGGACAGGGAATCTCCCTCTAGCTCCCATTTCTCCGGAGTAGCTATGCAGTCAGGAGCAAACACTCCAGGAGCACTTGGCTTGCCAATAACTTAATTTGGTAATGTCAGGCAATAACTCACTATCATTACAGACAGACACCAGTTCACTGGTTCATTTTTGTGAACTTTTGCAGTTAGCAAGGCACACTGTAATTTAAGTGAATTAATCACTCTGAATGCTTACTACTATTCCTGTCGCATACAATCCCATGATAATTAGCAGGTATTTCACTGTTGCTGGTAGCGACTGGAATATGCAATTTGCAGTCCATGCGTTGTTATTTGCACCTGCCATTGACTGCAAGGTGATGTGTAGGCACTCTGTGCTCTCACACCGCACATCATTGCGGTAGTCCCGCAGAGATTACCCAAACTTCATGCTGAAAAACCTAACTTCAGTTGCTGCAATTTGGGAACAGCCGCTGGGCAGACGCTGTCCCTGCCAGCTACGTTCAACAACGCTGCAAGTCCACCCCAGGGCACAGGAAAGTTGTTGTTGGTGCCTCACGAGTGTGTAGGATGCTGAACTTGAGGAAAGAGCAAATTGAAACGGACCCAGTGTTGGGCACGCAAGATAAGCACGTGGATGTTTACAGGCTCAGTCAGCTTACTCTGCTCTGCAGCACACAAGATACAATTAAAGGAACTCACCCCACTTTTGTGAGAAATCCAACTTGCTAGTACACTGCTGTCCACGTCCGTGATTATGCATGTAACTTCAAATTCTTCCCCTTCCTTGAGAAGTTCGTAGGTTTTGGATAAGGTAATGACTGGAAGAGTTTTGTGAACTGAAACACAATTTAGAAGTGCATTACTTTTCATTACCTTCAGAGCTTCCAAGGGGGATAAAAATCAACAGTCATTAACTTTCCAATAAAATTTCAGGCCTCCAAGAGGTATTCAGATTTCTTTAACAAATTACAAGCGCACTTTATAACAAGGACACTTCTGCTTCAATCCCCCTTCAAAGAATGCTTAAAGCTAGATAACACTTATTAGAGTTCAGCCACTTGCCTGAATAAAACTTAAACAATATTGAACCATCAATGAAACCACTCATTCCACGATAGCTATTAAAATATTGTACTCTAATAAAAAATATAGCAACAAGCAGCCACTGAAAAACTGCACAGTAAAACAAGCTGCAACTTCTAAGATATAAAATACTAACGTAGATGTCACATACTGTCCAACACGTAATGACAAGTACCTGAAGTACCTTGAAGGCTTCTATCCCTAGGGACAGTATGGACTTTTAAGCACAGGAGCAGCTCAGGGATTTCAGCAGACCAACCTCTAAAAGCATCATGACCTCTGCTCATGATGATTGCTCAATGACAGGCAGTGGTGGCCGAGCCAAGGCCACTGACAAGATTGTCACTCGAGATGTAGGAGGTTACAAGCAAACCCATCAGAGCTTTCTGGTTTATGCCACAAAACTTAAGTGCTATGGGCTTGCTGTATCAGTCTTCCATTTCACGTGTCTTTTGGCAATAGTCAAGTAGTGCTGGCCTACACTATTTGAGAATTGGATAGCTACATGTCTCATCTCAGCAAAACTCACTGTTTTGCCTTTACTCCTTCCATGGTTTGCCTTTTTTTTTTTTTTTTCCTCCAATCCTTTCTTCATTATTTCTCCTTTATGAGACTCGAATTTTGTCCTAGTAGAACTGAACTTCCCACTAGGGATTTTATGCAAGGCGGATCACTTCCAAACTGCAAATGCAACAGATTGAAATAAGGCAATCCAGACTCTCTTCGTGCCTCTGACATATAATTTGGCGCTATCTCAGGTAAACTAGTTAAAACTTAGGAAAATGCCATGCTTCTCAGCCATTCATATTTTAACAACGTGCTCCTCATTTGGCTGCAAGAGGCTACGGAACACAACAAAGAAACATGTTGCCTCTCTTCAGACATAAGCGCTCACATAAAATCACACTCCGGGCATTCAGCAGCACCCGAGAGACACGAGGAAGCTGGAACAGATGTGCGGTGTGTCCTCGCCCACCAGCCACGCATAAGGACAGCCACAAAGACCCTCGTTGTTCAAAGCAGAGCTGGGCATTGACACTCTCTGGGACTGGTACATATCTGAGTGTGTGCTCAGGTCCCCATTTCACGGATATTTTCTGTAATTCTGCACCAGAAGCTTCGGCGAGGTGATCTGAGCACCATGGTTATGATTACAAAAACATTATTTTTCAAAGGTGAACGCTGTCTCCAATACAGCTAAGTCGTCAGCTGAGATAAGATGGGAGTTTTGCCTGGTGAAAACTCAAGCAGGTTGTGACTCCACAGCACAGTAATAACACTGAGGGCGACAACACTGTGGTACTATGTAACTGCTGATAACCTTCAGTAAACACTTCCAGTTACCGCACACTTCCCCCAAAGTGGAGAACATGGAGAGCACACACAGGGCACAGCCCTGGCAGGCAGCCGACTTTTGCATACAGCCAGGGGGCTGACGGATGTCACCTCATCACCCTCCCGTTTGAAGTCACAACTGTACTGAGCAAGCAAACACTTCATCTGGTAAAAGAAGTTCAATACTACAGCTGCATTCACCCATGTTAGAGACAAGTCAGTCATGTCAGTCAACTGTTAAACTGTCTCTCTGTCTTTGACTAACCCTGAAAAAAAAAATTTGAAAAAAAAAAAAAATTGTTACAAAACAAACACCAGAAGCAGCAAGAACTGACTCGAACTTTTTCGGCAGAAGAAAACACCAGCAATACCTATAGTGCCTATAGTTCTCATTAATTAAAATTTGCTATTACTTATTAGAATTCTGTATGATTCTCAAATCAGTAGATATTTCCTCAGTTTACCAGAGCAGACCAGACATTGGCTTCTTGTTCCCCATGCTACGCCCTACATGGGACTTTCATTTCAAGAGGGAAACCTCAGCCGCGACAAGGTGGCCGGATGAGCAGACATGAACCTGCAGCAAAGCGAAGCACCAGACACGCAAGCGGCACCAGGAAGGTGAGGGAGACTCTCCCTCAGCACCTCACTGCGACCTCCGCGTCGCGCACACGCGTTGGTGGGACACGCTCCCATCAGCGCGAGGGGAAAGCTGATCGGAAGGGACCAACGGAGAATAAACCCACTCCCTCGGCCCCGCGAGACACCGCGGCCCGGCTTGTTAAACCGCTCCCTCCGCTCCGCTCCTCTCCTCTGTGTTTACGCAGTGGGTTGGCAACACGCAGCCCAAGCGCACGCTCCTGGCCGTGCAAACAAAACACGCTCGGCAGCCGGAGGCTGGGCTGCTTCTCCTTCAGAACCCACTCACTGCCCTCCCCTAGGGCACAAGGTCCCACCAGCTCAAATCTCAGGTTTCCACAACAAGTTCCACTAAGCAAGGAACAGAGCGGAGGTAAGCAGTATGTTAGGCAGCCCGGCCAACAACACTCTGCACATCAAGCCTGGCCACACGCTTGCTGTTGTGACTGTCTTTGTCCAGCAAAAATGGGACAACGAGTGGCCTTGGGCTCCCCCATGATTTACCTCTCACCCAAATCCCTCTTCTTTAATGCTCTTCATCACTTCCTTCACCATTTCTCTTGGGCAACGAACACTGAAGCAAGGCATCCAAATCTACAGCCTTGGCTGCTGCACAAACCTCTCCAGACTGCAGGGACACAGCTTTCTCCTCAGGGTCTAACAGCACAAGCTGCATTTCTTACATGGGGAAAGGAACATCTCCAAGTCCCCACAGACAGGACATAAACAGTAAACACTGCCCAGCAAGGCCACAACACAAGTTTCGGGGTACTACCTGCTTCTCCATGCCGCCTGCCCAACCCAGCATCCCTAAGCCGACCGATCTCCCCTGCACACCCAATAATGGCCAGAGATGCCACAAAGCACTCCCTTGGTTTGGAAACTGAGCTGCCTTTGAGTATGAGAAGAACCCAAAAGCCCCCACTTGACACCATCAGCTCCAGCCTCCCCAAGGGCAGCAATGCCAGGCCAGGACGTAAGAGGAACTGTTTGTTCCCAACACCTACCATTACCTTCCTTTGCTCAAAAGTCATGCACATGCACCTGGTGGTAAAAATTGGGTATTACCTGGCCTCACGTTCAGGAATATATGTTCTGAAATCTTTTGCACTCCATTTTGCTTTGCCAAGCACTGATAGCACCCCTTGAATGACCTCTGCACGTTCTTTACGATGATCCCTTTCTGGGGGTTGGGAATGAACATCATGTTCTTGGGGAGGGGTTTGCCATCACATCTTCTCAGGGTGAAATTTGCCACATCTGGGTCTGTCAATGGGCACACCAGCAGGATATCACTGTCTTCCTTTCCATATATCAGAGAATCAACAAGGAAGAGCACATCTGGATCTGGAAGAAACAAAGGCCTGTAAAAAATACTGGCACTGCACATGAAAATTTCCATAGCCCCCAGTCACCGAGGGCTGTTATCCAAGGAAGCTTTATATCCAACCTGTATGGTTACTGTTTCTTGGTAACATGAATTGGGTAATACCTTATTTTCTAATATTCTAAAAGGGCAGCACAGTAGCATTCAGAAGCAGTAATATAAAAGAATCACACACATTAAAAATAATCTTTTTTAATCTGAGGATTTTTTTTTTTCCTCTTGCTTAGCTCCAACCCACCTCCCTCAACCAACAGTAAACAGATTTTCACAGGCCATTAGAAGAAATTTGCTTTTAGCTAGTGGCAGGGCTGTATGGTTTCATGCCCACAGGAGAATTTTAAAGAAATTTATGAGCGAATAGTAGTCAAACAGCACCTAAATTATGGTTTTCACTTCTGTAAAATATGTAATCTAAATGAACACAGATTGCTGCCAGAGGAAGCGCCAAACAACTTCTCTCTTTCTCTCCCCTCCCTGAAAGCATGGGGCTATTTTTAGTCTCTTAAAAAAACCCTGCGCATTCAAACAGCACATCTGAGTAAAAAATCAGAATGTAATCTTTCACAAGATACCATTTCTAAAAAAGTTTTTTCTCAGCCAACCACAGCACACAAAGATACAGTATTTCAAATACTTTTACAACTAAAGTTGCTCAAGCCATCTGATGACTTTGAAACACTACGAACTTGGCCATTAAAACTGAACACAAAAATACAGGCTACGGCAGTGACAAACATTCTGTATATTTCAGTTCCCATTTGCTCTCACTAGAGAGTAGAGATTCCCTAAAGATGAATTAGAAAAATGGAGAAGATTTCTTTCCTCTTGTAAACTGACCTACTACCACTTGAATGATAGAGATCTCCAGACAATAACCTAAGAGGAAATACTGACAGAAGTGGCTTCAGAGAAGCGATAATGTCATGCACTTGGTTTAAGACAAAAACTATCATACTGATAATAAAGCATGGGATGTCTAGGTCTGCAATTAGGGAACGCTTTGCTCCGGGGACAATGTCCTTTGAAAGTAAAGCTGAGAGTCAGTTTTCTTTCTACTGAACAGGAAATATTTCTCCTATTGGATTGTGCTCTTCTACACCTCAAATTCATTTCCTCCCTAGGATTTACTTTTGTATTATTTAAACAGGAAGTATCAGACAGGAGGATTTCTTTTCTCTTTTCCAGTTTAGACTTTCATTGTTTCTGGGTTTACCCAACTATCGACAAAATAACTTTTGAATCTTTCTGGGCTAAGACAGTGATTCTACATAATGTTTGAAGGTAATTTAAAAGACTTTATTTCAGCTTCTGAGCACTCACAACCAAAGAAATACCCAGTATTTACCCTGGCATTCTCAAAATAACCCTTGGTAGTGAGAAAGAGG
>VZSV01000017.1:5526681-5536683 GCA_013398735.1 Nothocercus julius
AACCCACTCACTGCCCTCCCCTAGGGCACAAGGTCCCACCAGCTCAAATCTCAGGTTTCCACAACAAGTTCCACTAAGCAAGGAACAGAGCGGAGCTAAGCAGTACTGAGACAACAAGGAGCTCGTGCTCCGTCACGCTCTGCCTCTCACCCAAATCCCTCTTCTTTAATGCCCATCATCCCTCCCTCCTGCCGGCAGTCCCGGGCAACGGACACTGCAGTCAGGCATCCAGATCTACAGCCCTGGCTACTGCACAACCTCTCCAAACGCCAGGAGCATGGCTTTCTCCTCGGGGTGCCACACAGTTGGGCTCGACGCATAATGTCCGTAGGGACATGGGAAGCGTGCTTCACAAAAAAGCACTACATTCAAAAACATGGACAGGGGTTCCTTTCAGAGGCTAAATTTCCCTATCCTCAGGGATAACAACGGGCACTCAAGCCAAACAATTGGATAATTAGTTGGGACAAGATTAAATTCCAGACTTAATTCACTTATCTTGTAGCTCAAGTTGTTCTTATAGTATATAGTCGATTAAGGCCAGGTCAGGTAACTGCTGCTTTTCCTTACAAATCCAACAGCAAGCATTTAGGCAGCAGGGGCAGTCAGACCGTCTAATTACTTTGGTTTTGGTCTGGATTTTGGAGGGAGTCCCCATTTTCACATCATCTACCTCTGATTAAAATGTTTTTATGCGTCTCCAATCAAAAAGGCAGTCATTTTTCCGGCACTACCAGAAATTTTCCACATGAGCTCCACTAATCCTCTATGCAAACTCACATGACTGCACTTGTATATAACGATCCTAGAAATAATAATTGCCAATTCTAAATTGTAATTTTTTTTGCATAATTATTAAATACTTGTCATTATTGTCTTATTTTACTAGCATATGATATGATTACCTGCTGTTTGCAGTTGAGGACCACCCCAGAGGGCAAACTTGAACCCCAAGAAAGACTAAGAAAAACTGATATTTCATACATTTCATAAAAATATTTTTAGGTCATGTTTTTGATTTTTCCCTAGCACTGCATCACAGCCTTTCAGGTCAGCAGCTCAAGTTTTGTAATTTTCTGCAGAAGAATTTACGAACTGAATTAATGCCTTACACAAAGGATTCCCACAACTCTGTCTGACACCCAGAAACGTTGCATCTGCAAGGAAAGTGAATATGGCAGGGTAATTATAAAAGTAAGGGCTATCAAATATGTTTAGTATTTTGCACCTAAATATCTTCTACCTTCTAAAAAGGAGAATTAAGAGAGTAAAAGCTGTTGAGAAAGATGGGAATGACAGTGTATATATGCTTTTGGAGTGAATAATTAAGTAACAAAAATCTGGGATTTTTACCAACAGTTTGTAATCCAGTCTACTAATCCGCAGCAGCACATGTCCATCTGCCATGTCTTGATCTTTTCTCAGATTGCTAACACATCACACCAGAGGCTACTCCATTTGTACTGCACCTGAGGTGCAGTGGGTTTCCTCCAGGTCCGGTATAGATCTTGCACATGCCCATAACAAAAATTATAAACAAAAATTATTTACTAGTGAAGCTAATAAATTCAGAATCAGGTCTTGCTGCCAGGGGATGGTAACAGATCTTCTCCATGTGGGGATCCCAAGATCGTGGGATACAGAGTCAGTGGTTTCCTCACAAGGCTGCATATTCCATCTCTGGCACAGGCATGACTTCACTCTCGGCAACATGATGGAGGAATCCACAGCTTTTCCTGAACTGAAGCTTTCTCCTCTGGTGTGGTTTTGCATCCCTGCTGTCTCTCCTGGCCCACACTGAGGATGACTCCCCATTCATACCATGGAAAGGCAGGTGGACCATAAGGGCATTATTATTGTCCCATCCTCTGGGAAGCCCATCCGATCCTAAGACAGGACGGAAAGAGAGGAAACCAACTTTCTGCCTCCATGGCTGCTGCTGTCTAACTGGATGCATCGATCCTACTGCAGGCTGTGGCAAGCTGAAAGTCCCACCTTGAAACATCAGACCCTCCCCAGATGACATAACCAGAACACCACACTGGCGTTCTGCATTCCCCTCCGGGGTTGCCCTCAAGGACAAACAGCAAGCAATCATATGCTAATAAAACATGACAATAAGGCAAATACTTAATAATCAATAATTAAAAAACATGTCCATAAAATACTACATAAGAATTCAGAATTGAACAATCCAAGTCCCATTCTGGATGTTCTAAGTTGGTGTCCTATACCTGGAAACAGTCACTTCCACTACTTTACTTTCTTCTTGTAAGGTACTGATTAGTTAAAACACTACATTGCTGAGATCACTTAGGAACAAAACCAGGTAACAGAAAAAAGAAGCAGAATGTGTGAATATGTTGCACACAGCTTCCTAACCCCTAAAAACAGGGGGAGAAGGAGGAAAGAGGGGGAGTACAGCAGCAGTGACTTCTGCAGCCGAAGGAACATCTGGAAAACTGGGCTGAAGGAATTAGAAAATACAGCAGCTCTAGATAATACTGATAGGAAATGCAGGTCAGATTGTAGGGATATGATTAAGGACAGCAGAATGTTCTTGTAACAATAAGGGGATGTGCAAACAAACAAGCTTTGGCTAAACAGCACACCATCCTGGGGCGGGGGGGTGGGGGGAAACACAAACATTTTCTGTGGAATTCTGGTCTGCCTCAGCCACAACACTGCCGAAGCAGGGAAAAGCACATCAGGTGCAAATCCACATTAGACTCATAAGCCACCGGAGTTCATCTCCAGCTGCCAAGCAAACAAAGGACCTGGCACTGCCGTTGAGCAAGATGAAGAGTCAAGTGTTGTGGCTTTTATTCCCCGTCCTGCCACAGATTTCCTGCACAACCTTAATACAACAACTTAATACCTCCATAGCCGTTTCCTTTTTCAACTCTTAGCTAAACATTAAAAGGAACAAGAAGCTGGTAATAACACAACAGATTGTTTTCAGCGCTGACTTAAAGCTGTACCTTATCCAGTCCCCTTCCATGTTAAACTTATCCCAAGCATCCACCAAGAGAGGAGGCACAGTTCAGCTTCACAGCACAGTCACCAGGCAGAAACACCTCATTGTGAAGACCCCTATTTCTTTTCTTTCCAGGACTCACTCTCTTTTTGATTGAAGAGCCCCATATACATGACCGGATGCCCTTCCCTTCCACCACCACGGTGGACCAGAGCAGCATGGACTGTGGGAGTCTCTGAGCTGCATAGTGGCCACATGCCCACCTGCTGCCCGTCCCCCACATCAAAGCCCCATGAAATACTCTCAGACCCCAAGGAGACTAGCTACATCAGCAGCACTGTCAACATGCTAGAAGCTGCCACTTCCCCTCCCCAAGGCCTTCAAGAGCTACCCTAAAGAGCAGCTCCACCTCCACGGCAGAGAAGCCAAATCTGGACAGAGGAATGACGGTTACCACTGCACATGGGCTCCCGATGCCCCTTTCTCTGCCAAGCCCAGGGGACCAGCAGTGATCTGCCAGTGGGTTCAGCATTACCCAACATGAGTAATTCCCTTCTCCCAGCGCAGCGCGCTGCTAGGATGCCCCTGAGGAGGACAGCACTTGCCCGAGAGCCTCTTCCTCCTGTTGTTCTCCATGACCTTGATAGTGATCAACAGCCCCCATGGAAACTGTGCTAATCTACAGCAAAAACAATTCCCTGACCATCATTTCCAAATTATCAGTTCTGGATTTATGACCACTGAACCAGCTGATGTTTTTCCATGATGAATGCACTTAGGAGCTAAATTTCACATGATAAAGTATCTGTGATGTTTGTGTTAAGGTTGTGAGGACGGGACACTACCAGAGAGACTACTTTAGCTTTAGACCCTATTTATTCCAGGCACTGACTTCATTTCAAGGGATATCACACAGAACTTACTCACCACATTTTTCAGTTTCTCATCTATAATAACATAAGAGAACAGAAACAAGAGATAGGCTTTATCAGTTAAAGTAGTGGTGCTACTGTAGATGTAGAAGACTAGGGATATCAACAAGACATGGCTTGCAGGGAGGTAATATCCTCTTTCAGCAAACCCAGTGCTGCTGGAAAAGTTTACTTGTTTTCAGACACACAAGTCTCCTGCAGGTTTGAAAGACGAGCAGAACCAAAAGTCGCTTCTTTTACACAAATGCAGAAGTTGTAGCCAGAAGCTTGCTTGCTTTTCTTTACAGTATTAGTTGGCTTCCCTTACAAACTGTCTCTAGTTACAGCCACTATGCACTCAACATATGTTGTGACTAAAGCTGAATTTAAGACCTTTTCAATTAGATTTTCTTTGTCCTTCCATTTTATGCCCCAAGGAAACAAATACAGTGTAAACCTCACATTTTAGCCCCACGGAGGCAATTTTAATTTGCTTTGACGTACATAATCTCCCAGATTTTTCAAAGGCGCGATGCTATCATAGCGCTTACTTGTTTTGTTCCACTTCGCTGAACAGACACTCTCCCTTATGCTAGACGGAAAGTTTAGCAATGGCAAATGTCAATTTTAAATAATCTGAACTGAAAGCTACATCATGCAGCATTTCAGCTATGCCAAGGGGAAATATAAGGCTAGCAGGACAGCCTCTTACTCTGCAAAAGAAACCACCCATGCCAATACCCGTGCCAGCGTCTCCTCAAAGATGCAGACGCACTTTAGTAGAAGACCACAGGATTATCTCCTGGAAGCATCGCAGACGCTCAGCATACATGGACACCCCAGCTCCATGCTCACAGAAATGCTGACCTTTCCCCCTGCCCCAACTTCCTCTGAGAAAAAACAGTCTCCAAGCGCATATGAGGGGGCGCTGAAATGATGGGGCTTCCCCACAGAACTCACTGTCTTGTTTTCTAACTCATCTGACGGGCTCGGTGCTGCGTGATGACCAATGGCCTCCCCTAAGTGCTGTGTGTTTCAGGGAGAAATGCAGCACTTCCAAGCTTGGGGGCTACTGCTTGAGCTGAGCTCTTGGATTCTCAAAAGCTCCACACGGCTGAGCAGAGAGCAAGGGGATGATGTTCACCAAGCTGTGACGGCGGCAATCACCACCTCGGGACACAGCTCCCCTCGCAGCGCTGGGGAGGGAGGCAAGCAGCACAAGGACGGCAGCCCCTGCGGGCTCCCGAGCCCCGTTCCCCAAGGCAGCCACCGAGCCTACCTCAAGGTGAAACAGGTATCTCCCCACGTGAGGGGCAAGCGTGGCGCCAGCTGGCTCCCACCCATGGCAAACAGCGGAGAGGAAGTGGAAGGTGCCAGGAACAAAGGGTTCCTTTGTCTGCGGGGAGGCCGGAGCGCGGGGAACCGCAGAGGCAGCTGGAGCCGTGGCTGTGGGACAGACAGCCCCGCTGCGCCACCCCGCTGCCGGTGACGTCCCGGCTCGCGCCGGAGGCCGTGCCGCAAGACAAGCGCTAACACTTGGGATGTGCCCTTTCCACAGAAAACAGGGACCAACCTGCCTTCAGGCTGGGAGCTGTACCAAGATGTCCCAAGGGCAGAACAGCTCAGACAAGCAGCGCTGCTGAGGAGACACCTGGAGAAGGGTTACGCACCCTTCCCAAGGAGATGTGGTTAAGCAGAAACAGCGTCCAAGCCAGGCAGCAACACAGGGCAGGGCACGCACACAACTGCAGCTGGTTCACTGGTCCTCAGAAGATCCCGCTCTCCAAGGGAAACATCCCCAAGATTCTCCAGGTGGGACAAGAAGCGCGAGCCCCCTGGAGGACTCCCTGCTCGTGGGTGGAAGCCAGCAGGTCTTGCTGCAGCCATCACTCATGCTATTTGGCTGATTTCACAAGCAGTTTGACCAGACAAGAGCCTGCGCAGGACCGGTGAGACACATGCGTCAGAGCTGGCTTTACACGCTAGTGCAAAACCCGTGCAGATGTCCTCCACTCAGCGAAAACGCTGGAGGAGGTAACTGCAACTTCCAGAGAGAGAAGAACTATCCCCCTTTTCCCCCAAGCGGCTTTGCCTTTCCTTGCTGAAGCAGGAAAACTCAGGCCACATGAAGAGTCTGTCTAGCAAGAAACTTGTCCTTCTAGGCTCACACTGCAATAGAGGCATTTTCTCCAAAGCGCGCACATAGCTAAATACCCTTCTGCTTTAGAACAGGACTAAGCAATCGTAACAGGATTAAAATCCATGCTTCTTTTTTTCCCCCCGTGCCTAGCCCTGATACCTTTCTGAATCTTCTTTTTCTTCATCATTTTAGTTTTTTTTTTTTTTTTTTTTTTTAAAAAAAAGAGCATTATATACACTATGAAACACTAAGAGCAACAACATATTCCAGATGCACAAATCATTATATTACAGCACATCGATACATTATGGTTCCTTCTACTAAACTTACCACCACAGAAAGAATTTACACACATTGTGTTAATGAACAAAAAAAGGCCCAAAGCAAGACTGATCTAAGTCTTTTTTAAACTAAAACATGGTCTGAGCTCAAAACAATGATTGATAATTCTTATTCAAAGAAGACTACACAGTATGGAAAATATGTATGTATATACACACTTATATGTAATAATTGCACAGAGTAACTGTTGCTACAATACTTGCCAGCTTTGAGATTTTGTAAGTCTTAAGTCTTTTAGACTGATCCTTACTCCTGCAGAATTATTTCCTTTTTCCTCCAAATTTCCAAAATTGCTTATTAACCAGTTGTTCCCAAAGTAGCTTTTGCAGCTGTTGCACACATACATAAACACAATATAAAGTAAATATAGAGAACAATGTAAAGGGATGAAAAAGTGTGCTAATGCAAAGTATATTCAAATTCAGCTGTCACTCATTTTGCCTACTGCTTTAATGGCTTTTCCTTCTCACTTCTCTTTAGTGACATTTACATTAAAAAGTGCAGTATCTATTCACTTCCATTTTAAAAGAATGTTTCTTGTAATGATTAACACGGGCTTGAAAGTATGTTTTCTGAAATACAGCAAAAAGGTAGTTCTAATGAAGATAAATGAGAAAACTGGAGAAAAGTGAATCGTTTTGCCATCTGAACTAATGTCTATTTGAAAAAGGCTCAACTGAGGAAGGAGATGCAAGACTTTTGGCAATGCAAATTATAATTATTTCAAATCTTGGCAGCAATTTTATCAAATAGTAGCAATTTCATTAAAAGGTGCACTGGTAATAATCTGCATAAGGCCTCAAGGGGGGAAAAATATACCAATAATTGCATAATTATGTTATCATTGCTGTTATGATGGACCACATTAAATACCACAAAGAGGAGCAGTGCTTTTTACTTTCTCTAGATATTTAGTTCTGTACTTTTTCCTAGAAGATTACAGCAGTTAATAACACTTTCAGATTAAGATAATAACACAATCACCAAATTTTGGAAGAAGGCACAGTTATCTTGTATACACATATTACTTAGCATTCTTTCTCCCTCACTGAGGGGGCTAACGGATTCATGAGAATTTGGTAATATTGTTCCAGCAATAAGGCAGCTAAGGCATTTACACAGCTCTATTACTGAAATAAGAGTCTTTGCTATAAAATGTAATGCACACACATGGCATCAAGTTCAAATATTTCCATATTTGCCACATAAAGTAGTACTATCCATTCAGTCAATTTTAGTGAGCCCGCAATAAGTTAAATTTGCATCATTCAAATGCTGCATAGGGTGTGCAGCTAATTAGAATGTTGCTACAAAATCTTGTAAAATCATGAAGTCTTACAGAGAGCAACAGATCTAATACATGTGTTTTTAATTGCGACATTTTCTGAAACTACGGACAAAGACAATTTTTCGATACTGTGACCAAGAAATACTCATAGGCAGCTTCTTCAGAATTCCAGGGTGAACAAAGCTAGTCCCAGCTAGTAATTGTGCCAAAACCCAGAGGGATTAGTGAAAAGCTGTCTTGCACATGCATTCAAGACAGAAGTTTGCATGTGTTTTCAACAGTTTGTATATCAATGTGCATATATCTGTATGCATCTCAAAAGGCGATACATAACTCGCCCGTTAACTTCTTTCTACTGTCAGAAGTCCCAAGAAGTCATCTACATATTTCGCCTGCAAATTGTTTTTTTTTGTATTTCGAAGTATATTACCACAGCCCTATCATGAATTGCAGGTACATGGCCTATAGGCAGGTAGCGGCTTACTGAAAAAAGTCATTCTTACTACTCCAGCAGAGATTCATGAGGAGACAAGAGAGGGCATCCTGCTGTGAGCACAGGCTGTGTGCCTGCCTACGCAGGGAATCTCACTGCAGCATCTTGCATGATGGCATCTAGTCTGCAGGAGGAGACCAGAAATACAGAGTTTAATTCTGCTCCTTCAGTTTGACCTCTTTTACCATGCTGCATACTCCAAATCCTACGTAGGATGAAGTTAGCATTATTGCCAAGTCAGCAATTTTAGTATAATAGCTGGAAGTCAGACGTGCTATGGAATAGGAAACTTCAACAGCTTGTGCTACAATGAACCACTTCAGGGAGGAAGCTTTTATTTTGTCGAAGATAACTCTTCATCTTTGAAAAGAAATTGTGTTATGCTCATCTATGCAGGCACAGAAAACACTTCCATGGTACATAAAATAGCAAACAAAGAGTTTGGTAGCAAAGTAAAGAATTTGGTAGTCACCAAGTAGCAGAAACTGAATGTGTCAACAATATGGTGCAAAGATTATCTACATTTCTCAGATACATAACACAACCATGGCAGGTACATATGGCATGTAACATATTTAAGATTATATTAAAATAAAAAAGCATCATTTTTCAACTTAAGCATATTCTCATTTAAAAAATAAAATATTCAAAATCAAAAACACAGGAACACATATTAAAGTTTACACCTTGTGTAATCATTAAAAAGTGAAATGCAGAATACCACTCCAGCAGAACATTTGCTGCCAATGTTTTAAAGACAATCAAACAACTAAATTAATGGAAGGCAGAAGCTGAGCACCTCTCCCCAGGTTGTACCATAGTGATAAACCAGCCCTGCCATCTGGAGTCTCCTAGCAGGTGCAGAGGAAATACCTTCTTCATTTCAGTTCATTCAGTACAATTCAATTAAGTAACTAGTCCATTCAAAGATGAGATACTGATCAGGAGTTGAAAAACATGAATGTTTCTTTCCTTTTCCATTCTAAGAATAAAAACATGATAAAAGAGGATGAGATCTAACCATGTTCTAAAATTTTTGCAGCATGGTGATTAGATACCACTAGTTTTGACTACAGATAGGCTTTTCAGGCACTAATTCTTTATTTCAAGATATTTCTCAGGAAGTTTTTTTTCTTCTGAATTGACTACCTCCTCTGTGGTGCTATTCATCTAACAGAACATTTTAGAATTTGAATTTCCTTCATTTTAATCAATGCAAATCATAAATAAAAAATTAATTATCCAATACATAAGAACTGTCAACACTTTCTATTTTCATACTAAAACAAACACATGAAGAATCAGAGTAAGTGCATATATAATAAGTGACATAATTGCTTAAATACATGCACAGTGATTAATCAAACCAAGTATAACACTAAGTGGAAAGGCTACATTTAATTAAAACTCTATCTCAATGGCAATAAAGGAGGTTAAACCTTTCTTTACTAAATCATTAAGTACAAATGCAAAGCAGTCAAAATGAGGCTTACTGTTGGCTGATTTAAATCATGATTAAGATGGGATTTAAAAACGCTTGGAATTAAACTGCGGCACATTACACAGGGAGGCACCTATTTTGTTAAATCTGGCAGGACTGAGCTTCTCATCTGAAGCCAGGTGTCAGTTTTACACACCGTATCTAGGGGGAAATGCAGACAAGTTGGTGAGGAACGAGAAAAACAAGAGGAGGACAGGCTACAAAAGAGGTACGAGCCTGAAAGAACTGCCTTGCATGTTTTTTATTCAGCATAGAAAAAAAGAAGTTAAAGATGTGGTGTTAGTTGTCACTATGTAAAATGCAGCTATAAAGAGGATGGTGATCGCTTGTTCCCTCTGTCCCCCAGAGGA
>VZSV01000017.1:5546250-5688802 GCA_013398735.1 Nothocercus julius
TTTTTTTTTTTTTTTTTTTTTTTTAAGTGAAAGTCCAGACAAATTTAACACACCAAAATAACTGGCTTGGCTTTCTTACGAGCTGCTCTTAGCTAGCTGCTTTTTGCAGCATTCCCCAGTTACTTAAGAGTGGTGGTTTTGGCTGTCGGACTTGAAGACCTCGGCCTTGCACGCTTCCTCTGCTCTGAACAGGATATTCATTCCTCGCTTGCTAAAAACACGTCCAGGCTCTGCATCTTGTGACAAGACCTACCTTGTCCCTTTGCCTTCCAGTAAGAGTCCTTCTGTGTTTCCCCCCAGCGCTATGCCGTATCTGCAATCTAAATGAATGACTAGAGAAAGTTCTGGTCAGGCGTTTCTTCTGAGGTGATGAGAGCCACATGAGATCCAGTTGACTCCTTTGGCATTTTTGTAGACTATAGTGTTTTCTGTATTTAGAGATTTGGGGGTCAAAGGAGAAGATAATTCCACCAGCGTATAACCTGAAATAAAAGGCAAAGGGGCCTCTAGAGTGAGGAAAATACTCATAGTCATCAAAAGTACGATATTCATCAAGAGTGTGATTTGGAGAGCAGAGGGTTTGTCCTTCTGATATTTTTGGACAAGATGAAGCTTGTTTGCTTTGTCTCAAAGTAGCTTTTAAAATATACTTTAATTTTATCATTCAGTATGATAAAATTAGCTGTGTCCTAATTACTGATGGTCCTTTTTAGATTTGCTAGGCATCTCCAAAGTTTTCTAGGTGCGATTTTCTTACATGCGTGTGTAGTTTAGAGAAGTGTGCCGGGATCTCTTCATACAGCTCTAATCCTGTTTTTAACCTGGGTTGCGCTTCATGTAATTCCTCCCTGTGCCTCCTCTTCTCTCCCATGCCTGGCCCCAAGCACTTGCCCTTTGTCCGAGTGGGATCATATGACCCTCCGCTCGCGTCGAGTCCCATCCCAGGGCCTGGTCTATCCATCTCCTTGTATCAGAGCAAGTCAGGGCTGTGACAACCGCACAACCTTGTGTGGAACAAGGATATCAGTGTCCAGCCTTAAGCCCGACTGTTATTTATTAGACTCAAAGCAGTCGGTTCAGAGGAGGCAGTTCTTAAAATAGTAAACAGGGTGTCCATGTGACTTGTTTACCATCTTTCATGGGAAGAGCAAGACGCCTGGGCCGGCCTTCCTCCCTGCTCCTTCACAAAGTGTGTCTCAGTTTCTGCCCGGTCCCGCTCAGGTCCTGGGAAAGCGACTGGCAACTAAACTCATAGCCACCAAAGTGCTTTTTAGTTAGTTCGTTGATCTTTGGGCTGGAAATTCCCAGCTTTGGTAAAATAAGACTTGAAGTTTGCTGGAGACAGATAGAGGATCCACAGTGCTAACAGCTCATTGTCCCTACAATTTTTTGCATAACCCCTACTAAATTAAGACACTGTAAGGCAATCCTGTACATATTTGTGCCCTTCTGTACATGCCTTTAACAAGGCAACGCTGCAGTCTTCTTAAAGGGCTGCCTAGCTGGTACGGACATTTGTACATACTTTTTGCAATCTGTCCTCACAATTCTTGGTAACCAAAAGCCTCCAAGAGATTATTTTCCTGTCAGTCTTATTCCCTTTTCATACAGCTATCTTGTACTGCCAGAAACCTTTGGGGCTTTTTTTTTTTCCCAGCTATGTGTGTCTCCTACTACAGTGTGTATTATAATCCCCAAGCTCACGGTGTGGGTACACAGCAGGCCTTCCCAGTGGAAAAACACACACATCACGGGCCGAGTAAGTGGTAGTCACTGCCACCTCCCCATTTGGAAAGTGCAGCATTTGTCATCCGATGCTCTCATCTTTTCACCTATAGAAGAAATTTTCAGCCTTTCTGATAGATGCATTCCAACCTGAGATGCAGTCACCTTCAAAATTTCCACAGGCCGCCTGTTATTTAGAGCAAGTGAGCTTCTGCAGACACTTTCAACCACCTCTGCAATGGATGTAGTCTGTCCTGGCATCCTGGAATTATGTACCCTGATGAATTTGCGTTTTGATGACTTAGTTTGTCCTAGCTGGATAGACAGACAAAAAATTCAGAAAAATTCAGTTCATGAAGATTCTGATGAAAAAGAGTTGTATTTGTCACTGTGAGATAGGTGTTATAAAGCCTGCTGATACTAATAAAATCATCTGGTTTTAGAAGGCTTGCAAATTTGGAATTTAAGAGGTAATATTCTGTTAAATAGAATGGCCACTTCTCTTTCTTTCTCTTCCTGTTTAAGCAGTTTTAGTGGAGCCATATTAGTTCAGTATGCTCAGATTCAGTCAAAAGAGTTGTAAGATATGTTTTCTGTGAACATTTTCCTATTTTATATCAGGATTATTTTTAGAGAGTCAATATTGAAATGGTGCAATGTTTATCCAGAAGTTTTTGCATTTTTTCTGTATATATCTGTCTGAAATAGAAACAACTGCATTAATGTAAAAAATACATTCAGGAGATGATATCTGTTGTTGTTGTTTTTTCTCACGTGCTGGTTAGTTCCCTCTTCTCTGGTGTTCATGGTCTTGAGCTCAGGAACACTGCTGACAAACCCATTTTCCCAGTTGCCCACCCTACATTAGACCAGGCAATGGTTTGCATATTATTTCCCAAGCTTGAAGGACTCTGCTAGCAGGACAGTTCAGAAGGTCTTTGCACTTGTAGCCTTTGATCTGACGTTAAAGATATTTATATGTGAGAGCCTCCCTTCTCTGCCACGGGGTCCAAAGCATTTTAGAGACCAAATGTGGAATTGTCCACCACTGATCCACGTTTGCCTTGGGGAAAGAAGCTCTTGGCACTGTTAGTCCTGCAAAGAGCCAGTTTGGGACAGAAAATTCTCCAACTAAAACCGAGACTTGTGATTATTTGGGGTTCACATAGAAATATGGAGCATCCCTTTGCCATCTTCTCCTTATGGGAAATATTGCAAATGTAAAAGTCAAATGTTAAGAGCCTGTTAACGCTGTAGGTGTATGGCCTTTGTGCTGAGGGGTTTTGCATTCACTGGGTACAGAATTTTGGGGTTTGCCACCTTCTTTGACTCCTGTGTCATTCAGCCCTATTTGTTGCATTGATTTACAAAGCACTGGCTGCAAAACAGGCGTGAGAAGGTCCTGGCCCTTCTCTCCCTCACTCAGTTCCCCTTTGTGGCACTTAGACCTGGTAGTTCTTGGGTTTGCTGCTACAGCTATTCTGAGGAAGCACAGAAAAGG
Source organism: Nothocercus julius (assembly GCA_013398735.1). Taxonomy (NCBI): domain Eukaryota; kingdom Metazoa; phylum Chordata; class Aves; order Tinamiformes; family Tinamidae; genus Nothocercus; species Nothocercus julius. The sequence continues at coordinate 5,549,477 of VZSV01000017.1, forward strand.
TTGTTTTTCATCCCTAATCACGTCTGTGATCTGGTTTACTGTGTGGCCTTGTGAACCGTCCTAGTGGCAAGCTGAAGGAGGAAGAGGTATGAGAACGAGTAATTAGAAGGAACTTCTTAAACTGGCCTGCTGCCAAGAGCCAGCACCTTGCAAAAGCAAATCCTGCTATTCAACAGGGGTCAGCCTGCTAACACCAAAGTAAATATCTTGATACCTCTATCTGAAGCCAGGTGTGAAGGTGACTTGCAAGTGATTTCCCCTTTCTGAATTTTCATCTATATAGCCAGGGGAGTTTAAACAATACAAAAGCAATAGATGGCTCTTGCTAAGGCTGGATACTTTGGCCGCTTTATAGCCCTTCCCCTCATGTCAGCCCGCTGATTGCTCGATGCTCGGTCCAGACTATTGCCTTAAATTAAATGCCATGCAAGATGTTAGTTTTAGGTACAACCTGCTACATGTCCGATCTCTGGTGTGTGCCCAGCCCTCTCTGGACAGACCACATATGGTCTGTTGTTAACACAGATGTCACAGTAGCAACAGCTTGCTTATCTAGCTACAGCTCAGTGAGTGGGGAGTCCTCCCCTCCTGGATTTTGCTGGAGTTCATATGTCAGAAAGGCATCACCTGTGCCTGGGGCTTCGGAAAGGGAGTTAGTGTAGCAGCCAGCATGTGTCTGCAGCAAATGTCCCCTCATTAGTTTATGACAATGTGCACAGGATTTATGACCATGGCAAGAAATCAAAATAGCATGGTAGGATAGCTCCTTTCAAAGACAAATTTAACAGGTGCTGCTTGCTGAATCTTAGTCAGTCTTGACCTGGGGTTAAATTTTAAGGCATTATTATATGTTGAACCCCAATGACATCGTAATAATTCTCACTGCGCAGAAAACACTGCGCTGTTGATCAGCTGAAACATGCAGAGAATTATGTAAATAGTATTTAGAATTCCTCTTTGATCTTCTTTCATAGATGATTTCTCAGTTTCTGCAACATGATCATATGATGAGGCATGTGTCCTTTTGACCCTTGAGAGCCTGCAAGAACATTAGTATCTCAATTTCTTTCTCAAACAATTCAGAAATCCTTCCACAAACAAACATTTGTGCAAGGACCTAGCAACACATCACAGCCCTTGGGTTAATAGCTGGCTGATGCTATCAGACATTGATAAAATAGAAAACTGCAGCCTATATCCCAGGCAATAACAAGGATCTGGATTAGTATATCCGTTCTGTAACCATGTCATACTGCCTGGTTGTCAGCTACATGGGATAAAATATTACTACTTGACACCTCACTGAGTTTTATTTCTTTTAATCCTTTAACAAAGACATGATTCCCATTATAAACAGAAGCCTACATGACTTCTCTATCCAATGCAGAAGAAGTAGAGGCACCTCAGGAGCGGCCCTCGCCCAACCTAGTGCAAGTGAGATGAATCACACTCGGAGGAAGTCTTTGTCCTCAGAGAAAATCTACACAGCCGCTTTAGACAGTTACCTCATTTTAGGTGGCTGAAATGGAACATGAAATGGATCCAACTCTAAATTGCATATGCTTTTTAGTCTCAAAGGTTACGAATAGGTTCCTCTAGTTACGTGAAGATTAGTAAGGTTGGCAAATATGACGAGCAAGGAGTTTTCTCTGTAAGTAAGGCAAAAATAGTACTGTAATGCATTCAGACATGGAGAGTTCTTATTCATAGCAAGCGCAGATCTAGATCTTACATCTAGAGGTACTATCCTACCGAAGCAGCTGCTGAGCACTTCCAGCATGCTGTGCTGCAGACACCACTTTCTGTCAAGATAAAGCAATACGCCTGTGAGCCTCGCTAGCAGACTTGCACTCTCCATCTATAGTCCAGCTTGCAGTCCTCCCTGAAGCTCCTCTCTGTTCTCTGCATCAAAACCAACACAGCAAATGTCTGCAGGTTGCAGACACCCTGCCACTCAGTTGGTTTCCCTCTGCTGCTCTGAATTTTTGTGACATGGAGCAAGGAGTATTGCCTGATACAGTCAGCAAGCTTAGCAACTGTATTTTTAGGAAAATTCCTCTGCTGGTACATATTGGCTTGCTTAATCCCTTAGGAGTGCTTGTGTGCTAGTGAAGCAGAGTGTGCCTAGCTGTTTTTAAGATGGACCAGAAGCAGCAGGAGATGACAGAGCTTTTTGTATCACTGCATTACTAAGACATCTCAGCAATACATATCCTCAAGCTGGCTGTGCTTTCCTGACCCCTGTAACTTATTCGTACTCTGTTCTTTCCACTCCTTTGTGCTAGGAAAAGATAAGTGGCCGCACGATAGATCTAGTCAGGACCTAAGCTGAAATATAGCAAACCATTATACAGAAAAGGGAGATGGAGACAGGGCTGCCTAAGCTACTGTCAAGCTTAAGCACTGTCGGAGGTGCATAGTGGACTGCAACCTAGGCACTTGTTCTCTAGAGCTTAGCTACTTCCTAGAGTTCACAAGTTCTAGACACCGTGTCTATTAAAATTTTCAGTTCCTTCAGCCAGATCATGGTTCCACATAGATTTTTTAATTTCCTTCTACCAAAGATGTTTCAGATAAACTGCATCTTTTCTTTTGTAGAGATATTAAAGGAGAAAGGAGACACAAGAAATACTCTTTTCAGTTCATCTGTACAGAATCTCCTGCTGCCAGCAACTGCAGAGCATCCCCAATCAGGGATGCATTTGGGGACTGTGGAATGGATATGGGGACTGCTCCACTAGCATTTGGAAAAGGCACTAGACTACCTTTCCTATAATTAGAGGAAGGGTTTGGTCTCAGAAAGCTCTGCCCAAAAGATAAGCTTTAAACATTGCAAGAACATATTATTTTCCTGGCCATAGCTATTCAGTGTGCTCCAACATGTGCACAACCCTCCCACATCCACATTGCCTCCCCGGATGGGTGGGAGCAGAGGCTTTGTGCTCCTGTGACCCCTTCTGCAGGGGGTATCACCAGGAAGCTGTCCCCCATAGATGTATGACCTATGTGTGCTGATGTCACTACGTTAAGCAGCATCATCCATCACAAATAAGCTCACCTTGGAAGGACTATGGAAAAGAACCATTTATGCACAAATTGGTAGTAGACTTTAGTATATTCTTGGTATACTGTTTTCTAAAAAGAGCAAAGTTTATGTTACATTTCCCAGAGACAAATTTAATTCATATTCATTCATAGCCTTCTTGCACTATTTGATTGACTGCAGCTGGATAAAAAGGTAAGTGTTTGCTAGCTCCTTTTTAGCCAAACATGCAATAGATATAAGAAGTATTTCAATTTTAGCAGCAGCCATATCTTTACCGAGCATCTTTTTGTTAAGCAAATTATTGTAGATTTTCCCAATCTATAAAAGAACAGTTTTACTGCTCTTATGATTCTTTTTTACTTTTATGATAATCACAACATTTACAAGACAAGATATGCTTTAGATGTTCAAAATAGAATCATATTTTTGGACCATGTCATCAGTTTTTATGCCATTTCACTCTATTTTGAGCTACAATTAAAAGTTCTTTTTTAAACAAACTGTATCTAATTTCTGTGCTAAATGAAACCAGGCAGCAGGGAATGTTTTTACTTTTAACTGGAATGTCATTAGAATCAAGACATGCAAGTACAATGTGGAATTGTAAGACATCTCTGCAAAAAAAAATTATTTCGCTGCAAAGTCTTTGTCTGCACTGGAAATGTTTTTTTGGTGGGGGCATGCTGGCAAACTCTCCGAAGAACCGCTGCTTAAACCAAAATAAAGCAATTTCCCAGTAGAGCTTGTTCCAGTTTTCTGAGCAGAATAAGCAATACTGAAGACAATTTTGCCAGCCTAGCAGCGTTCACTTGCATAACTGTGTTGCTTGGAGCTGTGTATTATTGACTTCTGCTTGGCATAATTACCCCAGCAAAAATTTTAGACCAGGCTATTGCTGTGATTCGGAACTTAAACCAACAGAATTATTGCCCAAGTGACACTAATATTTACATCTGCAAAGAATGTGCAGAAAAATGTGCAACGAGTACTTTTTTTAGAAATTTGAATCTGTATATATTGTTCCCGTTGTTTTTACAAAGCTGTGTTCTGGGCCTAAATCCCTTTAAAGGCCACGCACTGCCCAAACTTTGCTGTTTCTTCAGACATATCGCTGTTCTCTTTGAGCATGCTGCCTATTACAAAACCGGAGTTTTGAAAAGCAGCTTGCGTTTTTTGGTTTGCTAGACAGAGAAGCGTCGTGTGACTTGTGTCTCCATCTGTAAAAAGCGCCCTCGTTTTCAAACTCATTAAGCACAGGATGGTTGGACTGCCTTTTGCTAAAATCCTCCAAAAACTGTTTGCACAGATTGCTCAGCCATTGATGACCCAGGTTGAAAATCGATCCTCCTTGGAGGTATTGTCTTCAACATGATGTTAAGACCTCCGGGCCCAAAAAACAGTTAAGTGGTGAATTCCTCCCCTGCATGGTATTAAAGAAATGGAGCATTACCTATGACCCATGGGAAGGAGTGACAAGCAGTGCTGGCAGGATCTGGGACTTTGATGTCCCTGGCACTAGTCAGTGTTGATTAAAGACTGGATATGAGCTAAATGAGAGGCATATGACTGTGCTCGCTTAACTGTAGAAAGGGTCAAGTATTCAGAGCCCCAAATTATAGTCTTAGATGTCTGCCATTAATTTGGTCCTCAGTGACTCATGGGGAGTCTCTCAGGGTCATTGTGATCTCTCTTGCATTACCCCAGGTCTGTCTCACTGTGGAAATGCATCTCGCGTTGGGTTTGTCTTTAAAAACCTCTTCTGTGTTGGGCTTGTCGCGTTATTGCCACTGCCGCCACCAGCTCCAGCACCCGCTCTGCCTCTTCAGGGTCACTCTGTACCAGAGGGGAGGCTTTCCTTGCCCCTTGATCACTTGGGCTTATCCATTCCTCTCCTCTGCTGCTATTTCATTTTATTTTTATTTTTCTTGTTGCCAGCCTTCTCCTCACTCTTCCCCAGCTTCCCACCCACTTCTCCAGCCTCTTCTCCTGTCACGTTCCTTCACTAAGATCTTTTTTATTTCTCATTCCTTTCTGAGACAGCCGTGAACTCAAACTGAGACACTGAATTTGATTAGGGAAACGTGGGTATCAGCAGTCTGGTCAGAGGCGGACCTTGTTCTTGCCCCCAAGAGCTGCACCATTGCAATCACCAGTTAGCCAGGGTCCGTGGGCCATCAATAGTAATGATCATCATCAATAATAACTTTCAAAAGCTGGAAGTGGTGATGATTTGCCCAGGTTATCTCATCTCCTGATTAATATGAACAATTCCTTAGGCAGTCAGGGTTGGATGCTTCTATGAGCTGAATATAAGAGACGGCTCGCCATCCTGACCTGTGGTGGACATGGAACTCAGAGAAAGCAAATGCCTCTATTCTTTGTATTCCTAGCAAATCTGTGTGTCTGTTAACCCTAGGAAATATCGCCCAGACACACATGAAGCCCTTTTTTTGCAGCTATTTCCTGTCTGGTAAGTAGAGGGGACATCCCCCAGTTTCTTTTTGGCCTCCTTCATCTTATTTTTCTCGTGTTTCTCTGCTCCATTATAAATAAGAATTCCATAATTATTTTTGATCTGACCCTTGGAAAGTTTCATGTGATCATGACACAGTAAGGAAATGAAAGAAGGAAGATGTATTTGTGAATAGATCTAGTTACCCCCGGGCTTTGAAGTGGGAAAAAAAAATTAGGTCCAGGCAATCCATTTCTGAAATAAACGCTTCAGTCATATGTATCTGGAGCCCCCCCTTAGTAAAGGAGCAATCCATCATAGCCTCTCCCCCTAGATGAGCTACTTTGTGTTCTTGTTCTGTGCAGAAAGAGTTGTAAACACAGGAGGTGACTATTAAATTGGCGGATTGAAAATGCCACTAATAATGATCATTAATAGAGAGAATGTCTTTCTTTTTTAACATGAGAAGGAAACAGCAATTTGGTTTTATTGATATCTGCAAGATAAAAAAAATCTATTAACTCTTGAGATAAATGTATTTCCTTGCTACATGAAATGTGTAATTCCGTGGAAACAAACATACAGACATAAATTGCGAAACGCTGCAGGGCATTTTAACTTATCAGTATAGGAAAAAGGGAAAGTAAATATAAATGTCACAGAAGCTATAACCCAAATTAAAAGAGCATGCTTTGTTTTCAAATCTTACGGGCAGTATGCTGAAGAGATGCATACTAATAACACAGTGCACTTTTTAAAGTGGTAACATGCGAATCTGATGAAAAAAGAACAGAACATAACCTAGGAACACAGTATGAGTTATCATCGTATTGATGCAGATCTGTATCTGGTGAAATTCCTGCCCACATTAATTAAGAAACTATGATGCAACTTGGTCACATTTTTACAATTGCAAACAAAGCCCAAGGTTGCCATTGTCCATTTGGGCCGGCCTTTCGCTCTGCCGGGGCAAGGCAGGGATGCAGGGAGCTAATAATTACATACACTCCTGCAAACGCGACCGCGGCGCCTGCGGGCAGCCGTATCGCTTGCAACTCATCTGCTCGAATGCATTTAAATGTGGATGGTGAAAATAGATGCCTGTATGTGGAGTAATTACCCGTTTTCCCAAATTTTCCATGTTTCCAAATTGCTGAACTTTCTTGGCTATTAAGGTATCACATATCCTGGGCAGATTGTTCTGCAGCAGGTATTTCGTGCAGAAAAAGAAATAAAAATTAAGAAACTCAAACATTAAACTACCTTTTTCCTCCGCTTGTCCGGAAAAGGCATTGAGCTTCTGCCTCAAACCTGTCCAGCATTATAATGTGCAGCGGAAGATCCTCCAGGCACTCGCAGCTTCTTCTGGCACTGTCTGTCATATTTGGATTCAGATTCGCCGTAATTTATTAACACTCCCCACAGAGTTTGTTGTATCTCCAGCAGACTTCACTGTGGAAGAAAACTTTCCAATACTTTTTTCTTTTTTTTTTTTTTTTTTCAGAGCATTTCTCACAGACCTCTTTAAATAATAAGACATTTAACCAAAGAAAAGTAATTGTGATGGAAAAGTTGGGAGAAAAGCGAAATTGCTGCAGAGTTCAAATGTTTCCAGCAATTACTAGCACTTTTTCAATGCATGTGCCTGTGGCAGTAGGAGTTACGTCTTCAAGCAGTTTTGGAGCCTTCACAATACAGATTTTCAGATATATTTGTTTATGACTGTGGCTTACTGCATAATGCAAATAATGTAGCAATACAGTAAGCGTGAAGCATGACAGAAAAAATATGATTAATGTCAAGCTCACAAATCCAGCATCTGCATGATGCGTCCTCAAAGCACCCTTCGCCTCCGAGTTACATGTCTGAAATCAGGAAGACGTAGCCTAATTTTCATTATCTTTATATGCTCAACAGTATTTTATGTGAATGAAACGTATGCAGGCGTTTTCTGGAAGAGATCAAATCTCACTCGGGGAACTTGATAGCTTTTCGTGGGTGGCTCTTATTTCTTTTGGTAAATTAGTAACTGAAGAACACATGGTAGTTGTAATTTGAATTAAAAACAACAACAACAACATTTGATACAGTGCCTCACAAAGTCTTACTCTCAAAATTAATTCAGATTAGCTTGGACATGAAAATTGCTATGCAAATTGAAAACTGAAAATCTTAAGCGTGTCCAATCCAGACATTTATAACGCTGTCACAGCCAAAAAGCCTTTCCTCCACCATGGGAAAAACTCTCTGGAACACAGTAATTCTTTGTCCATAGAGCAGTGGCCCTGACACAAAAACTCAGGACTTTTCTCAAGGCTTATACACTCTGTAACCGCACTATACAAGCAGTCACAGTGTGGCCTCCTATTTGGATGAATGCAGCCAAATTAATACTGCCTGACCTCTTGAGAGATCCAGATTCACCAGCATTCTGTTACCAGGAACACCTTCAGGTCACTGACAGATATACAGATTATTTTTATTCCCTTTTATTGCTATTTCAGAATCCCGACATCAGATTCCCCTACTTGATCCAATATGAATTGAAATATTGTTGATTCCACTTATGACTAGTATAAATATTTTTTTTTAGAAAAAGCAAAGAGTGATAAATGTTTAGGCTTATTCCTCTCTGATCCTTTCTACTCTCATGAAGAGGAGACCTTTTTTTCAGAGGAAGAGCCTTCCCAGCAACCCCCATTGCAATATGTTAAAGATACCTTAGAAATGCAGGTATAATTAATCATTATTATGTCACTGGACTACTGAACATTTTCTGCATCTCCAGATCCTGTGGCAGTAAGGCTCAGATGTTCTTCCAGTAGCAATTATGCCTTTAGTTAAATGCATTTCATTATGAACATGTACCAAATTAGATAAACATTTTCAGGTGTAGTTTTTTAGGGCTGTGATTTATTGCAGTGCAGAAATCATGACTTAAGCCAATGAAAGACATATTCTTCACCTTTGAAATGTTTGAAGAATTACTCAGTCCCCAAAACTGCTAACTCTTCTGCAATGTAAATAAACAAGGCAAGAGGTTATACAGATAGTCAACACTCCAGCCTGGCACAGGGTACAATGGGGCAGATCTTTCCAACACCAGGAAAAGGGCAGGTTGCTTTTAACAGACATGCAATGACTGATGTTAGCAGCTTGCATTAAAGAGGCTTTAGCTAGAGAAAAAAGGCTGGTTTATCTGGAGAGGAGAGAAAACAAACACTGTGTTCCTGAACAAGTATCCTCCCAAAAAAGAGAGGAAGATAAGCTGTCAAGAGGACAATACTTCTGCCCTTGTGTTGTAAGGGACAGAGACCAAAGAAGTCTCCTCTTCCTGAAATTAGGAGGTGACCCTCTGACCTCCAGAAGTAGTTCAGGGCATTAAGCTCACCTGGGGGCCCTCATTCATCCTGATACAGGATGGGTTTGCTGGGGCTGCGCATGCAGCTGCATCCCACCACCTGCTCGCCTAGCCTGGGGCCAGCCATTTCTACTCAGATTAGGGACGGTGCTGTCTCAGCAAACTGGAGTTTGTTTGTGTGATTTAGGAATGGGGAAGGACTACTGTCTGAAGTGTGTGCAGCAGCATGAGTCCACGTGGATGAGAGTCAGCTGTGGGAGAAGTTATCCGTAGGGTGTATGATGTTTTTATGTAGTTTGAGACTTGTTGGGATCAAGTTAGCATAACCTTGTTGCCTGTGATGCTTTCTATTCTTAATATCTTTGCTGCAAAGCTTGGAGGAAGGTTTTGAACTTGGATTTTTCCACAACTCTAGTTTGTATCAGAAGGGCCTCATTACACAGAAGACTTTTGTGAAAGTCAGTGGGCTTGATGGTTTGGTGAAGACAAGACAGTGGCGCGTTACCTCTGTCTACCCCAGCCCAACTCAGGTACGGAGGTCAATCAGACGTCCTCTAGACTCTCAGGTGGGCTGATGTGCTCAGGCACAGTCCTGGCTGTGCCTTTGGGGCCAGAGCACAGAGTGGGCAGCGCGCTGGCCCCAAGGTGCCTGATGCATCATTTATCTTCTATAGCTAACTCCATGGCTACAAGTGGTTCGTGGACTGGCAATGGGAACCAGTGTGTGTGATGGGAGACTGGCTGGAGCAGCAGCTCAGCTCGATGAGTTGTGAGAAGGCAGAATAATAACTCCTTCTTCTGCCCGCTTTCCTACAGCTTTTCCAGTGATGTTAATTTTTAGGTCTTTCCGTGAACACCTTCAGTCACACTTCAGTGGTTCTGATCTATGGTTCTTAAGCTCTATAATATACAGCCTCTTTGATGTGCTACTTCTATAATGGTATTTGGTTGAGTAACTTGCAAATGTGGACAAAAGTTCATTATAGCTTTACAGCAGGTGACAAACATTATTTGACACGGTAAATTTTCCTAGTCAGGGTAAAGCCAACTAGTTATTCACTCTAAATATTCAGTAATGCTCCCCATCATCAGAATTCAGTTGCCAGGCCCAGAAATGTAACCACTGCTGATTAGCAGCACCTAAAGCCAGCTCTGTACTGCAAAACTTTTACGCTCTATCCAAAAATCTTACCTGCCATTTTCAACACTGAATGAGGACTTCACTGTGCTGACACTTAGATACACCGAGGATACTACCTGAAAGATATATTCCTCATATCACAGCAGGATGCTTCACCCATTTGCGGGTTCTCCCTCTGACTCAGAATTTTTATCCTAACCCTAAATTACTGTCTTGCCCCTGTATGTTGCCATGAAAAATTTCCATGTTGATGAATCTGCATTTTCTCGTGAGAAACTGCTTCATCAAAACACTCCTATCGACTCCTGTTGTGTTTCACTTCAAAGGCAAATGATATGTCAAGACCTGAATGCTGGGAAATTTTTAAGTCAGATGTCTTGTCGAGGATGTTAAAAGCAGCTATTTTTTTTGTTTTTGTACACAACACATAACACCCAGCATTAAGCATTTGAGGTAAACCACATTAAACTAGAATAGCATCAACAGTGCTTAACATTTATCATTGCCTGAACTGTGACCTTGAGCCCTACTAGTTCTACTCTCATCACAGGCTATAGTGTCAACAAGGTGTTTACTGTCCAGAGTAATGCTTTAAAGCATGTATTTAATAAGTTCCTCTTGTTTGCTTGCTAATAACAGGGCGGGGAGAGGTAGTTCTTCAAATACTGACTTGTTATCCAGCAGTGGAGAAGGCAACTGGAGGCAAGACAGAAGCCATGGAGCACAGTCTGGAAATCTGGTTGTGGCCCTGTTCTGGACACATGTTGGCTCCCCCATCACGCTGCAAATAGGACCCTGGCTTTTTGACCACAGAGTCAAGGAGAGCCACCACCACGATGCCACCAAAGTAGGTAGAAGCCAGGGAGGTATCCCCTCTAGATCAAAGAGGGCTTTTATTTTTTATTTTTTCCCATTTTCATTGGTGTTTAAAACACATCAGAAAATGTTCATTAAAAATGCCTACTCAGAGCTCTTAGCTTTGGTGCTAGGTGGCTAGAAACAGCACCAAAGAAGATAGTTTGGAGGCCAGAGAGTTTTAGGTAAATTAGGGTGTAACTCATGAAAGAAAAGAGCAAACTACCCCAAAAATTCAAAAACTACTGGCAGAACTGTGAGCTCTGCACTTTCTGGAGTACTTGGGAGCAAGTTCCTTACTCTGGGGCTGAGATAAGGATTAGCGGCCCTCACTCCCAGGGTTAGCACCTGAGTGAGACTGCTTAAAATTCCTTTGGCTTCAGCACGGCTTGTTCAAGGTTCCCTTCAGATTCAGGTGCACATCTATTTCAGATTCATGGGATTTTCTTTCAGCTTTCACAGCAAAAAGTTTATTTGCCTGTAAAAATGAAAGACAAGATAGGTTTGGGGATGTAAATATTGTTTTAGGTCTGTGTGCTAGCTCATTTGGAGTCCTCAGAAATAGTGCTAATCCTTTTATGTCGAAAAGGGTCCTCTGATTAAGGTATGGGTTACCTCTCATAAAGCATTTTGGCCCCATGTGCAACTTGTATTAGTTTAAGTCTGGTGAGATCACATCGTTATGTGTGGATTATCATTCTAAATATAAAGCTAGAAGACATTAAACAGCAGCTACTAAGATTAAACATGTAAAATCAGCAGGTCTGAATAACCTGCACCTGTGATTTTTAAGACAGATGACTGAAGAGAACTCTGGACCAGAAATGGTGATTTTCAGCGCACTGGAAAACTTCCAGTAATTTCCAGAAGACTGGAAGAAAGTCAATGGCATGTCAGTATTTTAAACACCTGTAGCAGGAAGTGTGGATATTACAACTCTATTGGAACTATTTGGAACCAAAACAAAATTTTGAATAGTGCATATAGGACCTGACTCTAAGGATAGAAATAAACCTGATGCCAGTTAAAAATAGTTATGGAAAACAAATCTTGTCAAACTAAAATGATATTTTCTTAAATAAGACAACTGACTTGTTGGCAATGAGTTTTTCTGATCTGAAATTTTACGGCTATTCTGAAGCGCTCAGTTGCTGCATGACTTTTTTTCTTAAATATATATTCTCCTTAACAGTGAGAGTGTGAATGATTAGTTCTATGTTTATTATTGGGATGGAGATTATGTATGTTCATCATTGTGTGTGGCGTGGATGCCAGGACTGCATTCACTGGTATGAGCAAACAGCTTCATACTAACCCCTAAAAATGCAAACAGCCACAAACCTGGCAATGGCTCCCTGAGATTCCTTTTCAGATTAAAATGTATCTTCAAAATACACGCACATTCAAATGATCAATTATACAATTGGTTAAAGTAAACGGAGAAGACTTGGTAGGTGCTATCTTTTAAGAAGTCAGAAAACATCAGAAATTTGATAATTAGATGCAAAATACAAAAAGGGGATACAAAAAGAGAAATAAATATGTAAAGTGCTTAACTAAAATTTAGGATAATATTTCTTGGGTTCCTAAATGACTAGACACTCCTGGTAAAGCCTTGTCTCCTTAGTAATTTTAAGGCATATTTTAAAACATAAGTTACGCAAATACTTTCATGCAGTCTCCCTTAAATAGTCTGGCTGTGGCATTACACTCCATAATAAAGGCAACTTAGTTGCCTGCCACACATCAGCAATATGCACCAGATGCTCGAAAGCTGTGAATACATTTAAAATGCCATTTTGCAGTGTCTGATTATTAAATAGGATGAAAATTTGGGGCTCCTCCATGCAGGAAGCGGCAATGATTGTGTTATGTGTGAAGGACTCATTTAATTTGCGCCAGAATAGCTGCATTTCCTATGCTGAGAAACTGGAGGGAATCTCTACGGTTTTTCCTCACGCGGGTGGGAGCAACGGGGTGTGTGTATATTCATAGAGATACAGGGCTTACATTGGCCTGAATTTGCAAGACCTGTAATCTGAGAAAGGATGAATGAATCCGTGGTGGAGCCCTGTGTAGACATTCCCACTTGGAACTAATTTATCTTAGTCACCCTTCTATTGAAAGCACTCATGAGTGGAGCAATTGCCCCTCAGTGTCAGCTGGGAGTTTTCACTGATACCTGTGTTTCCCAGCAGGGACAACCCCATGAAATACAGCCAGAGTCAGATGAGCACGAGAATACCTGCACTTTGTTTCGCTGTGCAGGGATCTCACACGCCAGTTGACTCTCCAGGGCATTGCTGCAGGCTGGAGGTGGACCCGAGCCACCCTTCACGAAGGACCGTCACTTCTTACCTACGTTAAAAAGGGTTTGCCAGCAGAGCTATACTAAAACACTGAGCGAATAGCAGGAGAGATATTCTAACAAATGCCAGTGATTGAGTCACAACTTACACTGGCCAGGATTGCTTCAGAGAGTGAAATGACCCACAACTGCCGCAGGGCATGAGGTGCATTTCCACTAGCGCTTCTGCCCAGATCCGGAGTGCACTGAAGGAGCTGCATACCCACACAAATGATGTATTCCGCATGAGGACAAATCTTTTGGGGGCTACAAAAAGTAAAAATCCTGGAATAAAATAAAGGAGAAATAGCCTTGAGGTACAGAGGAGAGCAATATAAGCCCCCAAAGGCTGCCTCAGAGGTAAGTCTTGAGTTGCAGCGTGTGGATCCTTTTCTGCAGTGGGCTTGCTTACTCCTCTCCAAGCTCCCAGGATATATGACTAAAGGAAGGATTTTTTAATGCATCAAGGGAAATGGGTAGGTGGGTGACAAATGTAGCATCCAAGTCATCTTCAATAGGAAAATGGAATTTTGCATTGGATTTTTTTTTTTGAAAAAGTGTCTGCTTCAAAAAAGTCCGCATTTTTTGGAAGACTAAGTTTGATAAAAATCACAGGATTTTAATTTTTGAGAAGTTTTGAGCCTGTGATCAGTTTATTGCTTAATGTCTGGGGAAATTTTTAACCAAAAATTCTGACATGATTTCCTTTTTTGCTTATGCATAAATCTTACTGGGAACAGGGTCTATGTTAAAAGGAAACACAGAAGGTCTGTTCTAAAGTGCTACGGTTTACTACAACTGCCATGAAGTAAATTTATGGATTTTTTTTTAAGAGCAAAAGGGGAATGCGTGAATTTAGATCCAGAGGAGAAAGTGAAATGGAGGAGGATGTTGCCAATTTGTATTCTACATTTGAAGAAAAAGAGAGTGGTTTTTAATTCACTTTTTTAAGCATATATATTTAAAAAAAAATCCATTGCAAAACAGAGAGAAAATATGATGTGCTCTTTGTGTGATATAGCTAACTAAAATCTAGATGCATAAATGCAGAAGCAGATGTAGAAATCCATGATTTAGAGAAAGCTAATTGGTGCAAACCTGTGAGGACATCCAAATGTTGTCTGCATTCACCTATGTTTTATTAGCTGATGGATATGTAATGAAAATTCAACTAAGAAGACAATGCTAAAAATCCAAAGCCGTCATTTCTGACTCTGCTGTCTACTTTTTGAGCAGGCAGGATTTTGCCCATGGGCTGTTCCCTTGGCAGACAGAGAAATACTTTTTGTTATATTTTCACTCTCGCCTGCTTGCTGCTTCCTGTCTGCATGTGATGATGGGTTGTCACATCAACACAGAGTGTTGAGGTGTCTGACAACAGCCACTAAAACGGCCTCGTCTGAGCTACTTTAACTGCCAGAACCTGGACATCTTGAGCATGAAAACATTCAACCCCTCATGTAGCAGAGAGAAATATTAGTCTGCAGTGCCTATTCAGCAAGCTGCAGCGTTCCGTGGATATGGGAAACTGCCGTAGCTCAGGGAAGGAGGAGGCACAAGGCTGTGAGCTGTGTTGGCCATGAAGTGGCAGACAGCGCAAAGCATGAAAGGCACTGAGGTCTTCCCAGCTGCAACACTCAGGTACTGCTCATACCGCCTCAGAGCAGCACAACGGTCCAACACAGAAAGCAAGGTTTCTCTTATTTGTTAGATTGTAAGATACAGGCTACCACTAAATTCCTTGTTCTCAGTGGTGAAGGGACGCAGCAGGATGAGTATGTACAAGATCTCGGTGCGTGGGGGTGCTACAGGATGCCCAAAGTGGTGGAATGCAGGGAACTGTCATTCCAGATCTAGAAGTGGGAAGAGACGATGAACTTGGGTTGCAGTCTGTGGGAGGTGGAATATGCAATATACAGAGAGGTGCTGGGGAGGTGTGGGATGTCCCTGGTAGGAGAAAACTGGAGGGAGAAGTTCTTGTAGATACTCCCATGTCTGCATGCCATGCCGTCCTACTGCTCCAGGGCTCTTGCAATCAGGGGAGGTGCCTCAGCAAAAGAAATTTGCCCATAGATTATTAAACTTTGCATCTCCATTTCATATTATGTTCTATTGGAACCTCTGGAGAGCTGGAGAGACAGAGCCTGTCTTCTGCAGGACAGTAGGAGACAGAAAGAAATTCGCGAGGTTGTTTAGCTCACTCTGCTTTCCTCAGAAATTTTTAGCTCTCTTTCAACCATTCCTCAGGGAATCCTGTCTAGCCAGAGTTTGAAGACCACCAAAGCTAGTGATCCTCAGTCTCCCTTAGCAACGTCTTCCAGTGCTTCAGCACTGAGAGTAGTTCTATTGCCTAGCATAAATCCCTCTTGCTGCATTTTAAGCCGCTAAACTTCTTGCCTCAACCACTGTAAGAAGAGTTTATTCTGTCCTCCTTCCGGCTACTTCTTACATATTAGAAGACTGTTATTATGTCTCCCTTCCATCTTTTCTTATTGAGGCAACCATGACAATAGCAATATTCTTTAAGGTTTGCAATCAATAGACAAGGAAAGAAAAATCAATCAGATTGACTTCTAGAGGGAAGTAAATACTCTGACCTACTTTTTAACAATGAAATGTCATGACTGACCAGAGTGTTGCTCTGTGTGCAGGACATGGAGAGGTGGAAATAGCTGTGGGCTGTGAAAACTGGGAGGGGAAGGAAACACCGGTAGGGAAAATACCTATTTCCCTGTAGGGGAGTTTTTTATGGTACCTGCATGTGGCAACCAAATAAAAGATTTTAAAGTTATTTTGCTATTAAGTTCAGGAAAAAACACCCCCCCCAAAACAAGTAAACAAATCCAACATTACAAAGGACTTAGAAGTGCTCAAGCATCTTCAGAAATCTTTCCCTGTGTGCTTTTGTCAGGGACTCTATTGCGAAGCCACGTGTCCTGTTTATGTAGGACAGTGCTTGAAGGAAAGATACGGCATTAGCATGTTTCAGCAGATCTGGTCATCCTGAACGAACCCAGCAAACCAAACCGAGTGTCACCCGGGTAAGATTCAGGCTGAGTTGAGGCTCACCATGTTTCTTGTGCCTCATCTTGCCAGCACGAGCTAATTCACAGTCATCTCAAACTCTTGGAAGCAATTCGTCAATGATGGATGCTAACACAAAGCTATTATCAAGTCTTTCTAGTTCACATGCTGAAGTCGTGTAAAATGTTTGATGCTTAAAATGAAAACTTAAGGAAAATAGTCAGACTGCAGAAAAAGCCACAGTGATAACTGCCCATGAAGAGCTACAGTATAATTAGTATTATGTTCTGTTTAATTTAAGAGTTTTATTATAAAATCACTGATCAATAAAATGTTTAGAGATTTTTCATGGATTAACACTTCAAAGATCTTGCTTCAATACTGGATTTATTTTTTAACTCAGTCATTGATGAAGATGGCATCTGCTGCCACGCTAATCAATTCATTATTCTGTGCAACTACCAGCAAAGGAATTAAAATATGATTAGTTACATTATGTTAATACTAATACAAATATGTTCACTTCCATTAACTTGAAGTAGGATATAATCAAGTAATTAAAAAATAGCCTCAGGATATTACAGGATTTTTAAAGAACACAAAGACAGAAAAATTCTGGAGACCGATGACTGTAGAACTCACAAATGCAACAGATTATTAGCAAAACAACCAGCTTTTCAACTTACTGTTGGCTATAACCAATGTGCTTCTCAACTGTAATGCAAGATAAGAACACGACAGTTATTAATTTCAATGAGTCATTAAATAATACAGAACAAGTACATATAGCTTTATCTCATCTCTACATCCACCATAATCAATGTTCCCACAACTTGAAGGAACACTCTGTTGTCAATGACTGTCAAAATACACTACCGCCGAGAACTAGCCAGGTTTTTGATTAAAATAATCTGGCAGACTAAAACAAATTAACCCCATAGAGAAAATGATGCAGTCACATCAATGGGTGAAAGTGGCTTATCTTGCGCAATGCTGCAGTTAATGCTTAAATAATATTCTGCAGAGCAACGTAAGAGTAAAGGCCACAGCCACCATCACCTTCCTGATGCTTTAAAGAATCCCAGGACATATGATTTCATTTTCTTTTCCACACATACTTTCTGCCCCACAACCAATCTGAGAAATGCTCACAGAATCTATTGCAAAATTACTTTCACTGGGAGCTATAACATTGTTTTCATTGGTTTCACTGAAAAATATTAATATCTGATACTGCAACAAATTCTATTTATGAAGCTTATGGTAGTATTGTAAGTCACGACAATAGCATAATTTGCCTGTTTTAAGAAGGAAAATAAAATCCGCTGGCAACATGCAAAATAATTTATTTTCCCTATGACAATTGAGACTGTATATTGAAGAAGAAATGTATCCCTATAGCTAGGGTGCTAAGCTTAGTTTGTTTCAGCAGATTTGTGGTAGCTTCAGCATTGACAAGTTCCTTAATCTTCCTGTATGTATAAAATTGTGGTAATTCTACTTTCTACCCCTCTTTGTCTCATGTTTTTGGACCTTAGCTCTTCAAGGCAAGAGCTGTCTCTTTTTATGTGTAGCACTGCCAACTTAAGATGTTTTTCACATGTCTCATGATATTTGATGTTTTCCCCAGCTCTTGTCATTATGTGAGAATCTCAGTATTCATTTAAAAAGTTCCAGTCCTAATGGCTGTAGATAAAAGCTCAAATATGTGCCATGCATATGCTATAAACCTCAAAGAGCAAAAATAACAGGGCAACAAATAACAGGAACCCTTGATTTTAATAGCTAATAGTCAACCAGTGTTTGTTTGCCCGCTTTTATCTGATCCCTTGTGAACACTTGGGCCTGGGTGTGCAGCACAGATGACAAGGTGGTTTGGATATTCAGGAACTGATGCAGTAATAGAGAAAAATCCCCACACTGTGAACCTGCTGTAGCACCTTGGTCCTTGTAAAGGGCCCGTTCCCTGGGGGGGCTATGGCTCCTGGAGGCCATCCAGCTCCACTGGTATCCACTTGGAAAAGATGATGTGTGCCCGGTGTAATCTAGGGCACCACTAGTAAGGAACGTACATCCCTGCTTTGCTCTTACACTCAGAACTAGCATCCCCTGGACCCTTTTTATTTTTCCTTAATTATTTTTCTGTCTGGGTTTGGAATTTTTTTTTTGTAGTACCATATAGACGGCCTGCAGGCACCTACTTCTGCCACTGGTCTACACCTAGCATGAAAGGGTTGCTCCAGCTGATATAGAGCTCTTTGCTCTCAAGGAAGCTCTTATGTCAGGACTCACTTGCAAATTCCTTCTTGCAAGGACAGCACCTCCCTTCAAAGCAGTGGTACTGCTCTCAGGTGACACCTGCCTACCTGCAGGAGATAAAACTCTCCCTTTTCACATGTTGAGATTCAAGATAAACTCCTCCAGCAGTGCTTTGATTGAAGAAAAACACACTGAAATGCAATGGAAATCTAGGGGGAAAGGAAATTCAGGGAGGAAGGAAAAGAAACAACATTCTTAAAGAAAAATATCCTTCAGTGCCTGCCCACCACGTCCTTAAGAAATGAAAGAGAGGAAAATATGTCATTTTGTTTTCCTTTAGGCTCCACCTTGTTAAAAAAAGTAGCTTCTTTTTCCCTATCTGTGACAAAACCATATATCTATATGTACCATTTGGACACTCCTGAAGCTGCAGTTTATATTTTTCAGTATTGCTTTCTCTTGTGGTGGATTATCTTTCCCGTTATGTCTCAGTGACATTGTTTGGGGCAGGAGATATGTATTCTTTTAGCTTTTTTTTTTGCTTTGTTACTTCTTTTACAAAGGGTCACTACAAATCGCAAACAGTTGCAACACCTTGGGTGCCTGCATTTTTGGACTGCACAGTAACAACTGACTGATCTGCTGAAGAGCACAATTATTCTGTGGTTTCTGCTACAGGATTTTTTTTGTGCAAGTTTTGTGCAAGTTATGATCTGCACTATGATCATAAATGAGAAATATGTTTGTACTTCTTTTATGACTCCAGTGCCATCCTACTCCGTGCAGCACTCAAGCTGGCTATCTAATATGGAAATGATGTCTTTAACCTCTGTTTTCCTATCTGAAATTACACTTAATTTACTGTTTTAAAGTAGCCTGAAGTAGTCTGAAGGACTGCACATGCACCTGAGGCACAATTGACCTGTTCTGATTTAATAAGCATAAATTCCTTTGTGTCTTTCCCTATTATCTGTTTCTTTGTTCTCATATAACATTTACACTATTATTTGGATGAAGGGTAGGAAAGTGTGTTGTGTCCAATGTACTAGTAAATTAGGACATGGTACCCAATGACTTATAGCACCTCTGTCCCTTAGCAGGAGTAGCAGAAACAATGCGTGATCATGCATGAATCCTAAGGTCTTATTGTTTGAAAGATACATACCGCAGAAGATTATCTACAGAACAGCAATATTTTTTACATCTTTCCCAAACTATTAATGAGCTTCAGGCACTGGGATAAGCTCCTTTCATGTATCTTTGAACATCTACAATACAGCGTGTTCTTCCTGGCTATCCATTTAGGAATCAACAGACAGAAAGAGGCATTTTAGGGAGTAATTCATCAGAAGTATTGTAGACATCTGCTTTAGCTTTAAATGACTCACACCCCAGAAGTGTTTCTTTCCTTTCGATGAATATGCTAAACAATCAGCTCAGATAGAGATGTTTTCACTCTAGCGGTCTACATTGGATAAAGTCCACACCAGCGGACTGACTTCTTATCTGGAAGGTTCTTTAGATCCCACAGATGGACCTTTCCATCCTAGCCTCCCTTCAAAACAGCCTTCCCATCAAACTCATTAACTTTGCCAAACTCAGTGTTGGCAGTGCTTCAGGTAGAAAGCATTTTTATTTCCATTTTATCATTGCTGTCTTTATAATGGCTGGGGAAAAAAGGACACGTTATGAAATTCAGATAGCAGCTATTCCTTTGAGATTTGCACTTTGGACTGTGGCTGTGGCCTGCTTGGGGTACCATTTACTGTGATTTATGCTGGAGAAACTTCAGCTAATCTTCATCTATATTTTCCAACCTTCATCATGTGCTGTTAACTGCAAGTTACCCATCTGCTTCTACACTGGTCTGTCAGCAAGATCTGAGTTTCCCTGGACTTCCATTGGAATTGGACTAGGCTACTGAGGCTCGTTATATTCATAGAAGCAATGCTGGATAGTTTCCAAAGTATAATAACCGTCTTCTTATTTATTAGGAACCCAAACCTCCCGTGTTATGAAAGCATGGTAGCAGAACAGCAGCAGCAAGGAAGGATGATAACAAGAAATCTTCTCAAACATATTTCAACCACCTAATATCTCTCACTGGCAGTTCCAGAAGCACTACTTAGGGATTTTAACAGGGATGGCATGCAACACCTTCATGTGTATGCATTTTTTACATGACGTGAATACTAGAAATGTAAATAAGGGACTTCACTTTCCTTTTTTTTTTTTTGTGTCAGGTAACAAGATTTAGAGATGGCTGTACCAGCAACTTCCTCCTTGCTCCTGCTTACACTTTTACACTTAAGAACCTCTTCATCTTTCTTGGTTTTGTGACAACCTCATGCCCTTATTCTGGTGGAGCTACAAGTCTATCATGGCAGTAGCCAAATTAACCAGAGAAGAGTTGTAGAGAAGCCCCACAGATAGCACTGGTTGTAGTCCTCTAGGAAAAGCACTGGGAGAAGTCTCTGCACTGGCTCAAAAGAAGGTGGGATCTGCCAGCACAGCAATGGTGTTCTCCTGTGTGATTCTTCCACATATAACTCAAGGAAATGAGAATTGTATGCAATTTTTGTAGTCAGTGCAGTGACAACAAAGAAATGCCTTATTCCATGGTCAGCTTATCCTTAGGCCTCATGAATACTGGCAGGTGACCCATGTAAAAAGAGTTAACTAAATGATTGCATGCTGTATGTCATTCATGATGATTGGGCACACAAAAGCAGAACTGTCAGGGTAAAGAGACTGAAGAAAAGATAGTCCTTGGTATCAGGCAATCACAAGATGAATGTGATCAATCAGTGTGATGTAGCCAGAAAAATACAGATGTAACTGTGGAGTGCATCAGCTCAGTTTTTCTTGCAGCCAGAGATCTGCTCCTGACATTATACAAAAGACTGTTACAACCTGATACAGACCACTCTGTACAACCCCTACTCAAAAATGTGAATCCAAATGGGAACAAATGCAACTTAGGACAACTAGAAAGAAGAGAGAAGAGAGTATTCATCTCACAGAAATAGAACAAAACAGTGTCGATGGCGTAAACCAAAAGATCAAGATATAATTACTCTGTATAAATCTATTAAATGGCTAATCACTATTGGGCAAAGAATTATTTAAGTGAGAAGGCATCACTGGCACAAGGACAAATGGTAGTAAAGTGACCATCAATAACTTTGACTGGGAATTAGAAAGCAATTTCTCATCCTCAGAGGCCCTAGAACATATTTCCAGTTGGAGTAAGGAAGAAAAATCTCTAAGACAGGCTTGTTGTGACTAAGTGACAGTAGACATCTTCCAAGTCTATTCTGCATTTGCCCTTTAAAAGAGGCAAGCAAGAAAGCCCAACATTTTCTTGTCAAGAAGATTCTAGTCAAGGATAGAGTAAGTAACCTGTTGTTGAAAGAGTAGCCATTCATATTTAGAGCCTGGAGAAAAGGACACCCTTCATCATCTGGACTCCAAACACTTTTTTTTTTTTTGCCTGAAGACCATCTGAGAACCATCAAAGGCCAGACAATTCCTTTCTGCCTAATTTCACAGGAAATCTTTGCCAGTCGTAAAATGAGCAGAAAACACTCTAAAGCAATTAGCTGTTGGGAGGAGCCCCTCTAGCACACAGAGCCTTGTGATGTGTTCAGTAATTCTATTCCCTGGGTGAAATCCTGGCTTCAGTAAAGTCAGGATGAGTACCATTGTACCGCCCTTAATTTTGATGGAGTTAGTGTTGTCAGTGGCTGTTTGTTTTTTTTTTTTTTTCCCTTCGGTGTTTCTGATAGTCACATTCATGACCATATCTCAGAGAAGGAGGCAGAACCTGGCAGGAGGTTAGAAAGGTATTTATGCTTTAGAAATAGAAAACCTTCTGAAAGAGAAATGATGGCATTAGAATGGGGCTCAAGGAATTTTTTCTATTGCAGTAAATTAAAAACAAAACGAAAACACTATCTATCTTTCTATCCTTGACATGGTGTTTTTAATTTCACTGTGAGATACTAAAATAGTCATCAGGCAACACTTGTTCTCAAGTAAAAGATACTGGTTGTTCTTCAGTCTTCATTTATACCATTTCTCCTTCCTTCAAATATTCTCCTTGTTTTTTGTTTTGTTTGGGTTTGTTTTTATCCTCCTCTCTCCTTCATTCCCTTTTCTTAGTTGGGATTTGATGCCCGTGAAAAGATGAAATGTAAAGAAAGGAATCTGGCAACTCATGAAAGTTTCAATATTTTTGTGTCCTTTCTCATTTTAAATTCTTCAGGGTTTAGCCTCCTTTTTGAAAGACATTTCTGATTCAGTTACCTGAAATTATGCAAATTGCCACTGAACTCAGAGCAGCAAGGGTTATTTCCCTGAATAAAATTAGCAGACACTTTGCAATAAGACACATTTACATTTGCACAGCATGTTTCATCTCAAGTAATCCAAAAACACTGTTGAAATTTAGCAGAACTTTGAAACAGAGAAATATCCTTGGAGCACTAATTCCCTCATTCTCACTGGCTTAGTCCACTGACATTAATGGAGTTATTCTGACTTTATACTAATGGAAATCAGAGGAGAATCAACCTGTAACTTCTTCCAGTCAGTTACCAAAGTTAATCAGTTCATCCTGGGGCCTTTATTTCCTGATCATGAAATATTTCTGTATGTTAAACTCTTTTCTGCAGTTACCTTCCTCCATAAATTCACAAAAATATATGATCAAAAAATAGCCAAGATAGGCTTTGAAACCCCAGGCATTTGATATGTAGCTGGCAGGATATAAATGCCCATCACGGACTTAGTTTGCAGTCTGCCTAAAGTGCGTCCTTAGAAAATCTGTATTTCCCCTGTTTCTTAAGTTGTTGAATGTATGTGCCTATTCTTGCATTCCTGGAAGTAGCTTTTCTTTTCTCCATTTCTCATTTAAAAATAGATGGAACCATTGAAATTCCTCCTTTTATTTGGTGGGTAGACTTTTAGCATCTTTCTTTCTTTAAAATTATTAACAAGAGCTACTTTTCTGTATTTCAAATTCAGCCTGTTTTGCCCCTCTCTATTTCCTCCCTGCTTTCATCAGCACTGGCTCATCTTGAACCCATTCTCAGTCTACCTGATAGATGAGATAGCTTTTTTCTTTCGACTTCAAAATTGATCTACAGAGAGGCTTATTGCACCCCTACCTACCTCTACCATATATATCTAACACCATATTAATTATATGAACTAATATATATTTTTTAATATAAATTTAGTCTATACTCAAAAGAAAGACAACAGATACATCAGAAGCACAATCATGACACTCTGAATGGAGATAAATACACAACAAACTTTCAAAAAAAATACAAAAGCAAAAACTGCTCTTTGAATAACTGTCACCACTTCTTGGTAAGATCTTGCTTTTGTTTTTGACTGTTCATTCATTACTAGACCAGCCTTGGGGCCAAGTGACAACAAAGCAAATTTTCAAGTATCTGTCTTTTTAAAAATGCAGTAATATTATCCTCTAGCCTGGAAATAAATACTAATGCTCTCATGATGTCTGTAAAATTAGCCAGATTTTAAAAGTATTTGTCAGGGATTTCAGAGGAAAGACTAAGATCTATTGTAGTAGGATCTGTTGTGCCAAATATTTGGGTAGAAAAACATAAGCTGGATTCCTGATACACCTGTCTGTTTTCATTAACATTCCTCTTTCAGTTGCCCCAGCATTTTCCTGAATGTGAGCATTAGACTCAGAAAATTGGCAGACAGCAAAGCTTTCTGATAAAGATGTAGGCCTTGAGTCAAAGCCAGATGTCAGCAGGGGCCTTTTTATGGACTCCCGTAGGAATTGGATCAAGTCTCCCTGGCATGAGAGTGCAACATATCACCCAGCAAATGCGGAGCTCTTATGTTAGAAATCTTGGACAGAAAAATCATCAGACACAGCACATGGAGTTGTAGTTGTGGATATGTGGCCTTTGTGGTCAGTTCATCCACAAGAGACACCTAATTAGATTAGGAGGGCTTCAAATAAGACAGTACTAATCGGCTCAGAAAGTCCCATGCAGACCTGCTGGTCGGTGAAGAAAAGCAACTTCCCTTGCAGTTGCCAAGACTACAAGGAGCGTTAGTGGGTGACACAGAAAAAGGGAAAACCGAAGTGCAGGGTTGAGGCCTAAGATGGGAATGAGGCCCTTGGAGGACTGCATATCGAAACAGAAAATCTCAGTTTCTCATAATGGTCCCTGGAGCATCTCTCTACCAAATGTGGCGGCCTGGTCCTCCTCCCATATCACACTGATGCGAGGGTCTCCACCAAGGCCAGGCAAGAGGCAGCTGGGAATAGAGTTGACTTCATGTGCTTTCCATCTTTCATCGCTGGCCTGCTGTATAGCTGGGTAGTTTACCGGTTTTATAGTTTGCCCTGCTGAGAAACGAAAAATAATTTTTCCTCCAATGTGTAGCTTGAAAGAGAGCATTTTCAGCCATATGGGGCAGTGCCTGTTGAGCACCAGTGGTCCACCTGGGGCAGTGGCATTGGAGCTCTGCAGGAGTCAGTGTAAGGTTGAGGAGTGCTGGGAAGCACTAGCCAGCAGGTCTACCTGCCCCTGGGCACTGCGGCACAGGCAGGCAGTGGAGAGGAGATCAAGTCAGAAGAGTTCAAAGCGTTATTTGTCATAAACACCCTTCATGTTCACTCATGAAATGAAAAAGCAGATATGAGATGAGGAACTAGAAATGCTAATGCCATTTGGAAAGCGTGAGAAAAATAAACACGATGCTGTTTGACTGCAGCTAAACATCAGCTCGCACACATCTAATTAATTAACATGGCAGTTAATTAAAAGGACAGTTTTGATCTGCCGTAGCAAAGCTTTGAAATACAGTGACTCGTTAAGTCATTTATTTCAGTCAAAATTAAAAGCAAATATTATTTTATTGGCCATTTGCAGCGCTCCATGTTGCTCTAATGGAATCAGTACAGGCACCCCAGTCATCTGAATCCGTTCGGAATTAACCTGAGGTTACAACAGGTAAATAAGGGTTGGTCTAGGGCAGGGAGCACAAAAGCAGGCGGAGACATCCCCAGATAAGCTGGGCCCCAGGTAAGGTGCAGCTGGCCTCCCACAGCCCCTGCTACCCTGGTTTGGGCTATCTCCCTCTCAGAAGGACAGGGCTTTATTAGATGAAAGAACAAACAGAGAAACAACCTGAGAAGGCCTCTGATTGTTTTTTTTTATCCCTCAGCAATGCATGATCCAACATGGGATCTTGTATTTTAATGGACACACTGCTGGTATAGCTGAAATGCTTAGCTAGCCCAAGTTCCTGTGAGTCTGCACAGACCTTGCTGCAGATTGCAACCACAGGCCAAGTGGCTTCAACAACCATTAAAACCCCCATTCAATTGTAAAGAGATTTTCCTGCTCTGAGCATGGTATTAGGCTCCATAAGAACTTACTTCCCTCCCCTGGGCCCATCGATTGGGACTCAGAGAAGAGGAATGGAAGCACATCCTTATGGGATTTGTGAAGCATTGTAATTTAGAGAAAGTCACACAGAAGGCCAAAAACAGCAAGGCAAGAAAGATAGATTAAAAATACCTTTGCCCTTTCGAGGATTTTGTGCTGCACCCACCAGAAGTGCAGAACGGAAGCTCACCTTACATTTTAATCAGTCTTTCTCTCACTTAATTTTAATCTGACCCTGAATAAAGCCCCCTAAGAAGATTCATTTAGAACTAGATTACAGCATCTAATTTGCTAATGATGAGGCATCATCCTCAGAATCACAATCTTCAGTCAGTACTTAGTGGATGCATCAGGAAATAAGATAAAAATGTCATGCCCCCTTCGGCATTGTCTTGCAGTTGTAGTGCTTATTCACACCGTAGGGCTCATTCATACCTCAGGCTGGGAATCGCTATGTGTTGGCATATGTGCAATTGGTTTACTGGACCAGAAGAAATAAGCAGGAAAAGCCTGGATAAGGATATGTTTGGGTTGGAGTCCTGTGAGGATTAAAAAAAAAAAAAAAAGCAGTTCCTGTAGCTTAGTGCTACAAGATGGGGCGCTCAGGTCAGCAGGTGGGTACGCGTCACTGCAGGAAGGCCCAGCGGACACGTGCTCTTGGGAAACATACTATGGAGAGACACCAGGTTCCTAGTGAACAAATGCTCTCAGGCTACAGCCACCATGAAAGGCAGCAGGTTTTCATCGGTTTCATGGTCAGGCATGTGGCAGGATTTTCTGGAAGAAGCAAAGAATCACAGGATGCCCATGGGGTGTGAAACAGGACAGGGACCTTCAGCCACTCGCAATGAAGGGAGGGTCTAGTTCATGACTGCAAGCTTATTCAGCTTAAATTTAGTGGAAGATTTAAACATTCTTCAATTTCTACAGGGTAATTTTGTGTAATGAAATGATTTCAGCTGGTTGAGGAAATAGGAGACATGAATGGAAATAGATGCATTTAAGCCAAAGGCACCATTTCTGCAACTTTTATCCCAAGCAAAAGAAAATCTTGCAGAAAAGGGCTCCAGACTAAGCAAACTGAGTCAGCACCTCAGAAGTTATATTAGGAGTAGCAGAGAGCTCAGAAGTATCACAAAAATATTTGATCAGCAAAGAAATCTGTGTTCAATAAAAGTATTGCCAAAAGTCAAGCTGAGTCAGACCTGCAAAGGATGTTATAAGAAACAGTAAAAGGCTCTCAGCTGCATGAAAGAAAGAGGAACAGGTGAGGAAGAAGGCTGTAGTAATTACGCAAAGATCAAGAATTAGCTTCTCAGAATTTCCTGGCCATCTCCCCTCAGCAGGCATGTCTTTGCACCCTCCTGCTTCAGTCACCAGGGGCATTTGAGCTAAGCAGTCTTTGGGCATGGGTAGTAATTCTGGTTATGCCTTCCCCAGCCCCCATCTCTTCTGTCTCTTTTAGATGTTGGCTGGTGGCTTTGACTCGCAGAGCCCTGAACCGACCCCTCTTCCCTTTCTGTGGAGCAGCAGCCTTCCGAGCAGCCTTCCGAGGCCGTGGCCAGATTGATCACGAGAGCTGGGAGCCTCTGGTGGGGCGTTGCCTCCTCCCAGCTCCATCAGGAGCCGCCAGGGCCGGGACGGAGGCAGGGGCTGGCTCTCAGGGCAGCGCACGTGCCTGGGAGGTGGCAGTGCAGTGAGGTGAAGCAGGCAGGAGCTGAGCTGGCCCATCGGGCCTAGGGACTGAAGAGGAACCTCCTGGGAAAGGCAACTCTCTCTTCCCGCTCTCCAAGCTTCTGGCCCTGGTCCTGCTCCCTGTGTGGCTCTGAGGAGCTGACGTCCTGGGCTCTGTGCCTCGACACTTGGCTGTGCCTCTTTAGGCACAACCAGGCCTTTTCTACGCCATAACGGCCTGCCAAAACCTGATGGGCCGTGCACTTCAGCCAGAGACCGTCTCAGTTTCCTGTCACAGCACTTCCCACACAGGTTCCTCAGAGAGCAAGCCCGTCCCCTTCACAGAGACCACAGATGTTTGGAGAGCGACAGTGGCCACCTCATCTCACGGCAGATCCACACCGCCCGTCACGCTATCTGCCACAGCTCTCCGCTGGCTCCGCACCAAGGACGCATAAGCTCGGAGGGTCCATACCTTTAAGCAAAGGCTGAAAATCACAATGAGGGAGCTTCTACAGTCAAGTATAGCAGAAATTTCGGCAGAAATGCTCCAGCAGGAAAATTCCCAATCCTGGGCACTGCTATAGTCCATAGCTTCTAAGGAACTGAATGGGGAAGGGCTTAGGAAGGACAAGTGGCCTATATATGCACCGAGGAACAAGGCAGGAGCTGCCACACTCACCTATTTCTCCAGACCTTTTGCTAGCCCGTCATCCAAGTGGGCTAGGAGCTGCTGCCAGAGCTACAGGAATGTGCTCCTGCTCTACCTCAGTGCTCTTGTCCTCTATCCTCCCTCTCTTCTCCCGTCTCTCAAACCTTTCTCACACCAAGACCTGCTGCTAGGGTGTCTGCATGGCCCCAGGCTGTACAGCACACAGTTAAGGAAACTTGGTGAATTGGTATGAAAAGAGACAGACCAGTTCTGAACGTGAGGAAATGTGCTGTTTGGGGCATTCAACAGGAGATTAACAAATGCGGTTCAACTATTAAATATTCATAAGTGCTATTAAAGAGGACTGGCAAAGATCTCAGTTTGTGCTTTAATTGTACATATGGAACTACAAACATTGCACAATACAACTTTGCTTAGTAACACAGATTGTGCATGTGGAACAACCAACTACTTCAGCTAAAGGAAAAGAAGAAAAGAAGACTTTCCTTAGTTTGCCACGTGCAAATAAAAATGGCATCTCATATTATAAACTTTAGGATTGCATTACTGAAAAGGAGACATATGAAAATATCACACCTGTATTTCACCAAAATAATAAGTTTGGATTGATATGGAATCTTTCATACTCAGCAAGTTCTCACAGCTTTGCATCATGACACATGATGCCTAGCCAGTTGGTCTATAGCAAATTCAGTTATAACACATTCACGTGTACTGACACAAGCATTTCAGTTTATAATATGAAGAAAGAAATACAAAGTTAGACAGAACACCAGATATAAAAACCCATCTTCAAATTTTCCGCCTTGTAAATGTAATGAGCTCTTCAATATTAATTTTTGTCACTTCCCTTTGGAGGAAGAAGAACGTTAGGGAACAGGGTTTAAGAAAACTGAAATTGGGTGGGAAGAAACTAGGTCAGCCATCTGACATGGGGCAAAAGGAAAATTTCTCCTCTATTGTAATTAAATGGGAGGTGCTTTGACTAGCCACAAATGAACCAAAATTACATGTTGCACCTGGTATTAGAGTATAACCATTGATTAAAAGAAGGACATTCAAAAGGAAACGCTGAAGAAGTTTCAGGAAGAAGACAGAAGCACAACATTACACATTTATTTTTAAATGATTCTTTGAGTTCACACAATAGCACATAATGCACAGATAACAACTGGTCTAACCTACCAGCGCTATTTAAGTATCTAATAGCTCTTTTTGAAATAATTATTGAGCTGGAAGGGCTGCTTGTGATCATCTGTCCTGGCATCTTGTGTAACCCAAACTACCATATCTTTTCAAGTCAGTCACCACATTCTCTGGCAAGTTTTTCTAGTGGTTACCTGCTTTCACCTTTAAAAATTTGCACACCATCTCAAGACTCACTGACTATTTCCTGCCAGCATTTTCTTATTACTCATTTGTCTGCCAGTTGGAAGCCCACTGGTGAAGGTCAAAAGTCTCATTCAACTTTTGCAAGTGCTGCTTTTCCCATTGGCCTTGCACAAAGCTAGAAGTCGCCCCGAATCACCCCTAGCTCACATCAGAGTCCCAGCAAGTGTTTCTGCACAGCCTCCCATACCTTGCCTTGCCTCAAAAGTAGTGGCATAAGAACTCCATAGAGAACGGTAAGGAGCATAACTTTATGTTCAGACGACAAATGAATAAGGCATTGGGGGTGCGGGCTTCAAGTCTCTGCTGTTGGAGATGAAACAGACACATGAGCCCACATCTCCCACTCCAACCACAAAGAGTCCCTGGAGCGGACTTTGCTCAGCCTCTTCCACTGAAATGACTGTAATTTGCATGAAAGGAGTGAATATTCAGCAGGCCAGGATGCCACAGATGGGATCTGTAGCCCTGTGGCAAGGGTAAACACCTGCCGAGGAAGTTGGCTCTGGTCCTAGCATCAAGGATGTAAAACATACAGTTCCTGCAACCGTTCAAGGCTGTGCACATCAACCCTGGCAACTAACGTTTTACACCTATTGCAACACCGGGACAAGCACTGGGACTTAGCTCCTAGGTCTTCCTGACAGTCGTCCCAGTGGGTCTCGGTAACCACTGAAATAACTGGCCAAGTACCAAATACCCATGTGCTTTAAAGAGCTCATCTTTAAGCCATTAGACAACAAGAGCCACAAGGAAGTAAGTCTCCAGTATTGCCATTTACTAAAAGCAAGAAGCATGAAGTTTTCCAAGCCATAATCAATCTGTGGTGTGTCTGTCTGCCTCCTGCTAATGCACACTTACCGGTCAGGCCATAAATGGCCCCTACACTCTGCAAAGCCTCCGGCTATCCCACGTCCCACTACCGTAATGTCCATTGGAAGAGATGGACAGAGTGGGACCGTCCTCTCCAGGGTCCAGGGCACCACCCCGGGGTCTGCCCCCAGGGTGACTCATCACCAGCATGTGTTCAGCCTAAGCACCATGGCCTATAAAAGGAGTTTGGAAACTTATTTTTGGTCTCAGGAAAAGGCTGAGATTTGATCATGACCCTGAGCGCTGTGAAGCTTCATTCTCTTTATGGATTTAGCCCCGTGTTAATTCATTATTAAATTCACCACAGGAAATGTGGCTTTGGAGCCAACACAGTGTTCCTTTTGCCAAGCCCACAGCACATTATTGTAAAGAAAGGAGAAAACTAACAGTCTTTTCTCAACGTGTGACATAAAATCTTTCCTCATATATGCAACAAATATTATTAGAGCAATTTAACCAGGAACAACATTAACGCACACACTATCTCTACTAGGTTCTATTTTTCTGCAGTCATCAGATTATAATACTCCTGTCAGTACAGGGCATGGAGGGGTGAGGCAGTGCCGACCGGCAGACACCAAAGCAGGAACTGCGTTCGGTGAAAGTGGAAGACAAAGAGAAACAACTGTGGATGGAACACGCCAAAAGCAGAGCCAGAGAATAAGAGGAAAGGAGAGAAGGCACAGGCTAACAAGGGAGGGGCAGAGAAGAAAATGGGAGTGAAGCAAGTTAGCAGGGTGAGCAGAAGCGTGCAGGCATGGAAGGCTACCCCCCGGGACAAAGCGGGATATACAGAGATATTGTAATCATACTGCCCTCCTGAACATGAAATGAAATCTTTTTCTGCTACAGATATACCAGAATGGACGGCAAAACAAGTAAAAGGGTAAAAAAAACAATGACAGAGGATAGAGGATTTGCTTTGGACCCGAAAATGTCCCAATCCCACTGGTAAGAGTTAGGACAGATTCACATCATGGGATTAATTTTCTTCTGTAGTTTGTTTAAATTTTATTTTTGATGGAAAATAGGAGAATGTTTCTTGTTTTTTGTTGTTGTTGTTGTTGTTTTTCAAATACCAAGTTACTGGAATGTAAGTGAAGAAATTAGGAAGTGACAAGATTAAGAGTTTCTGGACAGCCTTAATTTGACTCCCTTTATGCACACACATTATAGCTGGTTTTCTATGGCACTTTCTTCTTCCCCCTGGGACTCATTTCCTCTGTTGAAAATGCTGGGAAGTTGTTCTATGAAGAAGACAGAGAAAAAAGGTCAGGCTCACAGGTGAGGCAGTTGAATGCTGCCCTAGAGGCTTGAGGACTGAGTCTGCGAAGGATTTAAGTCTTGTTCTCCTTAGCACAGCCCTACCCAGCTCTACTACAACATTCCCGCAAACCACTAGGCAAGCGGTTTCAGCCAGACAGTCACTGTGCTCCCTGAGGGATTCCTCAGGCCTGGTGAAGCTTTTCCTTGGGCCTTTTAAGAATTAGCGAAACAGCTCCCTGTACAGCAGCACCACCCATGCCCTGCTCCCAAACACCTTGGCTTGGCTGCAAGACTGACGAGACACTTCTGCTTCCTCCGCTCTGGTGACTCGTTGCTGCTGCTAGCCCTCAGCTTCCCTGTTCCCAGCCAGGCTCACCTGTCTTGAGACTAATTAAAGTGTGGCACCATTTAGCATATAACAGTGAAATGTATTGAATGGATGAACCTTCTGTCAATCCATAAATTCCAGTGTATTCTCAGCTTTCAGGAGAGGCCAGACATCACCCACACGGACACAGCGTGGATGTAGTGTCAATGGGCTTTGTCCCCACCGTCTGTCTGCCTTATCAGTTTAAGGATTTTGACATCACAACAGACACATTAAACTGGGAATTGAGATGATTTCCTTAGGAAGAGGCACTGTAAAGATGTATTCATTAATATTCATTAATAATTTTCCATGAGGAAATTAATAATTTTGTATTCACAGCAGTCTGAAAGATACACATTAATTAAATGATGGAAAGGTTTGAATACCTATCTGCCTTTCAAAGAACACTGAGTTAGACTTGAGTTGTTTAGAAAAAAAAAATACATGATATCATAAAGACTGTCATGATGCATACTTGTAAGAAGACACACTAAGCCTGCCTGAGGCGCCTTCTTTCAGTCCTTTTCTAATCTGTGTTTGATTACACAATTTTACATTCTTTTGACTTAGCGGTACACTTAGTAGTTGTGTAGAATGGGCACTAAAACTTTTTTTTCCAAGAAAGTAACATATAGAGAGATTCAGGTTCTTAAATATAAGCGCTGTCTAATGTCATTTCAGAAGTTCTGTGAATCCCATCTGGCTTGCAGCTGCTGCTCCAGCCGGGCAGAAATCCTCCCATCAATCCCATCTCAGAGCTGCCAGCCCTGGTAGACAACTCCAGCAACCGCTGTCATCTACAAAGGCATTAGTTTTAGGTACCTGAACTTCCCCATTTAAATTACTTTTGAGCACTGAAAACAACGATAAACTCAGCTATATCTTCACCCAGGATTTCACAGTCACAGTGCGTGATTACTCTAATTTCTCTACTTCAGTCATTTATGCTTAGTTTCAGGTTTATTGCCTCTCAGGGGTCTCTGGCCAATATTGGCAAAGTGGCTGACAAATCAGTATTGGCTGTGTGTACGTAGTCTGAGGAAATGCTTGTCTGCATTCGAGAACTGGCAGACGTGGCATTCCCAGGCACTTTGCTAATCCTCACATAGCAGGAGTTTAAAGTTAGAAACATGCATGTCTTGCTTCTCCTCACTCCATTTCCTGGTTTAATATGCTGGGTTTGGATTTTTTTTTTTTTTCAACAGAAATTCACCCATGAATTAGACATTGCTTGCAGTGACAGAGAAAGGGAAAAATTCCTAAAGCCTTAAGGTGGGAATAAGAACATGCCAAAGAGATGAAAAGTCTGCGCTGAGACTGCACAGGCACCTGCTGTATTGTTCCTACCGTAAGCCTGGCATGCGAGGCTGTCTGTAATAGGGTCAGCTTTGCTGTCCAAGATGTTAATGCGGATGCTACAAGAACACTGTGAGTTCAAAAGCTCACAAAATATGTATTGCCAGAAGATTTAATGAATTTCCAATTTCCAGTGAATTTCCTGAAGTTTGTATATGTTGTACAATCTCTATTTCAACTTTATTTTCTGGTTGCAGAAGTAACCTTTAGGATGCATTCTTTTACTGACATGTGAGAATTTGCAGATAGAAACTATGCTGAGGCCCCGATCTGCTAATTTTCCTATCTAATTTCACTGGAGTTAAGTACCTAGACATATTTGTGCATTTGGCCTCCAAACCCTGTTTATGTTAGCAAGAGTTTAGTACAATTTAGTTAGAGCAGTACATATTTTTTGCTGTGAATCAGCTTGTATTCATTTTTTTTTCCAATCAGAATAAACTGCATTAGCAGTCTAGATTGTAGGCTTATATCTGCAGCAGGGTTTTCACCGCTTTAGCTGTGTTAGGGTATGATTTTATTTCATGGGGCTATTTGACAGGTATTTGGGTGATTCACTATAAGTGCAGAGAAGCCCAGACTGTAGGGTGAACTTTGCTCAGCTTGGGAAGTGTTAAAGCCATAGGTAGCAATAATCATGAAAGAAGTATCTTTGCTGCTGATAGCACAAGAAAACTGGTGCTGAGCTCTTCCAGGCACTTACCTGAAGAAGCATTGAGCCTACTTTGTGCAAATCAGATTTCCTTAAGGGATCTCTGTGTGGATTCACCAAAGGAGAGACACCCCACTTTGGGAAATGTGGGTCAGGCATATCTTAGAGCAAGAAATGCCATGCCCTGACATTTCACTGATTTAAAAATGTATTCTCTTTAAATATGTTTATACCTTCTAAATAACAATGACACTTCCTTCCCGCCTCACTCTCACTGCCTCGTCTATGTAGATTGTACGACCCTGGAGCAGGGTCCATCTTTTGGTGTATTTTGGGGGCAACATGACCTTTAACTTCAGCTGTGGCTATTACACTTCACCAGAAAGCAAGTTACAGCCAAAAAGATTAGTGTAAAGAAGGAAAATCTGTCCCTGTAGGAACTGTGATCTCCTTCTGCCTGTCTCAAAAACGTATGCATACCGCAGCTCATATATGCACCAGAGCTAAAAAAGAAAAAAATGCTCAGTTGCTAACTGGTTTCATTAACATTTTTAACTCGCAGTTGCCATGGTATGTGCTTAACAAGGTAAGTTATGGTCTGGAAAGTGATGTCTGCAAAGGAAAAAGGAGCATCCCAAAGTCACAGAACAAGATGCACACAGACATAGATGCTTAGATTGGTTTCTTTTTTTATTCCTTTATCCTGTGGTATGCTTTTAAATTAGCTTTGTAAACTCTCTGCTAAGAATATTAAGCCATGATAGAACTCTCTTCTTTACCTGTTGTTCTAGGATGGCTGCAGGAGGTCAGAAATGAGGGGAAGGACTTGGGAGTGTCGTCAGCCCCAGTCCTCCCCCAGGCTTTGAGATGGAGACGGGATAAGTAGCTTTGCTCTGACCCCTCTTAGGGGAACACCAGTGACTTCTAAGAAGCCTCGCTCTGCTGCATGAAAATCAGATTATTCTCAGAAATGATATAAAAAGATAACTTTTTATACCAGTGCATCAGATAGAGTTATTTGTATATCCGTTATCTGTCTTGTTTTCCCTTGTTGCTCTGTATGTCTCTTTCATACAACAGAAAAGGAAGCTGAAAAGAGACTTTAAAGATAGAAAATTGTCTAAAAAATCCTTATAATTTAACAGTGAGATTCAAAGGATGGTGAGATGCCAAAATACTTTAAATTTACTTGGTTCAACCTCACTAACTCTCCTGACACAGAACTTTACACAACTTTAAGTTTCGTGACTTTTTTTGTCCTAAGAGCCCAGATTTGGTAACAGCCTGTGAGCATGGGAGAAGCTACAAGCCCAGGCAGGACCACCAGATCTTTGACATGGTGTAATCACAAACTCAGTATGGACAGTTTTGCTTTTTTATCACCGCTCTCTAAGCCGCATTTCCTGTATCATTATAATTCTGTTTTACTTACACTGTAAGCTCTTGGGAACAGGGATCACGTTATGTCATATGCTTGCACAGCATCCAGCTTGAGGGCTAAGGGCACTATCACTGCACAAAAAAAATGTTAGGAAGTTGTAAGAAAAGCTCACTGAAATAGATATGAAAGGGGAGGGAAGAAGAACAGCGCTCTGCCTCTTTTTATGCTAAGGACAGAGGGAGGCAAATTTTACAGTCTCTCTATTTGACCTTTAAGAATAAAGAATAAAAAGAAAAAAAAAAAAAAAAAGAAAAAGAAAAAGAAAAACAGCAGAGCTTGTCTGAATGAAGAATCAACACTGATCCGTGGAAAACAGCTATTGGAAACTGAGGATTTGACCTCAGTCTGACATGTGGTAGAGAAATTCGTAACACTGACAGTCATTTGACTCCTGTAACACACCACACTGTGTTCACAAAATTAGCCCAGATAAGAGGACAATCTCCCTTTTCTTATTTCTTTCCTTTAATTCATTCCTTTCATCTTATTTTTTGCAAACCTCTGTAGCCTTCTTGCCTATTCCACACTAAATGTGCTTCTACCTTTAATGAAATAGAAAAGAGAACTGCAAGAGATTGGGGTTGAATGGAAAATACTGCTTCTATTACACTCATTTAGTCTTCTTGGGACTGAATGGAATATTCCTATGGCAATGAACTATTTAATTTACATTAACTTCTTCCGTTGCACTGTGATGGCTGATGCATTGTAGTAGTTCCTGACAAATAGACTTGGAGCACGCAAATTGGATTTGTAGCAGAACAGAAATCTGAAATACAAAGGAAAAAAAGAAGGCTAAATCCTACTTATGCATCAACAGGATGAACCTGAGCTCAGATCAAAATCATTTCTTTGAATAGGCCACTTCTGAAATAGCACAGACATTGAAGCA
Source organism: Nothocercus julius (assembly GCA_013398735.1). Taxonomy (NCBI): domain Eukaryota; kingdom Metazoa; phylum Chordata; class Aves; order Tinamiformes; family Tinamidae; genus Nothocercus; species Nothocercus julius. The sequence continues at coordinate 5,585,996 of VZSV01000017.1, forward strand.
GAAGAGAGGCAACCGACTGAGAAATGTTTCCAGAATGAAACAGGTTTCAGAATCCCAGAAATTTCTTAAGAAGGCAAGAAAACTCACCTGCCCAACTTGTCTTTCATCCGCTGCCCAAATGCAGAGCAAGACAACTGTATTTATTGTCCTGCTGCTCCTTAACCACCTCAGATCCTTTTCTCAGCTTCTTTACCATACCAATGACATGGAAAACAGAGAGGTAACTTAAATGCACCATAGGAAAATGTAAAATAAACAACACCTCCATTGCAGATATTTCTCTTTAGTTGGCTTTATAACTGACATACCATTTTTCATATGAATAGAATTAAAACTTCATCAATCAGGCCTCACGAATGCCACCAACCTGACCTAAAATAATGAAGTTGGTTTAAAATAACACATTTTGGCTTCTTTTTATTTGCCTTTTAGGTCTGATCTTTTAGGTGCAATTGCTTCATGTTCTACATTTTAAAAAACCTGGAGATGTTAAAGAATCTTTATTCCAAGAATGTGAGTTTTAAAAAATGCATCAAAAATCATGAAACTTGAAATTAAAACATGAGACTTGGCAGTGGTGGAGAACAGTAATTCACTCTTCCAAGCACTTCCTCACCCTTTCAAATAGAAATTGCTAATCATGAGAAAAAAATTCATAAACGCAAATTTGTAAAGCACAGATCAAGCCAGCAACATATAATTAGTTCTTCACTCCTTTTTTTTTTTTTTTTTCCCCACATTTAGAACCAAATGTAACATGAATGTCACTGATCTATCTCTGGTTTCCCAGCACTGGTCTGAAGATATAGGTAGAGAACAACCCTGGCTTAGCTTGTTCTCTGCCCTTGTTCTGTACAAATGTCTCTAAGTTGAGCAGCAGCAGACCGCCTGGTTGTTTGCATACAAATGGGTCCAAGCCTATTGACTTCCCTCTCTGCTGTTCCTTCACATGTATTATGCAAAATTTATCCACAGATATTATAATCAGCTCATTGGTCACCAAACGGGCACCTCCAGTTTCGCCGTAGCCTCCCGGCACCCTGTCCTGCTGCCGTTCTCCACCTGGGGTGTTTAGCGTGCGGTTGTGGGGGTGATGAAAGAGGACAAGGTGAGCGTGCTTTGCTGATACAGCAGATAACCCCTGCTCGTACATGTGTGCTCAGGTGCATGGACATATACCAGTGTGTTTATTTTGACCCTTTGCCATCTGCAACAGAGGAAAAAGTGTGAGCTATTCTGGAGAAATCCTAAGGCAAAGGAGAACTGGTGAACAGCTTTATTTGCTCATAGACAGATGTCCTCCGTGGCCAGTGCAATTCAGGCTTGCTAGTGCTGTTCAGCCTGGCATTAGGAGGACTGAACCACCCTAATATCTTTTTCTTGCTCATGTACACCTAGACTTGCTGACATGTGTGGACTCAGAACCTACCCATTGCTCTTGTCAAAGAGGTTCTTTCGGAGAGCGATGGCAGTAGCTGAGTTCCAGTGGTGTCACTACTGCAGGATTCAAGCACAGTGAGCACAGTCACAAGCAAGGGTTTGTTGCTGTTGGAAGTGAACCATCATGCCATGGCTTCCCCGACTCTGTGCACTCATTTGACTCCTCTTCCCTTTCTGGAGGTACTCTCCAAAGACGGGAATGCTGCTTCCCTGCTGCTCCTCATGTCTCAGAGGTGCTTTTCCTCATCTCCAACAATGAACTTTCTTCCCAAGCAAACAGCAAGAGCTGAGCCCTCATCCCATTTCTACTTTGAGAAAAGTACTGGAAAATGGTGCCAAATTGAAGGATTTCCCTGCAGGATCCTGGAATTTATGACTAAATGCTTCGGGGTTTCTAGACACTTGTATTTTTTTTTTCAAAATATTCCATAAGCTGCATCACCTTGGGAACCTGCTAGGGATGCCTGGCCGCACTGGATCAGCATGGCCACCCTGTGGTCCCACAGCACCACCATGCCACCGGGTCCATGGCCAGCTCTTCATGGCCAGGACGGTCGCCAGCCCCACCACAGTGCAAACAGGACACCCTAAGTCATGGGCAGCCACTGCAACATCTCACGTTTCTCATTAACACGAAAGTATCACGTTCTATTTACGAATTTCAGCTGATACTTTATCTCAACACTCTGTTATGCAAAAGCAGAGATCTTAGGCAATGCTATTAAAATAGCAACAAACATGCCCTTCACACCGATTAATACTACTATGATCTTTTCCAGTGGTTATTCTCCCACCTAGAGCCCAATCCAAAAGTCATGAAAACGCTCCACTGAGTTTTAAGGGGTACAGGTCAGAGACCTTATCTTTTCAGACAAGCTGAAATATTTATCTTAAGTTTAGCCACACTGTTCTGAAACTTTGAGCTGGGGAAATTTGTCTGAAAACCTCCTACTTTCAGACTTTATTTTTTATCTAGATTTCTGATACTTCCTGGTCTGTTCTGAGCAAAATACCATAAAAACCACTTCTCTTCCCTTTCACTATGCCTTTTCCACTGCTAGCCAAAACCAGGAAGCTTAGAAATGTGAAAATTACAATGTGGGACCAGGAAAGGTTAAATTCTTCCGTGTATGTTTTTGTCAAAGGTTCAGACATATTCCCTCCTTACTCCCCAACTAACTATTTCTTTTTTGGTGGCTATTATTTACAAATTCACAGAATGATGTCCTCAAGAAAACTTCAGAATCAAAAAACTGTCACATTCTTTGATAAAATGATCTCCTAACATCTTCTGCATGAGCAAGTTAACTCTGAACAACTTAAGAGTGTGAGAGCCTTGTTCCAATCTGGTTTTCTCCTAACTGCGATTGCTACAAAATATTTTAGATTCTGTGGGAGATTTACTTATTTTCTTTTGACTTCTGCAATATTTTGATAGCATAGTTGGCAAAATGTTATAGTGTAGATAAATGTGACTGTGGGTTTGTGACTCTACTGAAGATCATGAGTCAATAAGTCTCATGATACCTACAGTAGCTTGTTAGATAAAAGAATATATTGATGTTTATCTCTCCAGAGAGATATAAGTATATTAATGCTGACTGTCTCTTGGTTGTGCATTGTTTAAATGTATGGCAGGTCATTTTAAAGCTACATTTATGTCCATCTGCCACTACCTGCAAATTCCTTCCGTCTATTCTGCCAAAATGTCCTTTCTGAAATGTCCCATGCTATTGGGTCACCAGACTAAATATTATCTGGTATCTTGACCCTAAAGAGAAGCTGAAAGGAGTGCAAAATTATCTTCTTCTTTTTTTTTTTTTTTTTTTTTCAAAATGGGAATGTGCAAAAATGGCCAGGACAGATGTCTTTTAGCATTATCTTTTAGCACCTGAGAGTTTGAGGAAAGCTGGGAGGTGTAGGTGTGGGGCATTAAGTAACTAAGCAGCTTATACTACCTTACATTGATTTAGGCATGGATGGGATTAACCATGGGCTGATTAAAGGAGGCTTTAGAAGAAGGAGGCAACAAGGGACGTTGTGGAGTAAAGGAGGAGAAGCTGCTGAAGCTACACCTCAATTTTAGGGGTATTTGAGCAACGCTGTGCTGTAGCAAAAGGCTTGTGCATTAATAGCCCTGGATTATTGTACTGAAGTCCTGGACATCAGGAGTGGGGCAATCAATGCCTTAGAGGCTCCTTCGTGCAGCAGGGTGTGGGAACCAGCTGTAACTTTGGGAGCGACTTTGACCTCCTTGGGGTTTCCTAGAAAAAAGTGAGGACCTGGAGTTGGGAAGAGTGGCTGGGAAGGCAGCAATGGACTAGGAGAGAAGACAGATGGAGAGGTGGTGGCCTGCCATTGTGCTACCTTAAAATAACTCATGGAAAAATGTACCTCTAAAAAATGCGTGTACAGCAGTTACTCAAATCCCTTCTCTGTAACTGGCTCACAACGTCTGTCAGCTTCCCACAGCCCGGGGATTTGCATACTGCCCATTTTTTTCTGCAATAACCATCTATCTTGTTATTATGCAAATCAGATACCCCGAAGCAAAGAGTTGCTGTTGTGGAGCTACAAACAATTGGTATGACCGAAGAAAGAGCAGTCTCCGCTTATGGCAAAGCTGACCGCTTGCAGGGCGATGGCAGCTCTTCCTGAAAATGCTACCAGGGATTCCGATGAATGGTTTTCTGGTTTCTGGCTGGTTTTCTGTGGAGACATCCAAGGCTGCTCTGCAGAGCAGGAGCAGGGCCAGCCCCTCTTCCCAAGAACTAATCACAAAATTCCCAGGAAATTTGACAGAAGTGCAGTGCAAACCCAGCCATATGGGAGTTTATGCAGAGAAAAAAAAAAACAAGCAACTTTATTTCTTAGCTGACCAGAAAGAAAACTAGCTCATTTTTAATGGAGATCTTTATTAGATTCTCTAAACATTTTCTGGAATCTCCTTATTGCTGGTTCGCTCTCCAAGTCAGTGCCGTGGTGTTCAAGCTGTTCTCTCTGAGCTCCATACAAAATGCTCAGACCGGCAAGCTGATGGGGATGGGCCACTGCTCTCTTTTCCCAACTTGTCTCTTCCCAAAGACACACAGTTGAAACGTGTCAAACTAGGGAAATGTGACAGGCAGCTGATCAGCTCCACGTTTTCCAGGAGCTCTTCTCATGGCTCTCAAAGAGAAATCACCTATGAGGCAGGGAAGCAGGGCGGGAGCGGAGCTAGCAGCAGGTTCAGGAAGACTTTGGGCTTGAGTAGAGCCAAAGACAACCTTTTCCTTTTGTGCTCCTGGGGTTCTGCTTTCCCTGTGCAGGCCTCCTCCTTGAAGCTGAGGAGAGAGCAGAGAGGGTAGGACCTTTTCATCTTTTGTCTAGAAATGCCAGTGGTGTTTTCCTCTTGGAAAGCAGACCTTGGTGCATTCCTGAGGAAGTTAAAAGCATATCTTCCTTATAAACTCTGTCGATGCAGAACAGAGATTTTCCATAGCTTACCCTGAGAAATTTCCCAGTGGAGGCACCAATCTCTTGGCAAGTTTAGCATGCCCAAACCAAGAGCTACCTCATCTGGGTGAGCTTCCCCCAGTTGCCTCCAAAAGATTTTACAGCTATCATGGGTTCACAGACTGGAGCAAAAAGCTGCTGGCACAACATAGACTCCTGGGCACGGAGCAACACTTGCTTTGGATTTGCCCTTCTTGGCAAAGCTATCTAGGAAGGGCTGTGATTTCGTCCTCGTGCATCCGGCTCCGCACCACCCCTCACTGCCCAATGGGTGCGACTGGCTCCCCAGGCCAAAATGGCCAAAAAGAGGGATTTTCCATGAAATATTAGCCAGAGTCTTGAAGGTTTGTTTCCCAGACACTAGATGGAGCTAGGCAATTGAGGTTCATTTTTAGCCTCCTTGCATGCCACGACTGCCAGAGCAATTCAAGGGGCAGCAGGATGGGGATTCCTGGGGCCGTGCCCTGGAAGCGGGTTAGCGGCTCCCTTAATAAGGTTTGCTTTCTTTATTAGCAACAATAGCCTCATACAGCAAGGCCGGCTTCATCCTGACATGACATGAAATAGGTCAGTATTTGGATAGACAGATTTATTGTGCTGTTTGTATTTGGGCTTAACGGTTAAAATAAATAGTTCTTTTCTTCCCCTGGGAGCTGATGAGCCAGACTCACTCCCAAACAACTGAAGACTTCTGTACTTTTTGACAAACACAGTTCTCCAATTAAGAACAGTAAATAGGATTATATGGGCTGAAAAGGCTCTTTATCACTAGAAAGTTTGCATGTGGGAAGTGGGGTCTCTTTAGTGTTCATTGTAACTCTTTCAAAATGCAAACTTAATGATTTTGTTGCATCCAGGGTTCAGAGTTTTCAAAGGCAAAAGCTGCTTAAAGGCAGCCAGTCCTCCAAGGAAGAGATCTGTGTCTGTATGATTAATTCTGTATAATATATGCAGAATTTATATATATATGTATATATATATATAAAAACACACACACAGATATATGTATATATACATATCTATTGTAATCAAAGTCTTTAAAATGTTGCCTTTGCTTTAAACCACCTGAAGAACTCAATCATTTATTTTTCCTTCAGGAGAGTTCCTCTTGTGTGAGGCTGATATATATACATCACTCTCTAAATACAGTGGAATAAATGACGGGTCAGAAAAGGCCAAATCATTCAGCAGCATCGGGAACACAGATGGCAGCTGCCTGCCAGCTGCTCAAAGATACCGCAAGCCCAGTGCAGAGCGGTTATAAAATAACCTGTTAATAAGAGAAGTTGGATTCAAAGCTCTGATAGTGAGTACCTAGCCAATACCATACAACATGAGCACTTATCCCCTATATCACATGACTGCAGATGTTCATATTATGTATATAATAGTTTCATCTCTCTTGACTCTAGAACACCTGTGACATATATTAATTATGCATTATATAAAGACAAAGCATAGTGATTTAATTAGTTCTACGATTATAGATTATTAGTTCCATTGGCTCCCTCTCTTGTCCCTATAGTACGAAACAGAATGTACCCGTTTATTTTGTGCATTTTTGTCTTCTGCAACCCAGCTTTCTTAACAGGATAGTTTTCCCTGTAGTATTATCATTTTTATAACTTCTCTATGCCCCTTCCATTTCTGCTAGGCCTCTTTGAGATGAAGTGGTTGAAATGTAAATATTAATCTAGGTGGGGGGGATACCATCTGTTTCTATCATGGTGCATTTCTGTATTCTCCTCCTGATGAACTTCAGCAGCTGTGTTTTTTTCATTCCAGGTGCATGCAGAATAGTAACCTGCACTGCGATATTCACTGATGGTTGTATTATAAGTCAGGGAAAAGATGCCTTGGTCTTGCTGCAGAAAATTTTGCACTGACATAGACTGTATTTATGCCTCTTCTGTTAGCATCATTTCCTTTTTTTTTTTTTTTTTCCAAAGAATTCCTTAAAAACTCATATAGCATCTGTAATTTTGTCATTTAGCTTCAGTTTTGCAAGACTTTTTGTATTCTCCAGTTCTGTTCTTTCCTGGGGGACAGGTATGCCTCTTAGAGCCTGTGATTAGGTTGTTTGACAACCACCTCCCTCCTGTCTTAGACCCAAATTCAGGCTGACTGCCTCTGCTTGTAGAGTGCATCAGATCTGCTAGGCTTTGAGATGGAGTGGTCATTCCCATCTTCTCCTTTTGGCTTGATGCTGAGCCAGCTCATCTGTTCTCCTGTCCTCGATCTCTCCTATCAAAATATTTTGAATTGTTGGGGATCACCACTCAGCTCAAATCATGAGTGGTGATCCTCAGAGAAGTGATAAGTTCAAAAGAAGAAGAATCAATGTGAATAAAAGAATAATCAAAATCCTGTCGCTGTTTAATTTTGCAATCTATGCACTGCTCCTTGCCCTCCCTTCCCTTTGGCACTAACAGGGAGGGATCTGATGAAAGATGCTCTGGTCTAAGCACTTTCATTGCTCATCTCACATGTGGGGATACAACCCAGCAATGAGCAGAGCTTAAAGCACATGCTTTAGTGGAGATTTCATTTTGCACTTTTACTGTAATCCCCCAAGCTGCACGTACTTAAAATGCAGCCTCCTTCCTAGATGAAGGCGGATGGAGCCAACAAGGGTAGGAGAGCCGAGCTCGGTGTGGCGCACGGCACGTTGCAGCTGCGTTTGTTGGAAGTATTCTTTCAACGTCCTGGCTTGATGCCCCTGTTTTCTTGGTGCCCAAGGCAGTTTCACACATTTCCTAGCTATCCATCTGTGAAAGCTAGAAATGCAGCAACAATGCTCAATGCACAAGCATCGGCAAAGCCAGGCAGAGGAAGAGCCTTTGCTCTCAGTGGCTGAGTGCAGTAAGATACTGAGAAAGTCATTCAGTGCAGTTCACACATGCTGCAGAGCAAAAGGACCTTTAGGAAAAAAAAAAAAAAAAAGCTTTACAACGCACTATAAAACACACATCTGCAAGGAACTTTAATTGATAATGTACCTCCGTGCCAAAACAGATGGGTAGAGAATTAGTATTTTGAAAGGAAGGCGGAAGAAAAAGGGATGGCTCACTGCAGGACAACTTTTTGTTTATAGGCATCGAATGGGATTAGAAGACTAAAGTTTAGTTTAGAAACCAAGAAAAGACACTGCTACTCTTTTGGAAGGTGAATTTTCAATAAATATATCCTCAGTGACTGTCAATTAGAACATTTAATTTTTTGCCTAAAATCTGTGTGGTAAAATATTTATCATCATCCTCGGGGACACAGGATTCTTCTATTTTAAATGAATAAAAAGTGGTATGCTGGCTTAGCACCCAATATTCACTATAATTGCTGGGATGAATCATTGTCATTTATAATTAATCCCCCCTCCCGATGCCTTTCAGTTTGGAGGGGCATGAGCTATAAAAGAATGGGCCGTTTTGCTTAACTCCAAGCTCTAGCTCAAAGGCAATGCGAGGTGCACCTGCCTTTTTACAGTTATCAACAACTCATCAAGGACTTGCTATACTGTAGTAAATGCATTCTAAGGCCAAGTTACTGTACAACACTTCGGTGTTTATGTTGGGCTTCCTGCTTTATTGCTGTGTGGGACATGACACACTTGAAATCCCCTGGCTTCTCCTTCTAGAAGAGAAAACCTGCCCAGGAGGGGGTTCTGCATGAGTCACTATTTCTGCAAACAGCCTTGTGGCAAATCATGCCTTACGGTGTAACCCTGCAAGGAGGTGCCTCCTGGCACGACTCGGAGAAGAGACCATATGGAGTCACTGCCTCTTCTCCGCTGGCATTCGCCCTGTCCTGCTACCAGCTCTAAAGGAGATGCCAGCCTCTGTTGCCCCTGTTGTCTCTCATTTCCTAGGGTCCAGCACCCCTTGAGTGTCATATATATGAGCTACGTGTCTTCGTTATTTTAGTGTAGCTTGGGGAAGAGTCTTGTGGGGAATGAGACTGAGCTGTCCCACTCATCTCCCTCATGTGGAAATAATTACCCTTACAGGGTTCATGATCCATAAAACAAAACAAAACAACAACAAAAAAAACACACTTCGATGTTTCCATGAGACAGAGGAGTTTAAGCCTGGAAGCCCATGAACACTGCAGAGGAACAAACCTCTCATCCTTGTTACTTTCCCGAACCTGAACACTGTCAACACAAAGGCACCGCAGCAGGGCAAACACTCAGAATTTACAAAGATCTACTTCCTCCCTTTTAGTTAAACTGAAAGCCCAAATACAGTGACCTTGTCTAGTGCAGCTAAAAGTTACTGTGCTTAGAAAGTGTTGCAGCTCAGCACGGTTCTGGCCCCTTTGAGGACAAGAGCTCTTATACAGTGTCCAGTGTGAAAATGTGACTGAGATTTTGGAGCCCTAAGTAAAAAGTATTATTAACACTGGTGCGTATAAGGCATTTTATTGTTAGTGCAAATTGAAGGGCCTTGGTTGTATATTTTCTACCTCACCATGAAGATTCAGCAATGAGCGGAACATTCAAGATTATTAACTCTGGTGAACCCTGAAATGAGAACATATTACGTAGTTTACTGTCTCCTCCTTTCCCTGATGGCTCTTTCACTCTTTCTCTGAGTTTACCTTTTTTCCCCCCATTTCACCCTTTCAGGTTTTCCTCATTTAAGCAATTCCATTGTGACAGTAATTAAAACTGCTCTTGGCAAGGATGTTTCCATACCAGTGCAGTGTGATTGACTCTGTATCAGGCTGCCTTCAGATTTTTATATGTGCCTTTTTATATAGGCTCTGTTTGAGCAGAAGCAATAATGTCATTAACTTTACAATGCAGAATTCCTGAAATATCTGTTTGTTTTCTCTCCCAGTTCAAAAATTCCTTACACTCTGGGGCAACAGAGATGGGAGGAACTCCTTTTCTATCACTTACATTTCTGATGGGTTAGAAAAACCTTGGGAGTTCATTATAATGGCAATGAATTTAGAGTTTCACAGATTTGTGGTTAATATTACAAAGGACAAAGGTGATTTAAATGACAGCTGTATGACTGTGAGGGTTTTTTTTACATTTTGGGCCAGCAATGTGTGTAGGTACATGTCCGCAATCCGAACTGCTAATATTAAAGCACTTTAAATTCAAATTAACTTGACTGTGAATAGGAATACTGGGCTATACAGTATCTCACGGATTCCCTTAGCCTGTGAAGGTTTTCCCCTTCTTAAGCAAGTTGCTCAGTGTGATCATTTCTGGCTATCATTGTAGACAAATTTGCCAAAGAAGTCAGAGCAGCATGCCAAACTAACAGCTAACACTATCATTAGCTTGAGCATTTGCTGTGATTTCTTCATTGACAAACATGTTTGTTAGAACACATACCGGGTGGAGACATCTTAGAAGGGAAGCAAGAGCAAGGAAATTAAGACAGTTTGCTTGACATGCAAATTATCATCGCAGCTCTAACCAGCCTCCGAAAAAGATATACTCTGTAAAAATGACACATGCAAGAGAATATGCCACGGCCTCGTTTTGTATTCAGGCAACTGCTGCTCCATGTTTTTTTTTTTTTTTCACAGGATTTAAGGTAAAAATCTTCCTTTCCCAAGTATATTATTCTGGGTTCTCTTTAAACACAGTAGCTTTTCTCTCCGCAACTGCAACTTGCCACCTACTGCACCTTTCTCCTCCCACACTTTAACTGAATCTGCAGGGCATACTTCTTGTGGCACCACAATATGGCATCGACGAAATGCTGGAGCCAGTCTAGGGGAAACAGAATTTGAAGCTGGCAGTCATTAAACGGTGAGAAGGTTACTTTCTGAAAACAAAGTTCTCTAAGTTTGATGCTTATACAAAGATATAGAAGCAAGTCTCTTGTAAGCAGTGCCCAGCACATAGGCATGCTCATAGCAGTAACCTCTTCTCTTGGGTTCTGCCAGAGTGAAGACCTGGACCAAAGGCTGCCAGAGCTGACCTGGTACAGGTACTCCTGCAGAAAGAAAATCCACAGAAACTGAACCTTAACCAGCCAGGACTATTCACAGTTAACAAAACTCTGGTTAATTTTGCTTGAAAAATATTTGCTTTGGGCTAAACTCTCTGCTACTCAAAAAAGAAAAAGCGTGGAAGATGAATTTCTAAAGTAAATCTATACCTTCTATGAAATGGAGCTGTAATAAAAATGCCATACAGTTGTATAAAAGCTATTGTTTCACAAAGAAAGTGATTTGATTTGCATTAATACAATGGATGAGGCTACAGCTGAAGAAAAGAATCACAAATCAATGACTATGCTTTTTCAACAAATTGAATCTTCCATAGCAGTGCTTTTCATACATACATATTAGACCTCATGTCAGGAAGCAAACCTGAGCACAGGCTAGGAAAAATCCTATATTCTCGCACTATAGTCTTAGTTTTACATAGTTGTAATTGAATTGCACAAATAAAGCAAAAAAAAAAAAAAATGCATCCCTTTACGAGTAAGAATATGAAACAGCAATTGGGAGTATGAAAACTTGTGTGCATCTCAATATAATATATTCCATGATGAAAAGATGGTAGAAGTAGCTGCTGAAAGTTAGTGTATCAAACCTGGTTTTGCTGGGAGATTTATTTGTTCTGAATATAATTTTCATTAAAGACCTTTTCTAGATAAATAAAGAAAAGAACATTCATGATTCTTTACATTCTGGAGACAGCTGGACCCAGCAGCACAACTCACAAATGAGTATATCTCGGAAATGCTGAAGCTAACATGACTTAGCAAAGAGCCTTCTGCCAGTCTCTCATTGTGGTAGCAGGGGCTATGGAGTAGTAGGATTTACTCTGGAAACCTGTCCTCATTTCCACTCCTAACACTCAGCCTTTGTGCTTCTGAAGTGCTACCTTAGCCCTGTATCTGAGGAGGATCAGGCAAAAGCCTGACTGCCAGGACTGTCACTGCTTTTGCTGTGACCTTCAAGAAGCCGCGGCACCAGAGCCGTTACCTACTCGAGTGACACAGCTGCTCTGGGGTGCTGGAAAAGTCTGTGCTCATACAGCCCAGGAAATGGTGTGTATTTTGTTTAAATTACAAAAATGCATAAAAAGATATGAAAAAAAAAAGACAAAGAAAAAGCATGTGGGATCCTCCATCACCTTCATTCAAAAGGACTAGTAAAGTTTGGGGTTCTCCCTTTGCCTTAGATGAAGGCCTTCTATCTAACAACTAAAGGGACATTGCAATGGATTTAGAACAAGTCCACACATTTTGGCAATCCCAGATACAGGGTAGTGGAAAACCTATTATCTACCCTCGAAAATGAAAAGACTAATTTTTCAAAGTGACATCTCATAGGGTCTCCTGTGAAGTGTGGCTTGTAGCAGGTGAGTAGAAGCACACCTGATAACCCCATCCCATCCGAACAACAGCAGTGCTCCCAGCTGTCCCTTTTAGTGAGAAATATTCATTGGCAATGCTTCCCAGAGCTGGCTCCTCTTACAATGTTCAACTTGCCATTTGAACTTGTGATCACAGCTTTGGGATCCTCTTCTTCTTTAGGGTCCTCAGTGTAAGCTTTTGCTCTACCTCGGCAGACCTTAGCTGGTGCACCAGGCGGTAGACATCAGTCTGAAACGCTGGCTCATGTGTGGATGCTTCCACCTACAGTATCATCTCCATGGTGCTGATTTGACCCAAAGTCCCCTGGAGTTAAGAAACTGGCACTGATGGGGTGTGTTTCACTTCTAACGCTTTAAAATAACAGTGACATGCTCTTTGAGCCACCCCTATGTCAGCTTCTCATCTACTTTTGACATTTTAGCTAGTGAGGGGTAATTTTTGCAGGCAGTGCTTATGACCAGGTGCAATCGAAATAAAGTAACCATTAATCATCTGCTTATATCCACACATCAAGCACAGAAGTGGCTAAATGGCATTCGCCGCTCAACACTTGATTGTGGACATCACATCTGTGGCTGCAATTAGTTCACTTGCAAATTCCGTGCAGAAAATAAATCCTAGGATTTAAAGGTCTGGCATTCAGGTTTTTCTTATTTTTTTTCTTTTAATTCTAACTTTGATTTTTGCCATTGCCTGTTTGGGCTCAGGAGTATTTTCATACATAATGGCAAGCTCGCTTTATCATCCTTACTCCTATTATTAATCTCTGTGCAATGTCACATTTATTTAAGTATTGCTCACAGGTGTGAGGTTTTTGCAGATTTGGGCTCCTTTTCAAGAAAAGAGAGAGTAACAGCCAGCAATAAACTTTTCCCTGTGCGTAAAGAGAACCAAACACTTCCAGGAAGAATATATTTACTTTGAAAAACAACAAAATAAAATGAATAGACCTGAGGTATCCACAGACAGTGGCAGGCAAATTTTTTTTTCTTCTTTCAAAACATAAAGATGATGTCCAGGAGAAACAAAATCGTAGCACGCACACAGCCGGATGTAGAGGCAGATGTTCCCTTAGGAAGCTCTACCTGTCCTACACTGGTCAGGATGAAGCATGATCTGTGAAACTCCTGGCCTATACTTTCCCACTAATATTCATTATAAGCATTCAGATAAAAGAAGAAAGAATCGACAGGGAAACTGTTAACAAAACAGAGGTTGTCTCTTTTATCTACATTATTAAAATTGCTCTCTTTTTCTAAGAGAGACATGGTAACATTCTTTATGTTTTTGACCTGGATTGAATGTGTTTTCCCCAAACTGGGACAGCTGCATCCCAGAAACAAGCTCGATAAGGCTGTCAGTGGAGTCACCCCTTCTTTTTAATTCTTTTTCTGCCATGGTACCAGGCAGTTCAATTTTTCTACTCTCATTGCCCTGGCAAACAAGCCAGCACATTAGGGCTCTTAGGGATAGTTACACTCCTATGGAAGAGAGTCTGACTTTCTTGTCCGTGTGGACTGGCTGGAAGTCACTCTGACAATGGTACTAGGAGTAGTTTATGCCAGAACAGTGTCACCTTAGCAATGTTTGAAAGTACTCGTATCTGACAAGGGAAGGCTCTACAGCATGTCCTAAAGTGTAATTTAGTTAGTACTAATATACTTTCTCTAATTACCCTACATGGCCAAAAGTCAGTTACAAATGCTGAAAAGCTTTGATTCATCCCTGCAGGTCATACTCAAATAAAATTAACTGTTCACTATCAAGGATGGAAATAAATCAATGAGGATGAATTTGCTGTGAGTACTAAATCCCAGGTTAGGTGAATGAATAGCTTGCAAACAGAGTCTCAGTTTTCCTTCAGGACATGCTGGTGCGCAAGGCCGTGCTGTGTCCCTTGAAGGCCAGGCCACGAGGCAGCTCAGGAGCAGATCCTTTCCACGGGAGGCAAAGGGTAGCAGGCAGATAACTGAGCAGATGATACTAACTGGGAGCAAATCACTCCCTGCAAAGCTCCATGCTAGACCATGACTATTTTACTGTACCCGCCACAGCGTTTACCTGCTTTCTGGGTATTTAGGAAAACCCTGCATGACATCCTCCATTAAGTTCCTTAGTATAATGGTAAAAGTAGTAGTTTCCTTCACAGGTTAGCAGGCAAGATTTCTCAACGCTGAATGATGACTGTTGAATACACTCAGACTTGCTTTCTGACCACCTGTAGCTTCACCCTAAGTATAAGTAGCTGCCTATTCTCCCTTAGACTTCACGCGGTCCCTGCCAGCTCTGTATTCCGTAGGCTTAACCCCTGCAGGAAAAGCAGGGCTTGAGGCTGGCTCTGCCGGGGATCCCTTTGCTGCTGGCGATGTGGCGCAGGCTGGATTTGTTTGTGCTCTGCTTAGGCTTGGAGCCACAGCTGAGAAATAAGGGATGGGTAACGCATCTTCGACGCAAGTCAGCTTCTCTGTGCGCATCCTCCTAACTTTAAATCATTCCAAGTGGAAAAAAAAAACCAAAAGTTTATTCACCAAATGCTATTTCCAAGGGAAACTGTCTCGTTTATCTGACTTTTTACACACATGCTAAATCATGCGGTTGTGTTAGGCAGTATTATTTGTGCCAGAACAATATTCTGCATTTCCCAGCTTCCTGTTCCCTGCTAAGGGCAGTGATCTTAAAGCATGCACCTAACCCATGGAGCGAGACAGCAATGTGCTAACTCACCGACTGCCCCTGCCAAGGCCCTGGGTCCTGCCACGGGAACCCTGTGTCACCTCCAGCACAGAACCCTACGTGAAGGTGCGATCGGGTGGCCTGTGCAGGGGGCTCTCCACAAAGCCACGTAATCAGCACAGAGGGAAAAAGAATCTAGTCTAAAATTTTAAAATTTTTGAATTTTCAAAAAGAAAATTCTCCCTCTGCAAACTAACCCTATTTTTTTCCAGAAAAGCTACGGACAGAACCACACTGAACTGCAAAAGAGCTGGGCTGGTGCAGTGGAAAACTTAAGTGTGCCAAGACCCACGTTTCCAGGGGACCCGAGCAGCAAAAGGGGCAGCGGTGCCACCACCGCTCTCACAACCCCGTCCGGAGCCACCAGGAGCCGAGGTGGCTGCTCGGGCCCAAGGACAGCACCTACGTGGTCAGAGCCTCTTTACCACTGTGGATTTTGCTCCTCGGGAGTTGCACTGTGACTCCGAAAGTGTTGAACAGGAGCCGGGGAAGGCACGTCAGATGGCACTGGTGACTTTACCGCTTATTATCGAGGCGTGCTGGAAGCGAAGCCACATGCGGTGAGTCACACTCGTCGCAGCCTTCGGCGGAGCTCTGGCTGCTGCTGGCACGTGATCCATGTTGCAGAAACTGCTCCTGACTCTTGCTGACGTTCGGGCTTATTAATCTTCAAACCAAAGTCCTCCAAAGAGCTGGACTGCAGTAGCTCAACCATCTCCTCTCTGGCCTCTGCTGCTATGATAAAAGGGCTCCTTCCTCAGCATTCCGGTAGGTACAGCTGGTAACCAGAAGGGTGGTGTGTTCACCTAAAGCGTAGGCAAGGAGGCATCCTATTAGGGAACCTCAGAGACTAGGAAAAAAAAGCAAAAAAAAAGCCCGCGAGCAAGCAAATCCCAGAACTCTAGGGTCTGTTTTTGCCTCATGCTGCCTATTTTGCTATGGCTTTTGCCTTCCCTGATTACAGAATCAGCCTCTTGATTTTGCTGACATTTAGATGTTGTTTTCTTTGTTTACTGATTCTTACACATGGTTTCTAGCTCTGAATTTGTCGAGCCAGACATCTCAGGTTTTTTTTTTTTTTTAGTTTCAATTGCAATTTCTACATTGCTGGCATTTTTTTTTTCTAGATTCTCTTACTTGTGACTTTCATCAATGCTACAAGATGACGAGAATCTGAACAGCGTCTGTATTTCCTTTCTCAGTTTTTAGCTTATGAGGGTCCTCTTTAATTGGAAATGGAAAGTTTTTCCTGATTTGTAACAATGAGATGCAACCATAGTATTTCATTTTCAGAAAACAGTGAATACAAGGAGCAAGCTTTCATACAAGTCAGACAAACAGGCTAGTGTTAGCAGAGGGGTGTGCAAGTCCTTGGGCATCTTGGCCGTTATGTGGTGGAGATTGCATGAAGAACGACTGAATTCCCTAGAGGTGCTTGTGTGAAACCTGGAAAGTGGCCAATTTGCAGGGAATTGTACGGCTTTGCTTTCCCAGTGTCCTCCAAGGTTGATGGAGGCTCCAGGAAGGCCCCTGCTACCTTCCTGCAGGTTCAGGTCCAGAGGAGCAAGAAGGACCAGGTGGCTACACGAAGCCATTGCTCACGGCAGCGGGTACAGACATGAAGCAGAGCAGTGCACAGATTTGTGTGTCAGGGAGGAGGTGAGAGAACCATTCTGCTCTGGGAAGTTAGCTTAAACTGACTTTTTTTTTAGCAGAATTGAAAACAGAAGGTTTTTCCAACTTCAAATATTTACACGAACTAGAGTACTGCGCTATATCCATCAAACACTCATGGACTGAAGATGTGTTGAAATCTTTGTACCTGATCTCTCAGGGAGCTTCATGAGCTGCTTAGAGCTAGTTTATATAAAAAAATAACCTAACCTGAATGACAATACCAGAGCTTGTTAATGCTGTGTTTACACTGTGTGAACTCAAGTTACCAGCACTACAGGAGAGGATGTATATTTTAGATAACACAATCTGGTTTCTATCTGTTGTATTTTTAGATTTTAATCCTATCAGTCTTTTAGCCAAGCAAATGAATATCAAGTTTAACCATCGTTTTAAAGAAGGGGAAAATCCCATCTTAACTTCAAAACAATAGGTTTGAATATTAAAAAAAAAAAAAAGTTAAACCTATTAATTAACTTAGAAACTGAGTCACATATTTCCAACTCCTCCTCCACTTAGTGGAGCTTGCTGGGCCAAAGCAAAAGGAAATGGATTTCCCAAATTTTCACTCCTTTTGCCTGCCCTTTTATTCCTCCATAAACAGAAATTGTCTCTGAGAACTGACTTCCGCAGGCATTACTTCTCCAGGATTTTAATAACATTTCCACAAAAACACGCGCTTTCCTCCTGCCTGCCCTGTAAACACAAATGCGAGAGCAGAGCCAGATGCCGGCTGCCACCGGCGCCGTGCCGGGCTCGGCCGCGCGCCCGCAGCCGCGGCAGCTCCATGGGCTCCTGCATCGTGCTCTTTGTGCATCACCGGTGGGCCACGTTTGAGTCCCACTGCACTCCGTGCTGGAGTCCTCCCGATCTCGGGAGCAGTATGTGGAGCTGATGGGCTGAAATTCAGGGTCATGGGGATCCGGTTGTGGGCGGCCCTGGAACTGCGGTCACTCTCTGCAGGCAGCAGATGGAGGTGATGGAGCTATCGCCTGGGGAGGCCTCTTGGTACCGTGTCCTAAGGTGCTAATGACTTACGGAAACCTCCGGGCACCCAGTGTGGGCCCAAGCAGGAACCAGTGATGCGCCAGCAGTTGTCCTCCATGGGCACCCCGTTACACGTTTCCAGGGAAAAGCGCGTCGCTGTGCGGTGTGGAGGCCACCTCTGAAAGCTCTCCCACCGCACCGGGGAAGCGCGAGCAAGGAGAGCTTGCTTCCAGGAGGCCAGGGCTGCTCCGCAGCGGGTTACGCGCTCTGGTTCCTACCAAGAGCAGGCAGAGCCAGGAAGCAGTAGGAGGCAAAGTCAAGGAGTGCCTGGTTAAAATAAATGGGGATCCTGCCCGGGTAAGGTTTGCAGCTCAAGCCTTTAATACAAACCAAGTCAAGAAAAAAATGCATTTGATTCAGCACTACGCCAGCTATTTTAAAAGCTTTAAACAGCACCTCTGATGCGACTGGCCTTGAAGGAATTTGTTATTTACGGTGCCATCAAGCAAAAAAAGGTTTGAATTCCTACAGAGGCTTTGCAGGGTAGTTTCCTAGGAATTTTTTTAGCAGTGATAGCAAAAGCAGAAAAAGCAATTCAGATAAGCACATAAGTAGATCCAGAACTGCATTTTTCAATGGATATAAAACATAGAGCCGGGGAAAGCACAAAAACTTGTGGTATATATAAAGGATTGTGCTTATTAATAGACAATGTATCATTAGCACTTGTGTAATTTTGAACAGAAAGTTGGGAATGTTTCCAAACGTTCCCTTTCCCTTCCTCGCCGGTGCCCGCTGGCGGCTCTGGCGCCCGCCTGCCACTGAGCATCCGCGCTCGCTGCCCCTACCTGCTGGGCCGGTAAGCGACACGGGAAGCCCTGGGGAGATTGCATTCGGATCGATTTTGGGACTTCTGGAGGCTTCCGTAGTTCCCTAATCTCACTGGAAGCCTGAGCTGACCTTTCCACTGGTGCTGGCAATGCTCAGCACTCCACATTACCGTGCTGGTTTCAGCCTTGTTATTTAATCTATAGGGTGATTTGTGATCTTTGTTCTGCTCGGTGTGATGCTCACACCCGGTAAAAGAACAAGGGCCTTCTAAAGAGATAGATGATTGCAGCTGGGACCCTGTGACAAAAGTCTGAAGACAACTAATCCTCTTGGGAACAATTTGTGTTTTAATTATATAAGTGGGGACAAATGTCATATGAGGAACATACAGACCTAATCAGTTCAAGTTGTACTGTCAAAGAAAATAACTACCTGACACTTTTCCTCATATAGCACTATAAATGCTTCATATTCATGTTTAATATTCATATTCATTCATATTCATTTTCATATGTTCCTATAGCCAATCCTATATACTTATACCTTCCTAACATTAATGAATACGTGTTGCCTCCACAGTTACAAGGCCTGGCAGCATTTTCCAGCACTGGTGTTTTGGCTGATCTTCCAAATCCTCTAGGTAGAGCATCCGCTTGTGACCTGCTTTAGATCAATATGGCATATATACAGCATGGCATATATAAGGCAAGTTTAGAGCTGCCTGGGAGCTCTAAGCGCAGCTACCTGCGTGCCCAGTGACCGAGGGCCATCAGCTCCTGGGTGCAGATGCTGGACCAGGCTGGACTGCATTGGATGCAGGCGTATGTGAAGGGAAAAGCTGGGAGAAATGCCTGAGATACCAGCAACCTGGAATGCAGAAAAAGAAGGGATTCGAGAGGAAAAGAACAAGACAGATGAATCATGAAATGAACGGCAGCACACAGTTTTCCTTGTCATAGCCCACTTATGAAAGGATGTGATTTTCTGATGAGAAATCATGGGATAGAGCAGAGGGTCGCCAACCACTGAGCTTCATGAGCTTATACTAAAGCACGTAATGCCAAAACACCATACAACAAGGATACTAGAGAACAGGTTTAATAACATATTCCAAACTTCCTGAGGTTGTTTATACCTTATTTCAGACTGACAAAAAGCTTTTTCTTACATGTGCGCTTGTGTGAAATACCTTTTAGCTAGTGCTAAAAGATGTGTGGGTAAAACAGCACATATTTTTCAGCTAAGGACAGAAGAATTGGTTCTATACCTCCAAAAAACCTTACATAATTAAAAGATTTAGGTTTTATTTCAAAACCTTTCTTCCTATACATTAGCATCTCAAACAGAAAATTAGCTGTTACTTTTAAAGCAATTTCATTGAGTTGGCATCATTCTGTAGGGTTTTTTTCCTTCCTTAGACATTAAAAAGGCTCATGGCGTCAGTGACGAGAAGTGAAATGTCACATTGAAATCGCTGGTGTGACCAGAGAGCAGGACCAGATTCACTTCTGCATCCCAGATGTTTGTTCATGCAAAGCCCACTGATTAAGGTACAAAGCTTAAGAGTGACAGCCATGTATCAGAACCAAAGTCATTATGGATTAAAACTAGTTGCTAATGAATGGCTTGTTTGGTGAGCCATATGAAAAAAAGATGGTGTTTTCAGTACAGATCCCAGAAGACAGATGTCCACATTTTAGAAATTACTTCCAAACTGGCACTACTTGGCACTCTCAGAACAGAGAGAAAAGATCTAAAAGAACACTCCTAAGCTAAAAACATATTTGTGTCTGAACTCTATTTACCCACTATGGCCTGGGAACTTTTGAAAGGAAAAGGACTCTGTTCTGCACTTGTATAGCTCCAGATACAATGGGCTCCCAATTCTGAGTCTGTAGACTCAGTAACATGTTAATGTATCTTACTGGAATTGATAAAAGCCAAGCAAGTATATATTTCTACTTAATCTTCTTCTATCAGATGCTGCTCCCCTCTACCTAATCCTCCACTTATTTTCAGCTCTTCTGATTTTCTAAAGTCCTCCAAAGTTGCCTGATGAGGACTCCAGCATAAATTCTCTGCTGCAGGCTCAGGCTTCTTAGTCGCCTTTCACAGTGCCTTGCATGGGCCTGAGGAAGCCTGCATGCCAGAAGGGGAACCCCACCAAACTACGGCCTGGGGTGGATAGTCAAGGAGAAGGAAATCTTGTCTCTGTGAAGGAAATTTGTACAAGCAGATTTGCACCTGCATCCTTTCCCCAGGAGACTGCCTTAGGCTTGCAAACTATGGTGCAGCACGGAAAGACATCTGCCCTCTCTTCTCTTGATGTGGTCTCTCTTTGCATACTACGTTTAAACATGAACAGTGTAAGAGAGAACATTGCAGGGTAGTGATTTGGGCACCCAGGTGGGAGCTGGGACACATGGGAACTTATAAATATTTAATCTTTGTATGCAAAGTGTTACAGCTTCAGCAGGCGAGACGCGGCACCTGCTCACCCAGCTCAACCTAGGGCCCATGCCTGGGGTGCAACTCAGCAAAATTAAGCTTCAAACAGATGGTAGAGTTGAACTTAGAGCTCCCGAACTATAAGCATTGCTTTAGTCAACCTGCACCTTTAGTCAACCTGTGAATATTGGCAGATAAACCAAAGCCACATTTTTTCCAATGGTAAACTACTGACAGAGTAAAAGAAGACATCCTGCCCAGGCTCGCCAGCTAGTCCTGCTGCTGATGGTGACTCCGCAGCCAGTGCCACGGTGTCCCAGCCGTCACTTTGTCCTGCTGTCAGTGCACATCCTTCAGACACCGGCAGGAAACAAGGCATGAGGCTGGAGGCAGGAAGCTCTACCGAGACAAAAATTGGCAAAGACAGGTGTAATCCCCAAGCTGCTTTTAGCTCATTTTGGCAAACAGACAGTCCCCACTGTGACAGCGTCCCCCGACAAGGACAGCTCAAGATTCCCAAGGTGCAACAGGGGCTTCCTAGCAGGAGCAAGGAGGCCTGGAAGAGCCTGCTTCCATTTTGTGGGCAAGTAGAAGGGGCAGTGGGGGGTGGCAGCCTCTGGGAGAAGCATGTTTTAAATTCAGCTTCTTCTGTCTTTAGCATCACTGTTAAATGGAAGCTATGGAGAGATACAAATTGAAGGAAGTCTAATGGTGTTTGCCCTGGGCTTTGCAGCTTTTGTTTAGCCCTCAGCTTTACCTCTGCCATTTCCTTACCCACAGCTGCTCCTTAGCTGGAAACTTTGGGCCAGGTTTAACTTTGATCCTTTTAATCTCCAGTGCTTCCCTGTCTGGGGACTTGTCTCTGCTCTTTTCCTGCCTCTTCTCATTGCTCTAACAACCAAAGCTTTTCTTCCCGTCTTGCTGTTCCTTTTGTTTTTTTTTTCCCCAAGCAGCAAACAATGAAAGTGATTATACAGTTAAATCTCCAGGAAACACTGAATTTAAACCACAGAGATGATTTGTGTTTGAGGACGAACTCAAGGCCAGACTCCTCCAGCATCCCTCGCTCCTGTGCTGCTTGCCGTTGTGGCCGAGATCCCTACGGCCTCGCTGACAGCTCCCTGCATGCACGTGCCGTTGCTGGAGGGGGAAAAAAAATAGCAAACAACTCCAGCTGTACCCTCATACACAGACAAATCCTGCTAGGAAATGACAGGGAGTAGCTAGAAGAAACGGACTTCAAAGATAGGAAATGCTCGTGGCTGCTTCCCCAGGAAGGGGTGAGAGGAAAGAGAAAGTCTCGGTTCCGAAGAAGTGGGTGGCTTTTGCTGGAATCACTGTTTTCTCTGTCACCCTCTTGCATGGTGTGTTGCTGGCTTTCCTGCTCCCCAATAAACATCCTAATGCGAGGCAAATGCAACGTGCAAGTTCACGAAGGGGAAATGAAAGAGCCCAGAATGTTTTGTTTTGAAACCAGGCCATAGAGGATCAGCCTATGATTGTTTTGCTTTGGGAACAGCAATAGTTCAGATTTTCCTGAGGGCTGTCACCGTTTTGCTCGCTGGACTGTTATCAGAGCTAAGAAGTTCAGCCAGTGAGGAGCATATAGGACACTACAAAATCAAGAAAGGCCCTGAGTCAAATTCCTTTATGTCAGTCGGGATCTTTCCAGACCTGTAACTAGACAACACATGGGATGAAAAACCACATGAGGACATTTTTGACAGCCCTTTGAATAACCTACTAGAAACAGAGTCAGGAATGGACCCTTATTTATGAAAGACTGAAGAATCATGAATTCAGCCTCTGGAGATGGTACCAAGGAGCCAGTGTATATAGCTCATCTCGTTCATTGTTTTAATGATACTGTTTTTCTTTCTGCATCTTCTTCCCCTCCTCCAGTGGGCGGCCCTTACATCAGAACAATTATTTTTTTAAAGAGAGGGTCCATCTGTGTTCTGGATGGTCACTCTTATTTAAGTTCCTTTGAAATCTGTTAGATTTTAAACCCAAGACCAGGCTACAAGTCGAAATACTGCAGCATGTGACGAAGCATCCGTGTCCTCGGGAGCTGCGTTCAGGAGAATGAGTCACTGCACCTGCAGGGAGGGAAGAAGGAGTCAAACTGATTTTCCGTAGTACTGACCACTGACATGTCATGGGAGAGATGTGGCCTTAAGGGAGTGGAAGGACAGGAAAGGAGACCCAGGCTTCTTTTTGATGTCCTCCACAATGTTACATTTGCCGCATTAGGAGGGAGCCAGGAAAGGCACATATTTATCAGAGGCTGTTTTCTGGTTATTGGCTCTCTGCTACTCTTGTGGTAAAAAAATCTCCACTTGCTGAATGCTAAACCAGTGGTGGTCATACCGGTGCAGGATTGTTGGCAGCAGCACTCTGGCAAACCCAGTCACTGCACAGATAGTCCTTGGGCCTGCAGCTCCTCTAGGACCATTTTATTACCTTCACTTTTATGACTCCATCCAAAACAAAATCTTCCATTTCTTGAGAACAGTTGTCTCCCCAAAGAGAAACCACAGGACTTTTGAAAGGTTTTGGCAGATATATAGCCTTACATCTCTATACTCAGAAGAACTTACTTGCAGAGTTATTTACAGCGTGAATAGGGTGATATGCTGAAACTGCGTGTTTAGATTTTTGACAAAATTTCAACAAAACCTTTTGATGTAGTCATCATAATGTACTGAAAAGTTTGAAAGATGTATAGCTTTTGCAATAAACTAATATTCTCTTATGCTTTGAAGTATTAATACTGTGTCCAGCCTTTGAGCATTTCCAATCATTGAACTACTGAAGTGAAAAGAATTCAGATAGTTAGCAAAAACTGTATGTCTTCAAGATGTACCTTATCTATAGAGAAGATTTGATCTCAGATTAGACTCTGGGTCATGTACGATAGATAATATTTGATTTTTCATTGTTGTTAAAATATCTTTTTTTTTTTTTAGTACATCAGACATTTTTTTTTCTCTTCTCACTTTTTTTTTTTTTTTTTTTTTTATATGCAGGAAAATGGAGAAACTTCCAAACTTTTCCAAAACTTTCTGTTTGGTATTAGGATGAAACAAAAAGTAAACAAAATATTTCTTTTCATTTCATGAAAGATGTAGAATACATTTTTCGATGCACAAAATACCCAATACTTGGAACATTCGACCACTCAAAGAGAGAAGAAGATACGGGCATGCATATTTTCAGAAGCATGGGCAATCCAGTCTCATCACGTCACACCAGCTTGAACAACATAAAAAAATAGATAAAGAAAGAAAGAAAATCATGATTTCTCAGTATTTCTGCTACTGTGTGACTAGATACCATAAAACTAACTAAATGGCAGAACGGGTGGTTTGGAGAGTTGATAGGAGGATATATAGCTTGTCAGCTGTTTGAATCCAGCCCAGGTTACAGAAATAATAACAGTAATGGAAAGTCTTTACCATCTGCCAGCTGTTTGGCTTAAGTGAAATGAGTCAGTGGCTTACTCATGTATTTTTAAATTACCCATCACTCTGGTTTGTAGACAGTACCACAAAATCCCTCAGACTCCTTCCTAGAGAAGAGGTGTCAATGGACAAAACTCAACCAGGGCATCTTTAGTGATGGCAGAAAACTTCAAGACAGAAAAAAAAAGTTCTATGGGGGCCTCCTTTGGTGAATGCATTTACAGTCTTCTGAAGCTCTGCTGGTGATATCCTCAAGGCTAAATCCTGAACTGTCCCTATGTCCATCCAGGTGATCTGAGAGTATCATTCCTTAGGACTTGCTGCTGCAGGAATTGGCGCCGGGCCACAGCTGGAGCTGCCCCTGCAAAGGTGTGTCTGAGAGCCTGACAGTTCCCACTGGGAAACGCCAGAAAGTATCCCCAAGGACATCGCAGTGAACTGTAAATGTTTCATGGACCAGCGAGTTACCTGCCCGCTCAGGGCAGCTGAGCAGGTGAAGCAAAGGCAAGACACCCAACCACACTTCAGGACACACTTCAGGAGATGACTGGGTGCTCATCATACCCATGGCTCGTTCTTTCTGCCAGCTCCTATACCACCGTTTGCTGGGAGATGCTGGTGGATAATGTCACGAGTCAGCCTGATCTAAGGTTTGTAGTGCAGATATCTTGGGGAACCTCAGTAGGCACCTGGGGACAAGTCCCACCCTGGCAGGGGGAGGACAAGGTGGAGCAATTTGCCATGAGCTGCATTATTACCCTTCAATAAATACATAAGAAAACAGACCTCCTCCTTTCTCTTACTTCAACACCTCTCTCAAGACCTATCTGTGTTCATTCTTCAGTGAGAAGAAAAAGAACTAAAAAGCATCACAACAGAAAACTCAGTGCTGGTGCAGTAGAGCTCCTGAGCTGAGATGGTCTCAAGATGATGGTGAGGCAGGATTCACAAGCAGAGGTGATATCTTATATTAGGCCTACTGATGCAGCTGATAAAAGAGGCAGATTACATCAGCAGACCTAATAAAGTGTATCAGTTCCTCCTACAAGCCTTACTTCGTTTTCAAAACTCGAGATTCAAGCCACACTGTCTCAAATCACATTTTGCTTTTTCAGGCCTCCGCTGTTTTTTTCCTGGATGGTGCTATCAGCATCTCAGACCATACGAAGTAGCAAGGCAGAGGCAGGATTTGGACCCTTTCTATCCTTACTCCTGGGATCAAAAACTGAGAGCAGGCAGGCGCAGGCCTTTTCCTGGCAGCATCCTTTGGCGGTGGGTCACAAGCACCCATGTCTGCAAACCCATCTGGAGAGGCTGTCAGCTTCTTCGGGAACCTGCCAGGGTAACAGATCTTGATGGATTCTCCCCTGTGGTTCAAAGGCAACTCCCAAGAGCAGTTCCTCTGAAAGGTCCTGGTACGAGCAGACTCCCTTCCTTAGCACTGGACCTCATCAGGTGCTCGCTAATCTTTTCTGGAGGAGAAAGGTGAGAGTGGATTTCAGCAGAAAAGAAGCTTGTGTCAACATTTCCCATAGCAAATATGGCATTTTCAGCAGAAATGTGAAACCAAAACATTTGAGCCAAAAAATAAAGTTTTTCGTTTTTGGCCATGCAGATCTGGGCAGTTCAGTTTTTGACAGTAAAACAACATATCTTCACACCAATTCTTTATTTTTTTCTCTTTTACAGAACGCTGACATTTTCAAATCCCTTTTCCTTCCACATCCAGTTTCTCTTGAATGTTTTCAGCAGGACTCTTCACAGAATTTAGCTTGGAGGACTGCTCGCTGCCCAGGGAACCGCCAGCGATCCCAGGAAAAGAGCAGTGGCAGCACATTAGCTTTGCAAAGCCTTGAGGACCCTTTGGCAGCCGGTCTGGATCAGGGAAATGACATTTCTCCAGGCCTGCTTTGCCAGGGGAAGGCTGAAAACGCTGTGTGGGAGGCAAAACAGCCAAGTCAAATGCAATGCTGAACAAATACAGCCAGAAGAAGGAGAAAACACCATGTCCCCTGCATCTTCCAGACAATCCCACCTAGGTTTTATCTACTAACCACACAGCCGAGGATCCTACCCCACCTCTTGGGAGAGAGAGAGGAAACATTAATGTTTAACTGAATTTGCAGTGTTTTCTTGCAGAGCGGAAACATTATATATCCTTTTTTGGCTCCAGGCACCTTTCCTCCTTCGAGCTGGCCCCCCTCCACTGACTTCAAGCCAGAGGAAGCTCTGTTGCTTACGCAGAGTATCAGAGCATTGCGCACCCATAACCAAAACTGCCAAAGAGAGAAATGAGAACTTGAACTGAAAATGATTGAAATATGTTGATGAAATCCAACCGCCCCCCCGCTCCCCCAGCTGATCAGCCTAGAAACGATGGCTAACGGGTTTCTGAGTTCCTCTAAGCAAACAGTGTGGAAATACAACTCCTGGTTTGGTGCATGCCTGAAGCGTCAAACTAATAATATGTCTCACATATAAGCAGCTGCAAAACCTGATATTTACGCAAGGATTCACAGAGATGAGAAAAGACTGCATTCTTTTTTAACTAGATGACAGGCTCTGGTTCAAATGGGAATTAATTTGGGAAAACCCTCTGGTCTGTGTCATATAGCACGCCAGATTACATGACGACAGTAGACTCATTCTTATAATTGAAGATTGTCTTTAAAGTGTTGACATCCTTCCTGCATCAGCGTAGCAACATTTTTACCTACCAAAACACTCTTCACTTTGCATGTCAAGTAGACTGTGAGCAACCCAAAGCTACCTTTGGAAGCAGTCAATCAACAAGTTGACAAATGCACTTTGTATAAGTACAAATACACCCAAATACATTTGCTAATTGTAGCCACTTATTTTGTAGTGCTGTCACCGGTAGCATATATATACATACTTGGCTTACCTTTGACAAAGTGGCTCAGATTTCAAAGCTTTAAGCCTGCTGTAAATAGGCACTTCCAAGACTCCAACAACAGCCAGGCACGTACTACTGCTAGCGACACAGGGGTTCTTGTCCCAGCCGCCCAGAAACAAATCTGCAATGCTGCTCTTTTCAAGCAAATGGCAAAGAAATCGTTCTTGTAACTGTGAAGGTCTGAAGAGATCAGAAAGGTAAGGGCAAGCTTTGGGGTGGCAACCTGTATTTTATTAGACTAATGAGTGGAGCTGGAAAACACAATCAAGTTTTTAGATATCCAAGCTCTTCCTCAAGCCCCAGCATGAGTTACTTCTGTTTTTTTTTTTGTTTGTTTGTTTGTTTTCAACTGTATCTGCTGGTCTGATAGTCACACTCATCTCCTTACAAACCTTGCATCAATTCTGTGGAGAAATGATACAGAAGGTGAAGCTCCTTCTAGCAGATTGCAGCAATACTTATACCAGAGTGTGATTTGAAATGTGTGATTTATCTGTATGCCCCAGGATCTGCAATAGTCTGCAAATTCACCCAAAGCATATTGTATATGTTCTAGGTCCTTCATTTAATGTCATCAAAATAATAAAGCAACAAAAGAATAAATCTTGACATGATGAAAGCCGTCTCAGTTGAGCTTGGGCTACGTAAGGTCTCACCACGCTCTCTTATATAAAGTCATGTTTTATTCTAAATCTCCCTTCTTTCCATGAAAAGTCAGATTTTTCTCAGACAAAAGTGTCCTTCAGACCCATCAGGCCAGTGGGATAGCATGGTGCTTTCTGCAGAAATTTCTATTCTACTAGAATTTGGGCTTTATACTGTTACACAAAGAACTGCAACACAAAGTGAAGAACTTTGGCCAAGGTAAATCCCAAGCAACTTCTCTCACTATCATGACTATGTTTCAATTTTCTGTTGGTAAGAGCAGAACTATGTGTGTGTTTTATTCTTAAACAGGAGTGTGTACTACAGGTCTTACAGAATGGAAAATAATGATTATCATACCCAGATTCAAAATACTTTCAAACAAAACATTTGGATATGATGGAAAATATATGCATTTCTTTACCTCTCATTTCTGTAAAAGATCCCAGCTGCTTTGCTTTGCAGCGGCAGCATATCTGTGCTGCTGTGGAAGCAGAAAAAGAAATGAGGAAAAGAAGACTATTTAGTGGATTTTTGTCTGATGCTTCCATCTTGTGGCCAACTCAGAAAAGCTTTACTCCTTGCTGACATGGTTCCAGCAATACCTAGAAAGTGTTTAAAAGGATTTTTTATTATGGTAGAAATAATGCTACACATTAAGAAGTAAATGTGTTGCTACCCAGTTCAGTAAAGCTGTTAACACATGTAAGAAAGCCCTAGAACTTTGGGAGATCATAAACCTGGTGTCAGGACATTTTCTCCCATTATTGGTATGGAGACAATTGAAAGACATTGGGAAGAAAGGGGGCAGAAAGGAATTAAGATTCAGGAAAAAACTGTTTACATTTCTTTTTATCTTTTTCTGATTTTCAGGGTTTGTTTGTTTTAAGCAGAAAGTCAACTATTTTAATAGAAAAGAAATCCATTTTCCCATTTCATAGCTGGGTAAAAGCTTTCTGAGGTGAAGGCTTCCTGCCATCAGCTGCCTTATCAGCAGCGGGAGCCCCAGCTTGGGGACCAACGTCCTGAGGAAGCCTGGAGTCTCCATCAGGCTGAAGGCTGAGGAAGCTGTGGTGAGGAATGACCTAAGTTCCAGCCATCCTGCCAGGAGGAGAAGGGGCCCTGGAAGGCTCCTGGGCTGCCCAACAGCCCTGCTGTGCTGCAATCCCATGGGCACCGCCTGTGCACCTGGAAGGGGTGGAGGGCAGAGATGTGGCAAGGCAGTCAGGCCCACAGGTGTTGAGTTCAGCCTCCCCACGGACACTTGGGCACTGGCCGTGGCCCTCCCACCAGCGCACGGGCTCTGCTTCCAGCTGCCAGCTTGGTGACCAGCCCAGGTCCACGAGGTGCCTTTGTTTCTCCCATAGCCATAGTCCTTCTAACCTATGGCAGGATGTATGGCAACCCCGAAGTTCTATTTACCTACGTAAGCTGAAGTCTTCTGCCAAGGGCTACTCCCTACCTTGCCCTGTCTTATGCTCGGTATTTCTTGGTCCAGCAGCAACCTTTGGTGTCCATTTTATGCTTTCCTTACAGCTGTTTTGCAACCCTATGTCCTTGCACTCAGGTTGCAGGGTGATTTTTGGCTAATGGTTCCCAATTGGTTCCCCAGCACATCACCCTGCATGCTGGGGCTCACAGCTTATGGCAAACTGCTCCTTCCACATACTGACAAGTCCCTAGGTCTAAGTCTGTTTTGGCAGAGACCTTGGGACAGGGAGTGAAGATATGGAAACAATTCCTGCAGTACACCTGGGCTGCATGTGCAGCAAGGGCTCCATTTGTTTGCACAAAATGCATCCCTTCAGCAAGGGCATGTGATGCCTCCCATACATGGTCCCCTACACATATGTGGGCACACTGGTGTCTTACTGGCGATTACAGCCCTGTTCTGCAAAGGGAAAGAACTGGCTCAGAGAATGGATCTGATCTCTGTACCCGAGGTGAGGTGGGGAGGGACTTTGGTATCCCTGTCATTTTTCATGCACAGAAGTAGTAACAATTGTGTTTGTTCTCATGTCTCACATCATCTGTGATCTTCCAAAGGAGTCATCCTAGGGCTGAGGAGGACAGAAGTAAGGACACAAGCAGTGCCATGACTCTCTTGAAACCCTGGTCCCATAGGAAGTGTTTATGTCCCTGTAACATTTAGGATAAAGAGTCCTCTTTGAGAAGGAGAGCAAACCTGGTTAAAGTCATTTTTAAGGTATGGGCTGAGGCTGCTCCATTCTATTCAAAGTGAGAAGAGGTTTTGCTTTGCCAGGAGCTGGTGAAGGACAAGGAACTGTTAGACAGAGGGTTCATCTCAGAGATGGCTTTATCGGATGTGACCACTCCAAGGACAGGAGATTGTTACGCTGTTTTTTTCACAGTGCTTTTCTGCAGTGAGCCTTTCCTAGCTCCCCTTGGCAAAAAGGGACAGATATTAGTGTAGGAAGTGCCTCTGGCAAGTTTAATTCTATTATCATGCTGATATCTTGTGATTCTTCTCAAACTTGTATGCAATTGCTTGCAATTATATTCGTTATGTTAAATGAATTACTGTGGGAGCATAGAAACATGAGAGAAAATCCAGTTTGATTCATAAAGAAGGTGAGTTCAGTTCAGGTTGAAAAAAACAGGCGCTTCTTCATGGTGCCACCCTGAAGGGCTCAGAGCTCCACTTCCCCTCTCTGTCTGGTGGCTTTGAAAAACATTCAATTAACCCAAACCATCTGCTAAAAAAACAAAACAAGCAAGCAAACAATCAAAAAACAAGCAAGACTGATTCTTTATAGCCATCTTTCAATAAGTGAGTATAGACCTCTCACGTATCCTTAAATTATATATCATTTATTGAAATATAGAGATCTTAATTTACAGGATTTTTTAAAGACAAAATAGCAACAGGGGCATTTTGTAATACATTTTGTGCCTACCATCACTCAGGCAAGTTTACCCTTCTTCAAACATTTCACAACAGCCACCATTTTGGAAACACTTCCTTTTTTATTATTCTAAAATATAACTTTTGGACATTCAAAGTGCAACAGTTAACGTGCCTGTGGAATATATCACAGTTAAAAAAAAATACAAACAAAAGGCAGTGATATAGCTGTCATAAATGTTTGGCAGTATTCTAGAAGTCTATATAAAAATACTTATATACATATTGATGTATAACATCACCATATCTTACGTCCTTCATCATGTTATAGGACCATTTTTTACAAGTTGCAGACCACGCTGTAAGGAATTATTTGGCCATTCCAAATCACAAGCTGTGTTTCATAGGCTAATGCTGATTGTCATTATACAATTACTCTAGAGAAAGAATTGGGAATATCTCTTCCAGTGGCTTCTCAAAAATAAAGCCATAAAAGAAAAAGCTGTAATATTGAAAATATTGTAAAACTAATGATTCATCCTCTCCCCTTCCAGTAAATCCCTTCTTTTCCTCTGCCTCTCATTCCCAATTTCTAGGCTAGTTTATCTGATTTCAAGCCTGAAATGAGCTGGGTTTGACTAGATCCCTGGCATGGATGTAGGATATTGCATGGTACTCTTGACAAGGATGGGAACAGGATAGAAAACTAACATTACCAGGGATCAGAAAGTAAGCCAGTTCTGTTTCACATTTCCAGTTTGAGTCTAGAGCCAAGATATGTTGGGAGATACAGGATGAGACCAGTTAGAGGAAGGGGAGACCACATGAAAATGTCTTCTATTCCAGTACCTGATACAATTAAATATCTTGGGCTTGATTTTGAAACCATGAAGAACATGAGGCCATGTGCAAAAACGCAGGTGAATCCGCTTGCCTAATTTGTGTGTGTAGTTGTACTGACTACACATGCAAATTTAGGCACGTGTGGTCTCCAGTTCAGACATCTGGGATATCTAGTATCAGTTATGTTTTCCCAATTTACACTTCATAGTCGGAGAGAGGCATCATCTCAGCTGTCCTGGCTGCATCAGGAGCCTTTGCTTTTCACAGTTATCCCTGTACAGAGCTCAGTGACATGCACTGCTTTCAAAAAGACACTTCATCTGTTGACTGCAAGGAAGGAAGGATGTGCCCTTACTCATGGCTCATTTGGACTGTTAGCCAGCCTCAGGGCTGGAAACATCTGGGCCTCGCTTCAAGCCGTATTTTCACATTTGCAGTACGTTTGCATGTGGCCTTAGCTGGAGGACATTTTTAAATCCAGACCCAGAATTATTTGCCTGTAACACTGACAATATTGCATTTATTTTCATTTGATCCACAACTCTCCACAACCACCGAAGCCAAGAGGAGTTGTGTCGCTTTTCCTAGGGCCATTTAAAGTTGAGTTTTGGACTTGTTATTCAGAATCCAGCCAGCATATTCTGTCCATCACTGCTGATCCTTCTTCGCGCTTCCCAGGAAAATGCTGCAACACAGGAGTGAGTTTGCATTGCGTTTGCATTGACTGTGTCATGACAGATGCCGAGCACTTCGTGTGAGGAGCTCATTGCACTGAAATAGTGCTGAGTCTGAAAGCTGAGCACCAGAAGGGATGGGTTCCCCTGTGGTAATATAACTTTTTCATGTGTAAGTCTTCCAAAGCATCATATGTTGATAATATATTTTACAGTGATAGCAGTAATCATAATACTTTGTTCGCAGAAGTGGCATTGATAAACAACCATTGCAAACTGAGAGAGGATTCATTTTCATATACCTCCCTCCAAAAACAAACTCAATACTGTTTGTAGTTACAGTCTGCAAAGATAACATGCTCAGAATTTTCTGATGCTATTTAAACCTGACAACTAAAACAAGGATATTTGTTGCAGAATTACTTCTGCTTATTTCATCTGGAGCTCTAGACTAGGAGAGATGTATTTGTTCCTTGACCAGTTCAAATAAATAAGAACTCGGTTATTCACAGCTTACCCCAGGATAAGATTTCTTTTGAGTACCCATGAAACACTAATAATGGGATGTTGCTGGTGGTTTATCATATACTTCTATTTTCCAGCATCTTGGAAATGTGGCATAAATTTTCATTTTAAAAAATTTAAAACATTAAGAACCTCTCTAAATCAGAGGAAAGAAACTGTTTTTAGTATATCCGATTAGAAAAGTTACTCAACTGATAATAAAAAACTAAATCTTAGCTCATTAGAGGATATGAACATTTTTCCATGTTAAAGTAGTTTTAGCTAGCCAGAGCACTTACTATACTGTGTGCAGCCAGATAAAATGATTGTTTCATAAAAATTTTCAGGTCATAAATCATTTTCCCCTACTTAAATTTCTTGAAACTGTGCTTATACTGAAGGACAATGAATTATAAAATATACGCTTAGTGTTACTGAAAACAGTAGTAGTATTATTATGAAAACAGCTATCCTCTATAGTTAATAAAGACTTACTAGGTTTCTAACACCTATTATAGACTGTTTTTTTTAATTATTATTATTATTATTCCCCTTTACTTGCATTAATGGTAAAAAGTAATATGTTTTGTAGTACCAGTTAGTCCCTTGTGGGTTTAGACCTTTTTGGTCCAGAAGTGGTTTTTGCATGTTCTTCAGTTCACGTGATAGTTCAACAGCAGCTGACACTGAGATTGAGGGAGGAAGTACACAAAATTCATGAGTGATCTCTTCTAAAATCCATAGAGCATGTCCAATGTGCACCTCAAAAGATCCTTGAGTGGACAGTTATTTACATAATTACAATGGTGAAGTATTGCTGCAGTGGAAATTCCATCCATCAAAGTCTCATGAATGCCCTTGAAACACACAACTGGTCTGTTTGTGGCCTTGCCTTCATCCTTCACCTGTTCAAATGGCAAACAACACTGAGATGCTATTGAAGTACTGCAGGAAGCAACACTAAAAAAATCCACCTTCAACATGTCTCTCTCATTCGCAGTCAGGCTGGTTCCCCTGCCCATCGCTGGGAGTTTCTCTGTACAAGGTCCCTCTTCTCTTCACATCCTTGACATCGCAATAAAGTGGTTTTCTGTTTGGAGCAGAAGTCTGTAGACTGTATGGCAAGCTTCCCCTTGTGCAGAGCTGCAAGGCGTTTGTGGCTCCTGGGGGCTTACAGGAAGCTGTCTTCTACCAGGTCTGAGGAGTCAATCCCGATGTCATCCATCATGTCAATGTCCTCAATGGTCTCGTCCTCTCTCTTGATGAAAGTAGAGCTACTGGAACCAGTTTCAATGGCACTTTCTTCAGATGTCTGGGAACTGGAAGAGATAAACTTCTCAGAGCTAAAATACACAATGAATGGGGCTAAATAAGCATAATACTCTTAATTTCCAGTACAACTGAACACCTTCTCTCTACACACTTTCTGACTCACAGAGCACTCTTGTAACTCTGCCCATTTATTAGCATATAGTGCATCCTGTGTCACGAGGATAATGAACCACCTCGGAATTCAGAGGAGCAGGTTGTTTGCATATTCCTCACTACACTCGCTGCCAAGACTCATTAGAGAAATATCAGACTATCTGGATGTTACTTTATGACACCACTGTGATAGTGGTTCAGTCAGGCAAATCAAGGAAAGGCCAGTGACGATGAGATGGTGTAACAGAGGCCATAAATCTCAATCCATAAGCAATAAAAGGTCCTGGATACCCTGCCATCAGTGAAAAATGCCAAAGAAGTTATATATATACACACATATATATGTATATATACATATATATATATATTTATGGCCTCTGTTACACCATGTATATGTATATATATATAAAACTTATTCTGAATTTTGGAGCTGATCCCACACTGAACAAATCAATCCGTTGCGAACTCACACCCAGCTCTGAGTTATCTAGTTGTAGGGGAAAATATCTTGTAAAATGTGGTCCAAAAGCCATCAGAAGCTTCTGAGAGGGCCAAGCTAGCAAGAGAATCTCAGGGGCATAGGGGGAGCACCTGGCCAGCAATCCCCATCCCTTGCAGTGCACAGAAGGGGTCCACATGAGGACCTCTTTCCCATTCACCATGACCATATTTACATGGCATCTTTCTTATAATTAGTTCTAGCAGTGCCAAGGAAACGGTTCGTGTGGTAATATACTAAAAAGTGGGAATACATATGTGACCCAGAATGAAGGCTATGAGCTAAAGACCCCACCTACCTATGCCTGTTCCTTTTACCAAGCTCATCTTCAGAAACAGGGTCAATGTCAGGCAGCGGGATGATGTATCCACTGTCAGCACTCAACCTCTGCTCATCAAATCCGCTCTCCCTGTCCTTTAGCTTGTCTTCGTTCTTGTAGGTGACACCAATGTAAGCATTGTCACAGTCCCCTCTCATGCGAGTGACAGCTGGGTGGTCACTTTTCAGGAAGTCCAGATGAATCTTCTCGTAGCTCTGAAAATAATCATTTCAAACTCCTCGTTAGACACTATTCTCTAAGGCCTCCTTTCTTCAGCCAGAGAGCTGTGATTCACTAACCCAGTAATTATTCTGCCCTTTGAGCAAAAGTACCATGCTGTTGCCCCAGGGAGTATGAGCACAGGTACAGGGCCAGCAACACTGGACAGAAGTGCCCAAAACTTCCAGTGCCTGGGAATTCAAGGGGCTAAGTGACAAGCAGATCTGGAGAGGTGCAGAGGCGAGCATGACAGCTCTGAGCAGGCATGTAGATGTGAAAGAGGGGTAGAGAGAGAGGGAAAGAGGTGAAGGCAGTTGTGGAAATGAAATACTAAATGATGCACAGGCAGAGCTTGTCCAGAGGTGAGTATCAGAAGCATGAGAGGAAAACTTTCTCAAAAATGGTGTTGAGGCCCAAAGCGAGATTGGGAGAT
The DNA here is from genome assembly GCA_013398735.1 of Nothocercus julius. Lineage (NCBI taxonomy): Eukaryota > Metazoa > Chordata > Aves > Tinamiformes > Tinamidae > Nothocercus > Nothocercus julius. Next base: position 5,621,764 of record VZSV01000017.1, read on the forward strand.
GAGGAGATGAGACACTTGTGATGTCTAGAATTTTTCTAGAATTCTTTGACCACCTGGAAAATCCCCTTAAAACATATAAAACCCCTTTCTCCAGCAGCTTAACACAACACGATTTCGGTAGAAATGGAGAGCTCTGCTTCCCAGCTAACACTGTGGAATTGTTTCTCTCAATAACCATAACTTCACAGCCCCCAAACATGTAATTTCCCTATCTGAATGATTTGATTTACATAGCTTAGGTTGCATCCGTTCAGTGCTCATGGCTCTGATGATCAGAACAACAGTTACAATCCCCTCTGAAAACGTATGCCGAAAATACAGAGGAAATTCCAAAGAGCAAACCTTTTTATACTCCCCAGGCAATAGGCTCTCCACAATTTCACTCAAATGGTAAAAGGAAGGTCTTTTCTCTGGTTCACTATTCCAGCACTTCACCATGATTTCATACCTGCAGATAAGGCAAGAAAGATTTCAACTGCCTAGGAGAGGAAAACAGGTAACCAAACAGAAACTAGGGCTGAAATTGTCTGGAGGCAGAGCAGGTACTGAAAGACAAATCGCACACTTACACTTCATTGGTAGCGTGATCTGGTTTTGCCATTCGGTAGCCACTCTTTATTTTATTGTAGAATGTAGAGTCAACCATCATGCCAGGATATGGTGTGCCTCCTGCAGACAAAAATTAAGAAAGAGGCTATTAGATATTGTGTCAAAACTTGCAACTTTGTAATAAACCACAGCTTATGATGTTAAAAATGAAAGTTGACAAATCCACTAACACCTACTAATGGGCATTTGCTGAACTATATAAAGAGGTTGAACCATGGGAAAACGCACAATTCAGTTTTCTGTTTAAAATTCTACTGGGTAAATGTTAAGTCCTACAGAGTGCTGAGCATGCATGTGAGTGGAGAAGCACGAGAGACAGCTGGCTTTGTAAAGCTGTTTTAAGAAAAGTTCAAAGGCCAGAATACCTCTTCTGGGGAGCAATCATTTTATGTTTTGTGATGTATCAAGAGCTAGGAACTGATGGTAAAAAATAACTTTAAATGTAAACTTTAAAATTAATTAAAAGTTAACAAGCAAAAAAGCTGCATTTTGCATAGAACTGAAGTTTAGTTCCTAGCATTATAATTCATTACTTGTAATGTTAAATGGCCCTAAAGTGGAACTTTCTCATAAAACTGAAACATCGCCCTTCTGCTGAGAAAGTGGAATGACTATCCACAAAAAGTATGCCAAATGCTGTCTTGCTGCTCACGTCAAAAAATGTTAACATTATAGTTTAACATGCCATCAAAATTAATGAAACCAAGCTAAAGCTGTCAAAAATGAATAAATAAACTATACTGTGTGATGCATCAGCTGCGATTTATTTGTACTGATTGTGATCAGTCCAGACCACAACCTGCTCCTCCTCTGCCTCCTCGACAGCAGGGCTAGTTGGGGAAAAGCCATTCCATGCTCTGTAGCCTGGCAAAACCCAAGAGGTAACCAACGCACAGTGTCTCTCCTAAGCTCCCATGTGGCCTATGGGTGGGCTCCCGGGTCCCTTGGGGAACTGCTGTCCCACCACATACCATGCACCCCGCAGGACTTACGTGAAGTTTCCCTGCCTGGGCATAGCTAGCACGTAAGGTGCATAGACAGCTTTGAATTTGGACTCAGCTTCTCAGCTAATATCATTTAAATGATCATTTGGGACATATAGATATGAGACCACTTGAGCTCAGCTGTCACTGATGTGTAAAAGGATCATTACAACAGAAGTCAATGCCACAGCGAGACATCAAAGCTGATAACCTAAACAAACCTAGCTGAGGACACGCCTGTTTTTTTTCCTTTTTCCCAAGGAGCAGACGTGCTGTAATCTTTACCCTAGGGATGTCAATCCTTTCAAAAGCAAAGTTTTCACCTTCAGACCCTGCTTTGCAAACAGGACAGCCACGCACAGACTTATTAGTGCCTGGGTCCCCCCCTCTACACAATGGCACTTCTGAGCTTCCCAGGGATGTGGAGGAGCGGATGTTTACAGGCTCCTGTGGGGCTCAGAGATTACAGTAACCAACACTGTAAACAATGATGCAAATGCTCTTTTCTGAGAAGCAGTTATAAGCTTATTCTAGAAAATGCCATTAGGCTTGGGGTTGCCGTGGCCAGCCACAGATACCATGCAGGCGTGATGACTTCTACTCAGGGTAAATCTAGGTGACATAGGCACACTAAATCAGACCAGCCATCCACCCAGGAGGCAAATTAACTAGGCTGATCCCTGATGGGAACTATATATCGTCTGTAACTGCTGTGCGTTGTCGTAGCCTCTGGACACGGCCATAAACCAACTGTGCAAATAGCACTGCCCTCGAAATGAGAAATCAGCGGCCCAGAAGGATGACATTTATTTTTGTTTTGCAATGGGACTAAAATGGGATCTCTTGAAATGCAAGTGACATTCTGTTTCAGAACAACCACTAAGCTCAGATGGTGTCTGTGGCTCCCTGTTGGAAGTGAGAGTCCTGACCATTAAACTGCAGGATAACTCAGGAGACTTCTTCCTTCTTGTTTGAGCCAGAAATTCCTTCCTGACTTGAAGTGACCAATACTCTTCCACAGAAACCTTACACTCAGTGCTTTCAGTTTTCTAGCTAAAATAAAATAAAATAAAATAAAATAAAATAAAATAAAATAAAATAAAAGTATTTTGAAAAAAAAATCCAAACAAGATCTTGGGGAGATCATGGAATTTTATCTCATATCTAGCATTGGGATCTGGAACACTATGCAGAAGAAAAACTAATAATTAATTCTATGAATATGTTTTTACTGTGGAAATTGAAATAATTTATGCAGGAAGCCTGACCTGAAAAAAAATAATTATTGCACATAAGAAAGTATTAGCAGTACATACCAAGAGAAAATATTTCCCAGAGCAGAATGCCGTAAGACCAGACATCACTTAATGTTGTGTACAGATTGTCAAAAATGCTTTCGGGTGCCATCCACTTTACTGGAAGGAAAGTCTGTGGCAAAAAGAAATAAACCCCAAATCCCACAAATTAATCATTAGAGAAATATTTTCCATTACAGTGGCTGATTGACAACAAGAATTAACATCTCCCTAATGAGAAAATATGCTACCCTTGCTAGTATTTATTTTTAATTCTATATAGCACTCTGAGTTTCTGGGATTATAGGCGATGTTCCAGTGCTCTCCCTAGAAAAAGTAATTAAGACATAATTGCATTCATTTTACTACTAGTAAATGACCAGGCTGGATCCAAAGGGTGGCAATGCTGATCTAGATCTGATATGTCATTGATTGATGTGTTATTACTCTATATATCGCAGTGACAGTTCCTTAGTAATTTATGCAGTCACATAACTTGCCAGTTAAAGCGTAAGCCTGTGAAGTACTAACTGTGGCCAAGCATTTTTCATCATTCAAGCAGGCGAAGGAAAGTTACGTGAACTAATGAAGTGGAGAAAAATTGTTCTCAAGAGTTTTCATCCCAACTGTCAATTACTGTAACCAATAGTGAATGGCAAGATCATTAAACAGTATTTAAAACTGACACTTCTCATTTCAAGTAAAGCAGAGCTCAGGAGATTAAGAAGTACATACGCTGCCCTTGGAGACGTAGTTGGAATCATGCATGATATCTCTAGCCAGGCCAAAGTCACAGATCTTCACAATTTTTCCTTGAGCCAGGAGGACATTGCGAGCTGCCAAGTCACGATGTACACACTGTATGGAGAAAAATTAAGTCATTCAAGGACATGCTAGTTCCATGAGGGCGGTTTCTCTCATAAAGTTGTCTGGAAAAGTCCACATTTGTTGACTTTCTTGGCACAGGCTTAACAAGGTCTTCTACTGAGCAGGTACCTTAAGCGCTAGCAAGGGCAGGGAGAAAGAGAGGGAGCTCGTGCAGATTTACTGTGGTGGGGAGCTGGTAGAAGAGGTGCCACCCGTTCCCCACTACCCACCATGTGCTAATGGCACGGCTCCGTTTTGGACCAGGCAAGCCCTGTGGTTGTTTACACCCTGCCAAGATCCACTACCTCTGGCACCCGGACTATCCGTGTCACGGGCTGCAGTGGTAGAAGAGGACGGCTGCTCTGATTCTTTCTAACCATGGTGAACTTGGTTTCTGGGCAAGTGAGAAAGTCACCTAGGATAGACTTTTACTTTGTGTTGTGTCTTCAAAATCTAAATCAAAACTCTAAATTGGAAGTGAAGCCGTTTTGGCACTTTCTTACATTTTTTACTTATATTTTATTTGTTTTTTATTTACTTACATTTTTGGAGGCCAAGAATTCCATTCCCCGTGCAACCTGGTAGGTGAAGCTCAGCAAATCCAACAGGCTGAGGCCTTCTGAACTGTCATCTGAAAGCAGGTTTTTGACTTCTGATTCTGATGAAAAAAAGAGAAAAATGTTTGTGCTACAAGAGTAGAGAGTGTGAAGCAGCACCCATTTCCCTCTACTTCTCATAATTCTGGACTGACGACTTTAACAGATTACCATAACGAAAACAGGCTTTTCATAACAAGTAACTGCTTCTCATGTCTGCATCAGTCACTGACAAATATTGCATTCTTAAAAAAAAAATCCAATATTAAAAATAGGTTTTGTTTTTTATTCTGTCTATAGTTTTTTTTTTCCAGAGAATTGTGAGAAAAAGTAAAGATAAAAAGGCCCACTAATGTATTTATATGGGTTGTTTATAATGCTCAGCATGGGGTGTAAAAACATTTATTTAGAGGTGGTAACTTCCTTAGATTTTTGTGCATGCATGTACACTTTTATCCATTTACTTTTGCTGAACACTGTTATGTTTCCCAGCAAGAACTCACTGGGACTAATCCAATACCAGCAAAAAAGGGTCAGGAATTCTATGGCAATGGTTCTATTTTTCTTATGAAAGATTTCAGCAAAAGCAGTCAAAATTCAGTGATTCATTTACCCTTACTGTCCCAGGGCATGAGTACATTAGTCTGCCATGTAAATCTGGGTCTGGATATGCTTCAGTTCCTGAGGCCTAGAGCCAGTTGTGACTGTGCCTATTTTTAAAGCAAAGCATATTTAGTTCCTGAGAAAAGGGACAGGGAATGGGATGCATTCATTATCTTCATTACATAATTCAGGAAAGTATTTAGGAGTGTTCTCCATTTGGTAAGTGTCAGGGTGAAACGTAAGTGGAAACAGCAAAATAAGTTACTGTTATTGCTCAAAATCCTGTGAAATACAAGACAGCAATAAAATCACTGCCTCCAAAGACTGTAGCCATACTGTATAGTATAGCCACTCCATACTTCAGTGTAGGAAGAAAGACACAACTCTAACCCTTCTGCTTCAGGACTATGTGCTCCTATCGTCAGACAGGATGCTGCATGAGCATGATGAAAACCAAGAGAATAAGCTTTTAGCTTACAGTTTATACTCGTGTAACTGTATACTCACATCTTTGCAGCACACAGTGGTTTAAGTCCCTACCAGGGAGGTCAAAGATAAGACATAACTCTATGCAACAATTATTGGTACTAATGATGAATGCAGAACAGGCAGTTCTGTTACCTGACATAGATTTCTTCTTATATGAAGCAGGACGATCATACACAGATCTCTGGATATCTGAGTATTTAGAGCCTTCCTTCCTTTCCAGCATCGGTACATACTGAGTTGTATCAGCTTGTTTCATGTCCATGTATTCTCCAGTGTTTTCAAAAGATAAAATCACATAACTGAAATTGGAAAAAAAAAAAAAAAAAGATGTATTGTCTGGGCTCTCACAGGCAGCTTCCTTACAACATGTATGCCATACTGTATATTACCATACATGCATTACTACATACTAATACGTGCTACCAAGTATCACAGTGGCCCAATATAAGTGCCTAAACCATGTCTTTCTGTCAATAACCAGGTGTCTGACACATATTGTCTAGCTTCTAAATATCCCCCTGCATTTAGCTACTGACTATGACATTTATTTCAAGGTACTTCAAATGATACACATAAACTAGTAACTCACTTTGCATCAACTCCAGCCCTGCTGAGCAAACACACATTCAGATAAGCCGTCCTTGGGGTAGTCAGCTAGCAAAGCAGTTGGTGTATTTGCCCAAGCGATTTTTTCTTGAAGAACCTCTGTACAACTTCCTAATTTTATGACATTGCTTTATTGCTGACTGTGTAATGATAAGCTTTCTCTACCAGCATCTAGAGAAAGCTACAGGATGAACATTGACCATAACAGAGCTGTTGAGCCTGGCAAAACCATCAGTGCATTAAGGAGATTATGTGAACTTAGAGACCACAAGGGTTTGGGAAGGAAGGAGTTTTGGAGAGTGGAAATTCCCCGCACAGGAAAACAAAGAAAATGGCTAGAAGTGCATGCTTTTAAAATGGATAAAGGTAGACAGACATTTAGACAGAAGAAAGGAACCCTGGACTATGCTTTAAAAATAGAAATGTTCTTTGAGGTCTCAAGATCTGCTTGGGAAGAAGGAACTGAGCTGCAAGACAGAAAAGACTGACTGTGCTCCAGAGCAGGTGCTGCCAGGAGGCAGGTGTAGGACTGCAGGGACACTAGCTAATGCCAAATAGCTAGGCTTTCCAGGAGAAAATGAAAGACACACGAAGTTTGTGGCCAGAAAGAGTGAGTGAAAAGTGCCCAAAGCTTCTCAGAGCTATGAAATCTGATAAATGAAAGTCCAGTGGGAATCATTATTGAGGGCTATGGGCACAGGGAATAAGAGGAAAGAACTAGGGGTTAGCCATGACATTGCCTTAAATTGCAGGCTATACAAATTTTTGTCCTGTTTCCCCACCTTCTCGTGCTTTCGTCAGCTGGGTTCATCCCAAAGATATCCAAATCCTTCTTAGGCTTCTCCGGGTGACGGCTCAGGAAGTTGTCCCTGTTCTTATGCAAATAGTTTACCAAATCACCATAAAAGCAGTATTCAGTGATGATGTAAATAGGACCTAATGAAATGAGGCAAAATAACATATTGATGAATTTAAAAAAAAAAAAAAAAAAAAATATGAGGAAAATACATAAAATACAGAGATTATTAGGAACTAGTAATATTTCCATTCACTTTTATGGCTTTAACAGTTACTGTTATGCTTGTAACTGCTTGCCAGATAGCAAGTAGCTTTGTAAAGTTTTATACACATTTTTAAATTCTTTGCCTGGCATTTGTGTAATGGATGAACAGTGGCTCCACAGCAAACCTCCGCTTCATGTCAGCCAAACCCACCTGATTTCGTACATGCTCCAAGCAGATTCACGATGTTCAGGTGGGGCCCGAGGTGTGTCATTATCTTCAGTTCAGACATGAGCGCCTGTTTTTCACTGGATCTCGCCGTAGCTGTTGAAAGAACACAGCAGCCACTCAGCAGGATTGCTCAGCTTTTTTACAAAGACAAACCATCTCTGTTCAGCTAAGTAGTTTTTAGACATATGGCTTGTCTTATTAGAATGTTTATGCCATGGTCTCCTTAAGAAGATCATGCCCTTTATTTGAAAAGGGAGGTCCACAGGACTCAGGAAGGAGTCACGAATCACGAGCAAGGGTCTTGTGTGGCCCAGTTCAGTAGCTGACATAGTCTGTCTGACCCTAGGGGACAGTTTAAGGGATGATGCTTTCCCAGCGGGTTCCTGGCAGCCCAGAGCCACTTTGCAAGCTGCTCGTCTCCACACCAGAGTGTGGATCCTGGATCACAGGCTCCAAACCAGGTCCTGCCCATACCGTAGGTAGCATCTGGACCTTGTCAGAGAATATCTAATTTGTGCCCACTGAGGCACACAGCTTGGGTGCAAACCAACTTATATTCCGTGTGATTCATGTGGTTGTGGTTTGACACCAAGAGCAACGGGCTTGACAGTGTAGGTGCACTGTAAGGCACCCCCCTCCAGGGCAAAGGAAGACTGCTAGGGAGACTGACCACCGCGAAGTGTTAATGCTCCCTGGGGTCACCTGGTTGCTGAAACGACACCCAGCAGATGAAATAAAGCAGAGCTGCTCTGTGAACTACTTGGCTTCACCCTGCAAGACTAACCAGCAGCTGGACATCCAAAAAGCTGAGGACCACAAAGTGGCAGAAAGCCGCTTCTTGTCAAACCATGTCATTCTTTTGACAATACCTGGCACAGCCTCTATTTGTAGCAGACCCATACTGCCATGCTTGCAATACAAAATGGACTTGAGAAAGTCCCAGAATTATTGATAGCAGTATTTTTATCATCCACTTCTCATCAGGTAATATTTCCCTGTGCTTGATATTCATTTCGGTGTGGCTGATACCTACTCATTTCATATTCCCTCCAGAATCACTACAGCAGATTCCTAGCTGTGATGAAGCGGGTAATCTTCAGTGGACTGAAGAGTATCACAAGAGACCTGACTATATCTGCTTTGCTATAGTGCTTTAATTTAATATCAGAGACATTCATGATTATTTTATCTTTTTATGAACTAGCTGAGTTATCATGAGTGTTACAGCCCATACAGCTAAATCAAACCTCTGATATTTTCAGAAGGCTGGACACTGCCTGAAAAAAATTAAAATGTCACAAAGATATAATTTCAAATTCAAGTCATTCTGCAGGTTATTTCCAACTTCAAATGAGGAGAAATTGTGTATGCACAGGCAATGTTTAAATAACCTTGTGGAAACAGGCACTATCCACCTTGGGAAATGGAACCGCGGTAACTTACGTTTCAGCATTTTCACAGCTACTTTCATCACCGGCTGAGAGCGACTCAGTCCATATGCAGTCCCTTCAACCACTTTCCCAAAGGCACCAGAACCAAGGATTCGACCTGAGTACAAGAGAGACCATTACATTATTCCAGAGATTAACAGCTATTTCTCCATGACCACCAGGTCATGATTCCCTCGAGAAATGAGCACAATCCTTTACCCAGACCATGGGTATTATTTTGATTATTGTTAAGCAGAAAAGGCAAATGTATTTTAAACAATAAATTAAGTGCACTAATAACAATAAATTAATACATTAAATGTAATTTCTGAACAAAAACAAACAAGAAAATATTAGGAGCATATCTGCATGTGGGAGCCTGTAGGATGGAGCTTTGAGAAAAAACTTCTTTCATTCAATTTTGTCCCCTATTCTGCCCTAGCTCCGTAGGGCTTTACCCTTACCAAGCTTGAATCTTTTGCATTTACTGTCTTAGTCAGTATTCAACTACATTTCAGTTGTGTCCTTTGCTTAAGTTCTGAACTGGAGCTTTGGCTGTGGTATTAGACCATTTCACCAATGCCGGATAGATCTAGCAGTCAGATAAAGAAAATCAGCAGCATATTTAGGAATATAAAACCAGGCCCATCAGTGATCTGAAAGAAGTTCAAATACATATTGATCACATATGAGGGGAATCTCCTCTGAAGTTTAATGTACAAGTGTGTTTCATATGCTTGAATAAATTTTATTGCAAATTTCCAAGTGCTATAATAAAACAGCCAATGTTTATACACACTTTACTCTTTCCACAAATCAATTTAGACAAAAATTTTGGATTATCATATCCTGTGTTCTGTTATGGATACAGTACGCAGAACTGTGTATAGATCGAGCCAGATTTTAGAAAAATATGAAAGGCACAAACATACTCCAAAATACTGTATTTCATAGCTTCCATATTGGAAAGCAGATTCGTTAAGGCAACATTTATTCAGCAAACAAACCCATATATAAACTCCAGATGCCAGGACATTATCGTACTCCTGAGGAGCTTGCTGTTTTAGTTTATGTTATTTTTTGGACTTCCAACCCAGGGAGAATAAGTAATGATTTTTTTTACAATGGAGAAATGCAACATTTTGTCTTTGACTTTTGCATGCAGTTTGAAGTGGCCATCTCCTACACTTTTGAAGGTGTTATCTGGTATGCAACACCATGTGTTTCTCTTATGCTCAAACTGCAGTCCACACTTTTATCATTATCACCCTTTCAACAGGATATTTTCAGCCGAAAAAATCTGCATCATTAGCAGGCACAAGAAAAGGTTAAAGCATTCTTAGCTGTGTTGCCCCCGAGGAACCTCTCCAAAGCTATGACAGTGTAGTTTGTCATGCAAACAAAAATATATGCAATTTCTTTTCAAGATTCTTGCGCTCCAAAGGTTACTCTTCCCAGTCAGGATGTGAGAAAGCATCCTACTGAATTTCAAACTAATTCAAACAACCTGCGTCTGAAACTTGGCCCCAGAAATTTTTCGGAGCGAAGATCTGGGAGCCACATGGCAGGATGCAGCCCTCCAGAAAGTGATGGCATTTGCTGAGGCTCCTTGATCTTCTTGTCTTCACAAGCCAATTCCTCCCCAGCCCATATTGCCAACAGGACACACGTCTCCCTCCCCAGCACCTCAGCCACGTCGGGGCGCATGTGGAGACAGTGAGAGCACTTCCTGAGTGGCAGGCAGCTCTTACTGCTGTTTCCCCTTTTCACCCCTCTCTGTCTGCTTAGGCCTGGTCTCACGTGTTTTATACTTGAAATTTGGAGCCAGGTGGGAGCTCAGGGGTTAGATGATGCCTCTGTAACGCAACCAACTCCATCCCATTCATGATGCGGACACCTGGACAGTAGCCCCAGATTGCAAAGCTCTACTTTACTTAATATAAAAGGTCCACCTTTTTGTGACAGTCAGAGGACAATGTAACTTCTCTATAACAGAGGAACCAGTAACACCAGGCTCCTTAACTAGTGGAGGAATCGTATTGGGGGTTATTTTCAGTTGAGCCTCTATATCCAGCCACAGAGTTGCTCTGTTGAGATTGCCTGAGACATGCTGTTTTTTTCTGCTCTGGGAAATGCAAATATAAACATTTGCCATTAACCAGAGAGGAGGATGCCTTTCTAGTTAAAATGGAGCTATGGTGGTCAGCGTACTTAAAGAAGCTTTCAAATTTGATCCTTGCTCTCTTGGTCAATACCAAAAGTCAATGAGTGACAGGCTTGATAGTCTACATCCAATTTCTAGACTCACAAGAAATTGGGCACCACATTGCTAAGTGCCGTGTAACTACTTAACTTGCCTTTTACAAGCTGCAAATGGGGACGAGTCTGATCCCGTCTGTTAGACCTGGGTTTTGTTTTACTAAGGCCACCGTGACAAATACGTGGCTCCCTAGGAAGCAAAAGAGTAAGCGTGCCACCCGTCTACTGTAATCCCTAAATCCCAAAAGCAGTGGGGAGGGAGCTCATCTGGAAACATCAGTGCAATTCCCTTGCTGCTCTCTGCTGCTTCAATAGCGGAAACTCTGGGCAAGCCAGAACCAGCAGACTCCGAAGCAAAACAGGATCCCAGCAGCCTGAGACACAGCATTACATATGGCAAAACTGCACGATGGATATATATTAACTCTATAGGGGGAAAAAATGCTAAAAAACATGTAGCTCTAGTTTTTAATGCAGTTATTACTGTGAATATGCTAGTAAATAGGAAGGCACTGCAGTAAGCTGATCCTCATGAGTCAGAGGGAAACAAAATCACAGTGGTGGTCTATTAACAACTCGGATGTGACAAATCCTATTTGGGCATGTAATTAAAGCCTGAACTGTAATGAAATAATACCTTTAACTATCTCCCTCCTTCTAGTTTTCCATTTAAAACATGAATTTTTTTAAATTCATGTTCTGAACAGGAAATTTTTGCACTTCTTCTTTTGAGTTGACATTGATGCTTTCTACATGTCAGCAGAAGTAGTACACCAAGGGAATGAACGTGTTCCTTACAATATAACAAACATAAACATCTTTCAGTGTGCTTCTCCTGTATTTTATGTATACAGCTTGAGCACAGATATGTGCAGGAGAGGATTGGCAGAAGTATTTAAAGCACTACCTGGATAGAGCATTACAATTATTTACAGTTATTACAGTTATCTATTACTTTGAAGTGATGTAAGTGATAGATTGGACTGGCCCTGGAGAGGTATTAACTGAATTACATATGAAATACAGAGCAGGTACAACAAAGCAAAAAAGCAAAAGGGCAAGAAGGAAGGCCAATATTCACAAAAATAAGATTATGCTGTTACTCAGCAATGATACATGGGTTAATAATTTTAAAAATATTTTTAATAAAACTACATAATTGTTTCCATATCTCATTTGGCTTCCTCACATAAATACATGAATGCCTTGCAGGCAATAAGAAAGAAAAACAAAAAAGCTGATTCATTTCTTGTGGGTGCCTCAGCAGAAGTGAGTCGTGAAGCTGGAATTTGATGTTGGGAAGGGAGGTGAAAGCCATTTCAGACAAGTCTGATACTGTGGGGCATGTGGCAGAAAGCTGGAATTGAGGCCTGGAGGCACCAGCAAATGGGGCTCAAGGCCCCACATATGCATGATGACTGCAAGAGAGAAACAGGCAAGGGGTGATGCGAAGGGAGCTGCTCTCGACCTAGTGGGAAGAGGCAGAGCCCTGAAGGCAGGCTCAAGGAGCGTGAACCTGGTGTAGTTAAGGAGAGGTGTTCAGTGGAAAAGGGGAAAGAGAGGACTAGCTGGAGCACATGCCAATGGCTCAGCAGAAAGCAGCTGGGAGAGGCTCTTCCTCGCCCCAAGACGGCAGCAACACAAGCCACCCGGCTTCTCGGCAGAGCCACGCTCACGGCACTGTCTGGCGCTGGTTTCTGAGTGAGAACAGGCAGTATGAGCACTGTGCTCCTTGCCCTGGGGTGGACATGTCCCTAGAGGAGCACCCATGTACTTTGAGGTGACAAAATAATCTTTACAGGTGATTTATCTAAGCACTGGAGAGGAGCTGGGCAGAGAGAAAGAAGTTAAGAAAAATATTATTAGTAGAAGGTGGGAAAGTATTCCTCCCTTCTGGCAAGGGAGCTGCTGGAGACATAGAAGCAGCAGCCCGGATGTGAGCAATTAAACAGATGGAGGAAAGAAGAGGTGTAACGACCAGGTGCTAGAGACATCAGATTTTCAAATGTGGAAAAGAAAGGAAGAAGAGAAACTATGGGAAGAGAACTAAGGAGAACAGATAGAGATGGAGAGATTCTGGACTTCATGGTCATGAGTTATATCACAAATTCCAGTAGCAGAGATTTCAGTGTTGGTCGTAATCATCCTTCTCCCCAGGTAACTGGATTAATCCCTTAAAGGAAACTTACCTAGCACTAACCCATCTCGAGGAAACTCCCATCTGGAGTCATAAGGCAGTTGCATTGGATCCACATAAATGTATTCATGGCCGTCAGGGCTAATGGACTCAATGACTCTCCACCTTATCTCATACCTTGGCTTCTGCAAAGCACAATGAGTACAAAACCAAGTGTTAGTTGTGTGCCTGGTTTTAGAGTAGATCAAAAGCCAGATGGGCTCAGTATCCAAACTGAAATATTTTTATTTCTACGTTACCTGTTTCCATATGATGACCAGCACAATCAGAGAAATTATCACAATCACTAAAAGTACTAAGACGGCAGCCGCCACTGTCAGTTCTGATCGCAAGGCTGTGGAGCAGAAAGAAAGACCATATTTGCCCCCTATCCACTAGGAGCGCAACACACGTACAGGACACCCATCTCCCACACCACTGCAATTCCGGTGTCCTGCACATGTCACAGGAGCAGTCCCTGGGACCAGTGACTGTAAAGTCATTCCCAGGCCCAAACACCTCTGCCTTCCTGTTTCAAGACTAAATGCATAGGTTTTCTAGAAGAAACTCCCATAGTGAATGGTAATAAAAAGTTGAATCACGGAACCACATAGTAAGTGAAAAACAGATGCACAATAAAGACCTGTAGAATGCCTCATTCTCATATGTCCCAGGATGGAAAACAAATCCATTATCATTTCTTTTCAGTTGCAGGAAATCCATGCTTTTACTTATTTATTAGTGTTCTAATGTCACGGAAGCAAAAAAGTTAACTCACTGGGAGCCACGAGCTTCAGTTCCCGTGTAACAGCACCAAGGTCGTTTCTTGCCATGCACCGAACAGCCAGGGTTTCCTCTACCTTCTGGAAGGTCACCCAACTTTCCACCATGTTTTTCTCATCCAGATGAGCTTCCATGTGTATATCGGAGATATTATTGGTCAAAAGAGTCCATGAGGTGTCGTTGCTGCATCTGCAGAGGAGAATAACAACGGAAATGGATACTGGCCTTAGGTAGGGGTATAGACAGACCTTGGTACTACTACATATCCCATAGAGCTTTCCTCTGTTACTGCCAGCCTGTGTCATGCTGAACGTTTAGTGCAGCACAGGTCTCACTGAGGCGAGGCTAGGGAGACACCCCACTACAGTGTGAGGAATTTTAGCAAAATAGCAGCAAACTATGGCTGGGAGGTGCCCAGGACTGAGAGCCTCTTCTCATGTTGCCCCCCTCTCCCTGAGGAAAGGGACACACATGTGTAAATTCCCAGTGAAAGTCCAGCCTCACAAAGGCTGTAGAAGGGACTAGTCCTTCTATAGGGGATCAGTATAGAACTAGCAAACATATGGGAATAATTACTTGTCTAAAGGACTTTGAAGGTGAAGAGTATCATTTGGGGGGAAATCAATTCAAAGAAGTGAAAACTGTAAAGAGCACCAGAGTGTGAATGAGGCAGACTGCTCAGTCCTGTGAAATGATAAGGACTCCCTGAAGGGAGAGACGTCTCCTCCTCCAGATCCCTATTCAAACTGGGACTCTGGAATCTGCTGAGTTCACTCCCTGGACACAAAATTTGTAGGGAAACCCACTGAATTCATGCTTTGTGTCCTACAGGATACAGTCAGTAGGAAGGGCACTTAAAACCTCTGTCTAAACATAAGCAATTTGCCTCTACACAAGACAAATCAGATTTATAATTTACTGGTCCTTCTTAAGGAAAGCATGGTATGGTAACTTACAATAGTAGCTTCGTCAAGGACAAAAACAGCCACAAATTGAGATAACGGGTCACCTTCTCTCCTTACTTTTTAATGTCCTTGCAAACCAGCCATTCCACGTCGGGAAGCGGAGTCCCTTCTGCCAAGCACCTCACCGTCTGCCCCCCTGCGGAGCCGTGATGATCGTCCACCAGGTCTAAGATCAAGGCTGGAACTGGGAATGAATTGGGAGCATGTTAAGATACCTGGCAAGCTCTACAAAATCCATGTGAAATTTCAAGCCAAGCGGGACAGGCACTGTTTGACCAGCAGCTTGGAGACGGCAGACGATCCAGATACAGCTCGGAGAGAAGAACCTTGGTTAGAGCCATGCAAAGGAAGTGCTGCAGCTATGCCACGTCCACATGTCACACTAAATGAGTTGTGGTTCCCGCCGTCAGCTGGAATAACTTAAGACAGGAGGATAAAGTTTCCTCTTGGCACAAAGCCAGTGCAGAAGTCAAAGCCAGGATCAGACTTTGAGCACTCCAAGGATTCAGCACACATGCAGGCCTCTGGACACACCAATTTGTGCCTTTCTTGCGTCAAAACTCCAGGCAATCCAATACTCATCATCCATGGTTAAATAGATCAAATGTTTGTTGTGCACCATCACTTCTGGTGAGCAAGGTGTTGAGGATGCTTACCTTGTATTAGCAACGAGAAGGTGTATCTTTTGACCTCATCTTCATTTTCAGCAACCAACGTATAGTACCCACTGTCTTCTTCCTTGGCCCGAATCAATTTTAATATACTTTGAAACCTGAAGAAAAGAGATTTTGTTTGTATTTTTAAAGCAAACATTTTTTAAAAGATCCACTTCAATACAACATATAATCTAGCTGTGTGGAGATTATAATGTGTCGATCTGTGGCATGTCTACCATATCATTACTCTGAAATCATTACACAAGCAGTAAATGACTACCAAAATATGAGTGAAAAAGAAGTGAGCATTATTATAACCTATAGGGATATAACAAAGCACTAATATTGAAAAGAGCTAGAAATCTTTGGAGCAGTTTGATTATGGAAAAACTGAAGAGGATTTGTACCCAGAAGCCAAGATTTCTGTAGTTTGGAGATGCTAATGTTACCACGAGGATAAAAGGAAGCAGACTAGGCATTACCCTTTTTAATGCTATTGAGGAAGAAACAACTATCTGCAAAGGAAAGAGAAAGTAGGAGCGGTACTGATGGTTCTGGAGGAGAAGCGCTCAAGTCGATATGGCAACATGAGATTCATAAGAATTTTTTTACCTTGTTTCCTGGACTCTGTTTGAACTAGTAACAATCTCAGTAAGATTTTCGATCAGAGTCACATTGTCCTTCAACCAGTACATTTTTGGAGCTGGGTATGCCTGCACGTCAACAACAAAATGTTTGACTTCATGTAGGTTGACAGCTTCCAAAGGACTAAACTGAGGCTCCAGATGAATGAACCCTTTGTCTACAAATGATAAAGCCTTGCATAAACAACATTGTGCAGCACATTGCAAGAATTGCATTTTTGTAATGTAATGTAATATTTTTTAGACACAGAAAACAGACTATACCATGTACTGTAATGACTACTTTCTTATTTTCCTTAACCTCCTTGGTTGCATGCCGAGCAGTACATTCATAATCCCCTGTGTCTTTCACTGTTGCCTCAGGAATGGTCAAGGTGTAAATCAACTTCTGCGATGGGACTTTGATATCATCAAGTTTTATCAGACCTTTTTCTTTCTGTAGTTTGGGAAAGGAAAAAAATATATACATTACTTAGGCAACTGTGCTGAAAGCACAGCACCAAGGATTTACAACACCCTTGGAGTGAGGGCAGTGATCTAAAACTTGTATGACAGAAGACTTGCGTACTCATTTGGGGATGTATTTTTAGCCACAGGCACAAAAGGCATGCATCCTTTTGGAGGAAGCCACAAAAGGGTGAGCAGCCTGAGAGCTCTCATATTTTGCTCTTTCAAAATAACATACCATCCAAAACTCAGATGAATTGCACAAGTAATAAAATTGCTTATTGCTACCTTCTCCTCAGAAAGAAAACAGTAGGTTTTTACTCTGAATTTTCTTCTTTTAGTTCCCATCAAGTAAGGTGCACTTTTATGTGCTCCACCAAACAAAAGGTACTCGATGCCTATGGTATCTAGTACTGTGTAGGTACTATGTTTCTGCTCTCAAAATGAAAATGATTTATTGTCAGGGAGAAGACAAGTGAGAATAAGAATAGTGAGAATGATAGACAAGGGAGACTGGAATAAAAAAATATGCTGGAGATAGTTCTAAGTGGCTGCAAATAGCAGAGATTATGATGTGTAACACGGAAAATAGAACAAAATCTTCTCAAAACATTTTTTTTTTCTATTGGACTCAACTTAATTAAATAAAAGACATGATTTGGGGGTCACAATTAGATAGTGACTTCAACTACTCCATTCCTTCAGTTACCAGACTTTTCACCTGGGACACGCTGAAATCCTCTGTTGGCAGGGTACCCAGCTGGCTCTAATCAAGTCTCACTGAATAAACATTTTCACTGTAAAAGAATGCTATGATAGCCTGAAAATTTGTGAGAGCCTTAAAAAAATTAAGGTTTTCTTATTAAGAAATTCTTATTAGTAGTAATTACACTGACTGTAAGAGTCATTTTAATCTACACCTGCACAATGAAGAACAGTAAAGACCACAAACTTGATTTTTCATTGCCCTTTATGCTGCCCAAGAATTCAGGGTTTAAGGAGCAACATTTTAAATGTTCAGGCCTGAACTTCGGGCACAAAGTTATACAGGGATGTCAGACACATTTCAAACTCTTTCCATTCCCAAAACATTTTTTTTTCCTGGAAAACTTTCTAAGGGCGAGACCTAAAAGAGGCCATTGCTCCCTTGCCCCATGTATTCTAGTCACACCTCACCTTCTTTTCATGCTCTGCATACTTGCTAACAGTCAGCTCTAACTTTTGCTACTGACTTTCTTTTGTGATAATCTGAAAATAAAATAAATTATTTTGTTTTCTCTCCTGTCCTCATTCAATCAAAAAAGAAAAGAATATTTGTAGAAGACCGATTTCTTCCCGAGTATGTAACAACAGTCATTCAAACAAACAAACAGAACAACAAAAAAAAGGGAGATATTTACCACTTTCCCAGGATAATTCCACTGTAAATTAACCACCTCATTGTCAAAGACCACACAAGTTACAACGATGGTCTCGCCTGTTTTGTAGACAGTTTTAAGAGCTTCAATTTCAACTGGCAGCTGTGAAGTAGCTAAAGAGAGAGAAAGCAGATTTAGTTTAAAACAGTATATGCAGGTTTTGCAGGGTGTGATTTCAGGGGTAAATTTTCATTTTGCTTCCTCTACTGAGGTAGAGGAAAATTCAATGAAAGCACTTCTGTTTTACAGAAATATAAACAAAACCAGAAGATGATTGCTTCTTAGCTATTTTATTAGCAATTACCCAGACAGTGTGTATTTAAAACAACAAGTTTACAGGCATTGAGTTCAATCCCAGAGAAAAATGATCAAACATTAAATTTCAGTGAGAAGTTCCTGTCTCAAAAGGTAAGTTGCCCTTGTGAAAACACTCTTGCTACAAAAGCAATTTCTCTTTTTGCTAATCGGTGGCCAACTTCAATAATCAACTGTTAACCAGTAAAAATCTTGTTTTCAAAATATTTAAAGCTTGTATTTTACAGACTACCCAGAGTCATAAGACATGAAGTTGTTACTTCTTTTTTTATTATTTTTAATTAACAAAAATAAATACCTCTTAAAATATAGACGAGGAACTCTTCAGACTTGAACTCTACACCTTGAACTGTTGTTTTGCATGTGTATGATCCTGCAGGAAAATTCCCAATGAAGCCTTGCTTGCTGTCATAGAAGGCAAAGACATCCTTGTCCAAACTGTTAATTAAAGTCACTTGAGCATTTGGGTCACTGGTACGACAGGGGATAACGGTAGGATCGCCTTCTTCTACTAAGATGAACTGATCTTCAGGTGTGGAAGGAACAAAAGGCATGTCTGGATCTGTGAAGAACAAATTGTGGTTTTGTTTGTAGTAGTCCATATACAAGAACAGGGGTATCAATGAGCAGTTATAGATCTTAACCCATGTTAGTACAGTTCATCACACCACATCTCCAGGGAGTGCAGCAAAGGCATGCTAAATGGTAGGTACTGTCTCTCTTCTGCTCTCTGGTGCAATACGTAGGAAGATTTTCAACCTAAGTGCAACACATGAAAAGGCTCTGTCACTGTTGTGGCAGTTCTGGAGGCAGAAGGGGAACTGCATGAGAAGGACTCCATAAAAAAATGAATAAATAAAAGCTGAGAATTGTTATTCCCCTTAGACCTGGTCACTTTGTCTCATAGTGAGGATAAAGGGACATTAAGTGACAAAATGCAAGGAAACCACTAATGGCCATGAAATGTTTGTGAAATTGCTGGAGAATAAAGATGAATGTCCTTTCTCTATCACAGACAGCTCTGCCAAGATATATGTGCAGCAAGGGTTTTAGCGCAGAGTTTGGACTTAAACATTATAACTTTATGGTATAAGAATTTGTACTCAGTTATGATCTTCATTGCATTAAAAATAAGCATTAAATATAGATCCTGCCTTTTACTGGCATAACTCATTCCTCCTCTTCTTCAATTATTTTTTTTTCCCTTTGGTAATATTAGCTGTCCCCTAAATCATATGTAGGCCCTTCTAGAAAAAAAAAAATGTTTTTAAAGTGAAAAAGTAGATATCAGTATGGAGTTGTTTATGGCTAACACCTTTAAAGCCGTATTTCATCAAAACTAATTTCAAGTACTTATTTTTGCACATTTCTAGCATGTCTAACATTATGGCTATGAGGTATAATTAATTATGGTCATGGCATGTGGTTTCCAAAATGTTATGATCAACCATAAAAAAAAAAAAAAACTCCTGATGCATGTATTTTTCAAACCAACAAAGTAGATGTCAGCTTTCCTGCCCAAGCAATCCCCATTCTGAGTTTAAAACACAATTGCATAACATATCAAATTCTAGAACTACGTACCTCAAATTATTTAAATTTGGCTGTTTGAAATGAGCAAATAATCTCTGCTAGGCTGAAGCTTCTGAGGAAAGCTTTCTAACGAAATTTAATAAATAGCAATACAAATCCTGCCAACAATAGAATTTGTGCTGCCCTGGCAGGCTCTTTGTAGAGATATCCCAAACACAGCAATCCCATCCAAACAGTCTGCCAGCTCCGTGGATTTATTTTCCCAATGTAATCTGAAGCAGAGACAGGATTCACCTAGTTTAGGTTTGCGTGTGCTGTTAGTGAGATACTGTGTGATACTGTGTGAAGTCCCAGAGCGACCCACCTTGGTTAGAGTGGGTTGCTGCCACCCATTGCCCTCCTAATTCACTGCAGGAGAAAAACAATTGTAAAGACAGACTTTAGAGTGGGAACAGAAACGTTCCCTGTAATTTGGAGAAAAAGATATGTTTCTGCATTTCTGACATCTTGATGTTGAGTGAGCAGAAAAAAAAATTACAGGGTGTCTCTGCCCTGCAAATCTGGTAGGCTGAAATCTAGAGGCATTTAAAATTCAGTGAAAAAAAACACTCTTCTTGAAGGAATATTCTGTGTCTTGCCTTTATATCCCTTTGTTATGTGGAAAGCTCTGAGTTTGGGAAGTTACAAGGCTGTGTAACTGCATCAAAATCTTGTAGTAGTTTGTTTAGGGCTATTTGGAAATTGAGATACATGTGCCAAGGTCTCTGCAGCCTGGGCTGAAACCTGTTATTGCTCCAAGACCGAACACTAACGCTTTGAGTTCATTGTGGGAAACACAGCAGAAATCTTGGAAGAAACACTTCAGTCAAATCACACATCATGATCTGCACAATCTTAACACAGTGGCACAATAGCTTTAGAAGATCTCTTTGGTGTGCCCTGCCTTTTTCACCTTCCACCGTCTTCCTCGCAGTTTCGGACAACATTTCCCTCACAACGTATTTAAGCTTTACACAATCATTTGCAGTCGCTTCTTCATTCTTCCCTTTCCTGTTCAAAACGTTTCCTGCAAATCCCCTAGCCTGTTCTGGTGTGACCCTGCAGTTCTGCCGCTCATCCCCTAAGCGCCAGCAGAGCCCAGGAAACCTCTCCATAGCACTTTGCCAAGGCTCAGCCTGCGGTTCCTGTCTCAGCTATGATAACAAAACATGTTGATCCCATCACCGGCACAGAAAGCTGCTAAAGGAATTTGCAAGTGGAACAAAGAGGTGGGAGGGCAAAGCTGGTGATCAGTGCTTGTAAAAATAAGGGATGCCGTTTCTTCTGGGTTCAAGAGGTTTTTCCATGACTGAAGGGAAAGGTGGCATGGGGACAAGGAAGGCTGTGTTTGCCATGAAAATTACAGGGCACTGCAAGAAATGATGCTTGGAAACACCATGTTTTTGATCTTGCACCAGAGTGGCCAACTTCAATGTTTCTTGTGCCGACGTTGTTTGTGCGAGCTACCCCAGGCCACCTCCGCTGCTTTATTTACCGCCTCCCTCCCGGCGCCCTGTGCACACACGGGCACTTCCCAGACAGCGTTTGGCCAGAAACTCATTTTTCTCTTCTGACTGCCAGTTCAAACCTTGCTCAGGCTAAACTTGAGCAATGGCCTCTAGCATCCAGCCACTGCTTCTAGTGGCAAACACGATGCTGTTTTTTGCTCACAGCAAACTGGCACCACTACGTATCTTCTAACCATCCGCACGACAGTCGGCCTGCTCAAACCTGCAAACTTTTCTGCGACCTCCCACACGTACCAGGCACGTAGATGTAGATGTCCTTCCCTTCCACTTCCCCGTCCTCCACCTGGGTGTGATTGTAGTAGCAAACGTACAAGCCCGTGTGCGCAGCCGAGGCGTTCCCGACTTCCAGCACGGTCACAAAGAGGCCGCTGTTGTTCTCTTCATGCCTAATGTCTATCATGTGGCTTCCCTCGCCCAGCGGGTACTGCCAGCTCACTTCGCTGTCCCCAGAGCATCTCAGTGTGAAGTTGGAATTCAGCTGTACAACCATTTTGTTTCTACTGGGAACAATAGTTGGCAGGGGAAGCTGGCAAAATGCTAGAAATGGGCCTGCAAAAGAAGAACGGAATAAATAGCACATGAGCACACTCAACATCCTCGGCGCAGGGGTGTGGAAGAATGCAGAACAGACCAAGGGCAGACGCTTTTATGACGATTTCTGACACACTGGTATCTCAGGACATTTGCTTTGTTAAAAGCCAGAGCTTTCCCCAGCGAAGGGCAAATGGCTTCCTTTGAAATGCAAAGCAGATAAATGTTTGCTTGCTGAGTTGGGTTTGGCAAATCAAGAGGTGAAAGACAGAAGTGAGGTTAGAGATGTCTCCCAATCTACACCTCAACTTCCCGAGGTCCAGATGTGGGCACTGATTCCTGCAGACCAGGGAATCCCAGCTTTGGCAGGGATGGTTTTGGCATGGATTTCACTGAATCCATGGCATGTTACAAGCTGGTCTGCAGATCCTTACAGCAGTGGTCAGGAAATCAGCAGTTCTGTGAGCCTCTGGGGAAGCTCACCCTTGGCGGTCAGGCCAAAACGCAGAAGCCACTTCTCTAGGCCAACACCTGCCCTTTACATCTGGTGTCTAGTTCTGCAGAGGGCTGGAGCAGGAACCCAGATCCAAGTTTTGTGCCCCAGCCAAAAGGTACAGAAAGCTTATCGCCAAATCAAACTATAATTCCTTGGACTAGATGTTTTAGATGGCACTGCTTTTCAGATGCAGTCTAGATATACAGACTTTCAAGCCCTATGCAGTTTGTAGGTGGGTTGGTCCAGGTCTAATTCCCAGAAGAAAAATTATCCACATCCTAAGCCCCACAGAAGAAGACAAAACAGGATTCACCAGGGAGACAGATTTGCTGTTTCAGCCTATCAAATATCCTGCACAAAACCTATACAGTAGCCCATGATATGGAGACATTTAGGCCCGCAGTGTGAAAGTGGGCTCTGTGCAATAAACTGGCTGTCGGCATCCAGGCTTTCTTTGAAACTGCCTTCTCACTTTTGCACATGTTATCTCGGTCTACAGGCTCGTTCTATATTTGGCACCCTGTGGGCACCCCTGCCGTCGCCTCCCCGCGCCATTCACCGGGCAGATGTGGGCGCTCAGCAGGCAGCCCGGCGAGTGTGGTTACGTGGTGCGGAGCGGGAGGATGCAGGGAGCCCGCCCAGGCAGGCCCGCCTGCACCCCGCCGCTGGAGGAGCTCCGGGGTGGCAGGGCTGGGACAGCCCGCGGGACACGGAGCCCTTTCCCCTGGGAAGAGGAGTTGTAGAGCTGCAGAGGGGCCCATGTAGCTGGCACGGGCTAGCAGAAGTCCTGCTGCCTGCTCTTGTCTTGGCTACCAAAGACATGGCCAGGAGAAGGGGGGCTGTATCCGACTGCGGACCATTCGGCATTTGTCATTGCAGACACAAAGAAAACAACCTGAAATATGAATTTACAGAGGAGCAGGTATGGAGGAGTTTTGATAAGTGTTACCTGTGAAGAAACATCCCAGGATCAGGAATGTCCTTGGGGAAGTACCCATAGCTATGAACAACTGAAACAGAAAAAAGGGAGAGTAAATAGTTAGCAGACTGGTAGCAGATGTGACAGTTTGCAGCGCCCCATGTGCTCCAGGCCAGCCTTCATTTGCTCTGCAGAACACTGCAGTGAGGAAGAGCAACCGGCCCCGCACCACAGCCCTCGCAGCGCCAGCGTCAGACGCCCTGCACAGGGCGCACAGCCAGCCGGGCACCGCGGCTGCGCCCCACGCACGGATCCAGCATCTCACACAAGCCTGTGAGGATTAAAATGCTACATGTATGCAAGAGGTTCTGATTTTTTAGCTGCAAGCTGATTTTATGGGAGAAAAGGCATATTTTAAAGCTGCTTTTGCTACAAGCAGTACTAATGCCACAGATCTTCCTTTTGTCATTGTACATATGCATATATATAGTTCACTAAATACAATACGAATACAATAGTGTTTCCTTCATATCCGGCAAGAACGCCCTTGATCAAGAGAGAAGCTACCTAGAACTTAACACCCATGCTTTCTAACAGAATCAGTATATGACAAAGTGCATCCAGCATTACCATTCATAGAGCATCTCTTTCCCCAACGATGGTAGAGTCATAGATCATTTGAGACAACTTCATCTTTCAAGCAAATAAGCATAAGTAATAAGCTTCAAAGTGGCAAAAACAGAAATAGGCATCTTTGTAATTTTTGAACCATCTAAACACATTTCTGTTCAAAACTCTCAAGCAGCCTGCTAGGTAATTTCCAAAGGAAAAGCTCTGACAGCTCCTGCTCCCATTGAAATCAATGGATGCATTGTTCGCGATTTTAATAGAGCCTGAATTTGGCTCAAAGCCAATATAGATTAAATAAGGACTGTACAGAAGAGCCTCTGATCTGAAACTCAAATCAAGGAGTAAATAAAAGGATGATGTGCCAAGACAGGGACTACTTGTCAAAGGACCTGGACAATTTCTATTCACCCTCTGGTATTCGAATCCTGGTTCCGAGACAGGAAAGCACGTAGGTGCGTCTCGTTATTAAGACTATGCCAGTGTTGGCCAGCAGATAAATGGCTACCAAATGACTAGGAGTATTCATAAGCTAGTCCCTTTTTCCTCATCCCACATGTGGAATAGGCTGTGGTCTCTTGCAAAGCAAAAAACGTTTGATACTAGAATAAAACATGAAGGTCTCAGAAGCAGGATTAGAAGCCTTACAAACTATAAGTCCAAAAAAACCATGCATAAACAACTTCAGAAATTTGACTCACAACATTCCAGCAGAGACCAGTCGTTTTGCCTGATTCTTCATTAGCAATAATTGCCATGTGTTTATGTATCTGTCTCCCATTGATAACAGATTCCTGGACATCAGAGAAGTCGCTTGGCTTCAGCCTCCTTACTCATTTTTATCACATTTATATCCTGTAATTTTTCAGATAAAATAACCCACTGTAAAACGTTAAAGAATTCCCATGGTCTGCTTTATTGATCTGCCTACTAAGCACCCAAGATCCACAAAACCATGTTACCCTACTGTCTGCCAAATTTCCTTCTGCCTTTTCTCTCTGAAAAGGCAGATCTCTCTCCCAGCACATTGTTTTTCTAGAGTTTTCAACGCAAGTCATGCAGCACAGAAAGAGAAAACACAAAGCTAACTCATCTGTTACACAACGAGTAAGCCTGGAGAAGCTCTGCCGCAGGAGGCTTACACTGTTGCTCTATGAGAACAGAGGGACTGAAAACCCATGGACCCGCTGATACAAATCCAGGTGATGGCTTGTATTTCCCAAGTGCTACTTGTAATTCACTTATTCAGCCTGCCATAAAAATCAGTTAGAGCTGAGTGCCTCAATCAATTGATGCAGTTCAAAGACACAAGGACTTACTAAATTTGCCTTTTCCAAATGATGTCTCTTTTGTAATCTGTAGTTTTGCTCTTTTCTCCATGACCTATTAATCTCAGCAAGGCTCAGAGTAACACTTACCCACTGGAAAGACTGACTAATCCACTAATCAGTCAACATCATCCACACTCAAAATCTATTTGAACTGGATTTAATTACATTTCATGTCTGACATTAGCCCAGTTTCCCATGCATCCTGGTACATCCGTGCTGTAGTGAAGGGTTAACACAGGTACAACTTCACACTGCCCTTCTGGGCAAAGGAACACCTAATTTTTGAGTTCACTGATTTTTTTTTAACCTTCCATTTGATGGAACAGCCCTTTCTGTCCCAAATGACCCAAACTTCAGTTGAATCTGGCCCTGAGTAAACATGCAGGTTCAGTTTTTAACATCACCCCATCAAACTCCGCATTGGTTTAAGCTCACGGTAGGCTTATGGCCCCTGAAAGCCCAGTATTCATGGCACACACACCATGTAAGTTTGATCTGGCCTTAATTCCTTGCATGACTGGATAATATAGAGACATGTGAGTGTATAAAAAATAAATCAAATAAAACAAAAAGCTAAATAGTTCCATGAACTGTTCGCCAAACTTTGTGGAAGCGGATTGCCCAGAGCAAAACAGTCACTGCATCTACTTTAACCAAAGGGCTGACTGATATTAGGTATCGCTGTTGTGTGCTTTAATGATAAAAAAACAAAATGGGAAGGGAACATCGGAAGGACTTTTACTGTCCAGGAGCCAGTCTTCCAAAGCCTCATGGCCAAGCTTGGGGCTTTCTACCAAAAGTGGTTTCACTGACTGCTGTTGAAGCTGAACTAAAATCGATATCCAGTATGTCAATGGAAATATGTTTTTGAAAATGTTGATATTCCTAGCCAGTTGTTTTACATGAACTAGAGAGAAAACATTGTGGTAGTGTGTGGCGGGGAAGATTATTGCTGTAAATCAACTAAAAACTCTCTCAAGACAGAAAAATACGACATCTATCAGAAAACTGGAGCCTAGAAGACGTATTTCTTGTCAGCTACCTAGTCACAATACATTTCATCCTCTTGGCCACAGGATGGCAATGTTGATCCACAGTAATGAACAAATTTTCTTGTCTAGCAGAAGGAAACGCTAGTCTCCAGCGCACCAGATGGAATCCAAACTAGGTCTCCTGGATTGACTTAACATTAAAATTACTTTTATATTTTCATTTTATAGGAGTTCCACTTTTTGGAAAAAAAAAAGAAAAAAGAAAAAAAGGAGAGAAGATTCCCATTGCTCTGTATAGTAATGATAAGCAATATGATAATAGATGGGATGTAAGTCTTGGTGTGTAGTAACATGATTTTCCTTGTTATGAGAAGGGCTGGATACTTGCAGTGGCAATTTTGTCAGTATGGTGGTTTGTCCTTCGGGAGAAACTGTTTTTCCCTAGGAAGATCTAAGGCCAGCCCAGGAGATCATTTCCTCCTTGTGATATATGCTTCACTAGCTGAATGTAAATGTTCAGATGGGACCTCTTGGATATTTTCTTGATTCTTAGTTCCCTTTCTCAGAGGTGTCCACAGAGGCAGAACTGCCCTGCAGAGCAAACAGCCAGCTCTGAAAGTTTTACTGAGGAAAGGCACAAACAAGAAAAGAAAGACAATCCATACCTTGAAAAAGCCTGGCACAAGTATTTTCCTAAACTGGTGTTTCTTCCACATCCCTTTATGAGTGTTTGCATCCAGCACAGCCTCTTCTGAGCCATGTGGGAAGAGCTGGCACTGCGCAGGCCCAAGCACCCAGCCGCGAGGACGCAGCGGGCACGCGGCTTCGCGCAGGCTGCGCGCCGGGCTCGCGCAGGCAGCTCCGTGCTGCCCAGAGCTCCCCACAGAGCCTTCCGGCCAACAGGCTGGACTCCACTGGTCCACCAGGGTGCTGAGATGAGAGGGTATTTGCAAAGTCTAACTTTCCTTAAAGGACTTTCCAGACCGTCTCAGTATTCAAAGACTGGCACTTCCAAAGAATCAGATAAGGACCTTCAGAGAACACTTCAGAGTCTAACTTAGGCACTCTGAAGCATTGCATGGAAAAAACAATCCCTCTCTGTTGGGTACAGGATCTGGGAAGCCAGCTCTTGTGAACCTCTCCCTTGGGTGCCCATGTAAATCTTTTTTGACTTGAAAAAGATGGATCCAGCAGGACAGAGAGGCAAGAGGGAGAGAAGGGCCTGCTTACTTCTCTTAAATGATCATCCATCTTGTCAGCAACAGCAAAAATGACCTCTCAGAAGTCATGCCCTGGTCTTTAAAACAAGCAAAGTAGACACAGTCTGTTGAAGTTTTCAATGTGTGTTGGACTAGTGCCACTCTGGCCATGATGCACAAAGGATACCAACAAGGCAAGGTTTGGGAAGGTAATCCATTTTACATTGTGTCATTTTACATTCTGTTTGAGACCAAGTAATATCGCTGGAAATAACTAACAACGTCTGTGGTATGCAAGTCTTCTTTTTTTTTTTTTTTTCCTATATAAATGACACTCAAATCCTAGCTTGATACTGTAGCATTGTGGAGAGGTATTTGATGCAAATATTTATTACTTCCTGCTTTTGTGAAATGTAATATGTATATATTACTCTGAATGAACTTCCATATATCAAACAGCAAATAGAAGGAAGGTGGCCAGGTGACCCCAGTGCCCATCGCTGGGGTATGGCCCACCTTTGGCCCCTTGATGCCCACAGAGAAGCACCATAACACAAGTCCCATTTTAAGCAAGGGTACCACCTGGGAGCTGGGAGAGCAGACTCCTAATCCCAGCCTTTTCATCGGTGCGATCTCATTTTCCTTTAAACTCTTTTTCAAGCCCTGAGAGGAAGGTTGACTGAAACCACTGTTTAGCAGAGGGCCTTTCTAAAAACGCTCATTGTTACCTAGAAGCCAAAAGAGAAGTCTCTTGCTGGGAGACCTTCCTCTCTCACTTCTAGGCGCGTAATTAAAAGCCAGATCGCCCCAAATCACATTCTGCACCAGCCAGGCGCTCACAGAGCAACCTTTGATGCTCCTCTCCTCGTTTCGCCAGATCCCCTCCCTGCCCCATCCGGGGACACGGAGGCGACGCACGAAGCTGGGAGCCCGGCGGGATGCTGGGGGTGTCCCGCTCAGCGTGGGGCTGGGCCGGGGGTGACATGCGCACCCTCCGGAGCAAAACCTGGCAGAGATAGCAGCTCCCGGCCCTGTTCGTCTAGGAAACAATAGGAGAATCTTTGCCAAGACGCAGATTTTTCTCTTATTCCTACGCGAGGTAGCCAGGAAAAAAGAAAAGGGGTCGGGGAGCGGGAGAGAGCGAAAGCAAATGCGCTCCCCGCGCCCGGACCCGAGGAGAGCCGGTTGCGCTCGGGCTGGACGTGAGCTCCGGGCTCCGCTTCCCAGCCCGCTCCCACGGCGAGGCACGGAGCGCCCCGCAGCCGGAACCGCCGGGGCTTGGCGGTGCCGAGGCTGGGAGCAGCGCGGCCAAGGGAGAACAAGGAGGTCGCACACCCGCCGACGTGTCCGCCCGGCCCGACCCGGCCCGGGCCGCGCGGGTCCGTGGCGGTCGGCGGGTTTTGCAAGGGACGTTCCGAGAGGCCCTGGAGAGTCCGGGGGTACGAGGGGAGCGGGGAGCGAGCCCGGGACGGGGGGCGACCGGGGTCCGCCGGGCTGGGGGCAAAGCCCAAGGGCCGCCTGCAGCGGCTCGGGACTGCTGCCGCTTCGCGAAATCTGTTGCTGCTCACTCCAGAAGGAAAAAAAAAAAAAAAAAATCTGTCCAAGTCGTGTTCTCTGGAACGGCTCCTGAGCTGCTGAATCCCCGTCCAAAAATGTTGAGCAATGCCGCGGAGATCCAAAAAGCCATTTCCTACTTGCTCCCAGGGCTTTCCAGGGGACTCCAGCCTGGCAGAGGCTGGCGAGTTCGCAACCGCCGCGCTTGACAAAATCCAGACGGTGGCCGCGAAGGCGCTGCCCGCCCGCGGGCTGCGGGGCGGGGGGCTCCGCAGTCCTGTGCGGAGGAGCCGGCTGCCTTCCCGTCGCCAGCGGGGCCGCAAGCTGGAAAGTCTCCAGGTACCAGTCGGGCTGCCTGAATTCAGCATCTTCCCTTCCGCCGAGACGTTCAAAGAAAGGACGGGGCGCGCTGGGATGGAGCCGAGCTTGCCTGGGCGGGGGGCATCTGGACGCCCCCTCGCCGGGGTCCCGGGCTCTTTGCACTGTCCGGTCGCGGGGATTTAGGTGGGGAAGAGGTCTCCGAAGGGGGGAAGGTGGTGAAAAACAAAGGGAGGGGGAAGGGAGCGGGGAGCAGCGGGGGTGAAGGAAGTCAGGGCAGCAGTGGGGTTAGAGAGGCTGCGGGAAGAGGGGGGCGGCTGGCCGGGACCCTACGGGCCACCCCCGCCGGGGCCGGTCCCCCTGCGCCGCCCGTCGGGGCGCTCCGGGCCCCGCCGCCCCAATGTGTTTGTCATTAGCGCAGCCCGCGCAGCGCCCCGCGCCCCGCGGGAAGGAGCCCGGCGCGGGGCTCCGCGGGCAGAGCATTAGAAAAGCGCGGTAAACACGGCGAGGGGTAGGTTGAGAGAGAAAAAAGTATATAAAAAGCAATCAGTCGACCAAACAAACAAGCAAAACAAAACAAAAAATATGGAAGAAGGATGGGAAAAAAAAATAAAAAAGGTGAGAAATTCTTCCTCACCTCTTACCTTCTCCTTTGTAATCCGCGTCTCCAGCCCTGCAAACTGTAAAGTATCCAAAATATGTCCACGTCTTTTGTGACTTGCCCTGCTCCACCGCGCTCGCTGCCTCCCGCTCGCCCTGCCTCCAGCTCCGACTGTAACGGGCTCACAAACCGCGTCCCGTAATTGATTCAATGTTATAGTCCATCCTTCCAAAACTAATCATTTGCTTTAAGTAAATAGCTGTCAGGAAATGAAGCCCCCTCCGGCCCCTTCAGAATAAGAGCGGGCCGGCCCCGCGGCGGCGGCGGGCGGGCCCGCGACGGGCTCTTACGCAGGCAGGGGGGCCAGTGGCAGCCTCCAGATTTCACCAGCCTTGCCGAGGAGGGGGGAGGTTGGCCATATGGCAGGGCTGAGGGGGAGGAAAGGGGGGATCGAGGAGTTTTGCACTGGAGGGGAAAAGAAAAAAAAAAAAAAAGGAGAGAAAAAAAGTTTCGTTGAAAACTCAGAGTGGTCCCTGTTTCATGAATGAGGCTTCCTCCTCCGACCTTCTTGGAAGGAGGCTCGCCGGGGTCGGTGTCTACTGTTGGGTTTATGGACGGGGAGTTTGATCTCGAAACGAATTCGTGGCTTCCTCATGTCCTTTGCACATCGTGGAGCTGGGGCTTGGTAGAGAGAGCGGGATGGACGGCTGGGGGCCTGCCAGAAGGAGAGGCTCTGGGAGAGGGGCAAAGACGAAGCCCTGACATTTATGAATGAGAGACACAACGAAAGGTAACCCGCACACGGAGCCAGCCCCACCAAACGCGGCTGCTCCGTCGGCACCGGCGGAGCTCTTCTACTCCTGGCTTCCCTTGGTTTATTCAGGGCCAGTAAAACCCAGTAACACCCGAGGTCCGCGGGCTCCCGCGGGCTGGAGGTGCCCGCGGAGGCGCTGGCTGCGCACGTCCGAGCCGCTCCTGTTGGGATACACGGTGCAAGGAGCTTTGATCCCGCGGATCTTCGCTTTGCTGCCTCTAGCTATTTGCCGACGATAAGAGGTGGCCGTGGGAGTTCGCAGGGAGCCGCGCTTTTTTTTTTTTTTTTTTTTTCTCTGAAGAGTCTGTGGCCGAAAAGCGGCGGGCGATGCAGCGGCCGCGGGCGAGGGGGCAGTGCAGCCCCAGGAACGGAGCCGCTGCCGCCGCTGCGCCCCTGCTCTCCCCGGCTCTCCCCGGCCCGGCTTCCCCAGGCTCGCCTCTGCCCGGGGGAACCGTCCCTCTCCCGGGGACGCCTTATTTTTTTTTTTATTATTATTTTTTTTTTTTGCTTTGTTTTGTTTTGTTTTCCTCCTCCCTCCTGTTTAGCATTGCACAAAACAAAAAGTTTGCTCTCGAAGTTAAGAAACAGGATCCAGTGGTTTTCCTCTTTCGTAACAGAGGCAGAAGTAAGTGCAGAGCCCCTGAAGGGGGGGATCTGCCTGGGGGCCGAAACGAGAACCACCTCCCGTGGGGGGCAAAAAAAAAAAATAGCGTGTTTAAGCTGAGGCCCCTCTGGCCGCGTTTGCAGGGTCCCCGGTGGTGCTCCCAGGCTGTGGCGTGCTTGCCACCAGTGCATCCTCAGCCTGGGCGAGTGCACAACCCCGCTATTGCTTCCACATGTTCCTCCAGGAAATCATCGGAGTCAGTCCTGTGAGCAGCCCCTTGTTCGGAATGCTAACAGGATACCGTCGTGCTTGTGAATAAACAACGGCTCCGAGCGAGCAAAAGGCGAGGAAAAAAGCATCTGCACCTTGGGATCATCTACCTTGGGGTGCGAGCAGGCACAGCAGCCTCCACTCCCGTAATGTGCGGAGGCTGGAGGAGAAAAATCCTGTCGTTCATTTGACCAGAGCACTGGGTTTGCGCACGTTTAAGCGCCACGAAGACTTCAAGTTCGGATCGGTTGCAAGGGCTCCCTGTGAGCTCCGAGGAGATGCTGCGCGGCCGTGCTTCGTTTTGCGCGTGATTTATCGGCATAAATGTATCTGGTTTAATGTGCGAGGCGCTGAAGATGGTTCTTGGTGAAGAACCGTCAGGGTACAGCGTCAGGCTAGAACGGGAGAGCGGCTCTTGCAAAGAGAAAGGAAGGAAAGGAAGGGGAGAAGGCGCCTTCTGGTTGCAATTACCTGCCTCATTTGAATAATGCCTTTGTCATGATCATTATCGAGCCTTCGTTAACAGCTTCCATGTGGCATCTCAAAAGATCCAGAAAGAAAAAAAAAAAAAAAGTCACAAATTTGAGACTGGCAAAGGCGCCTGCGGGGCAGGCCCGGCTGCGGTGCTGGGGACGGGGCAGACGGTGCCCCTGCCCTCCCGGGCACCGCTCCGGGGCAGCGCAGACATCTCCGCCCACTGGGTCCCCTTCCCCAAATCCCCCCACTCCAAGGAGGGACGAGCGCAAGGAGCCCCCGCCGCGGCGGGCAGACCCCACAAGCAGCAGGGTGAGGGGGGGCGGCCGGGCGATCTTCTGTGCCCTGGGCCAGGCGGGGCCGGGGCTCTCCCCGGGGCTGGCGAGCAGCGGGAGGGACCTCCGCGAGCCCAGGAGGCTTCGCCCGCGCGCCTCGGGCAGCCCCGAGGCGGCGGCGACTGGCGCGGGGCGGCCGGCGAGGCGAGGGCGGCCGCAGCCGGAGAGCAGCTGGGCCGCTCACCCCGCTGTGCCTATGGATTGATCCCGAGCAGGGGGGTTATATGGAAAATAAACCCTTCGGAGATGGCTCCCCTCGCCCCGGCTGACTTAGGGGGGTCTCGTCCAGGGAGGCGCGGAGGGCTTGAGGTTACCGAAAGGACACGAGGGGGGTGGGGGGATTTTCACCACTGCTGCCCCCGAGTCTCTCTCCTCCCATCCTTTCCCCCCTCCCCTCCATAGGGAGCTGGAGCACAAGGCATCCCGCGAGCGTGTGTTTACGCGGCAGCAGATGGAGGCTGCTCGTCTGGAGCCGCTCCCGCTCCCAGCGCGCCCTCGGGACGGGCCTGGCGGGGCAGCTCCGGCCCCCGGCGACACCGGGAAAGCGGCGTTTTCCCCTTTCTGCAAGGTCCAGAAGGGCTGCGAGAGGCCTCCCTCTGCCCCTCTGGAGGAGCCCTGATTTGCTGCGCGCAGCAAATTGCAGCCCTTTCCTGCAGCAGTTTCCCGAGAGTGA
Source organism: Nothocercus julius (assembly GCA_013398735.1). NCBI lineage: Eukaryota > Metazoa > Chordata > Aves > Tinamiformes > Tinamidae > Nothocercus > Nothocercus julius. The sequence continues at coordinate 5,654,976 of VZSV01000017.1, forward strand.
GCTGGGCTGAGCCTCAGGCTATTAGGCTGCCTAATAGGTGCTTAATTTGGACCCCGAAGAGGCCGCTGGAGTGGCCACCTCCTTCTGCGGCTGCTGCAGCGACGGGGCGCCCCTGGCCGGGCCCCGCACACAAGCGCCGTCGAGGGGACGGAGCCTTTGTGCTGGTGCGAAGGGAGCTCTGTTTTTCATTACCGTTCCCTCCGTGGAAGCGTTTGCAGCGCTCACTTTGATGCACGGCACGGGCTGAGCTGGCCAGAAACCGCCGCGGCCGCCCGGCCGCCCGCCTTGCAACGGGCCCGGCTGCAGCATTTCCCGAGGCCCGCTCCGCTCGTCCCGCCTGGCCTCTCCAAGCTCCGCGAACAGCGGGTACTAACACGGACGTACAAAACGCTGGGCCTCCCGTGTGGATGCAGGGAGCAGCTTTATACTGGCTAGGCTGCATTTGCATGGGGCATCCTCGGGCTGCTCACCCTTTTTACTTTATTTAATGTGCAAAAGAAAGAGTGGGGAGGGGAAAAAAAAGAAAAAGAAAAAGAAAAAAAAAGGTCAGTAGTGTTTTCTGCATTCGCAGGGAGGCTTCGTGCTGCAGACCCCGCAGCCCGCGCAGAGCGAGGGGCCGCCGGGCGCGCTGGGCTCGCCGACACCCGCGGGCCTCTTCCCTCCTGCCGGGCCCCAGCACAGACCCCAGGCAGCAGCCCCGGCGTGTTCAGCGCGCCTCCCATCTGGAGCAGAAACCCAGCAAACCCCCAGAGAGGAGGAGAGCGGCGCGGCCGCTCCTCGCTTGTCACTATAAATCTGCGCACACGTCTGGTGGCGGGGAGGGGGGTGGTGGATGCAGGGCCGGCCCGGCCCCCCCGCGGGCCCGCTTGTCCCCGGGCCGGTCTCGCTCCTTTGCACGGCCCCAGCTCCGCTCGCTCCCCGCACCGCAGCCGGGCTCTCAGCGGCGGGGATCCCGGGTCCCCGGCAGAGCAGGGAGCCAGACAAAAGAAATTAGCGGCTCGTCCCCGCCTCCTCTACCTTTATTTTCATTTGTTTAAGGTAGGTCCTTGCGCCTGCCTTTTTTTTTTTTTTTTTTTTTTTTTTTTTTTTTTCCTCGCTAAGGCGGTCGCTGTTTCAGCTTCCGTTATTGCGTTTGGCTCTTGACATTACAAGATGCCAAAGCAGTGGCGGAAGCCTCGCTCAGTGCACGCAGCCGCTGTTTGCTCTCTGCTCCCGCCTGCCTTTCTCATTTTTTTAAAAAAATATTTTGTGTTTTTTATTATTATTTTTCTTGACGGGGGCAGAACGAACAGGCAACTCTGGGCCAGCAGCAGCCCTCACCCGTGCGCTAACCCGGCCCAGGGGGCACGGGCAAGCTGGCCTCGGGGACAAGGACTGTCGCTGCTGCCGCGGCCCGGGGCGCTCGGGACACTAGAGGGCAGCGGAGGCCGCGGGAGCAGCGAGCCGGGGCCGGGCTGTGGCTCGGGGTCTCCGTGCTCTCGGCTCTCCCTTCCCCCCTCGGGCTGCCTTGCCGGGAAACCCAGACCGGAGAGCTGCAGCGTGGAGCTGTTTGGTGCAGAGGCCACCGTCCGCGCAGGAGTCAGTGTCCCCCTTGGTGCCATGGGCACAGGCAGCCTCTGCCTGCTCCGGTGTCAACCCTGGTGCTGGCTGTGCCCAGCACACGGCCCTCCCATGGGCGCAGAGGAGCCCAGGTCCACTGAGCACTGCCAAGGGCCACGCTCAGGAGTGAGCGTGCACATGCACCCCGGCTGCCCTAAACTGCCCGTGCACCTCATGTGAGACACCATTTTTCTACTTCTTCCCAGGCAGCTTCTCTTCTGGTGTCTTGGGATTACCAATACACTTTCTCGGGACAATCCACTGTGGAATAACTGGAGCTCTTGCCAAGGTTTCTGAACTGTAATCAGCACTGCCAATGGCTTCCTCCCTACCCTGGATGTTGTACAGTCCTAAATAACGAGAAAAACAAAATATTCAACTCTGTGGGATGGAGAGATGCTGAACATGGGTCTCATTGCCATCCCAAAGAAGAAGAAGGAATGCCACCGATGCCTCCTAAGAGCCTGCAGAACTGGGGTTTCTGTGGAGATGGTGGAGGCTGCAAGTTTCATCCAGTATTTTCCCAAAACAGCCTGGCCCAGCCCCACTGCTAGGAGTTGGAAAAATGAGCATCCTGCTTGGCACAGTGAGCAGAAAGCTCCACACCTGGAAATTAGTGTAGCTATTCCACCATGCCCCATCAAGATTGTGCCAAGCTGTGTGGGCAGGAGGGTGAAGCGTGTTGTCTTTCTTGGCGTGGAGCTGTGTGTTTCCTGCACTCAAACGCATGCCCAAGGTTGTTCAAGTTATTCTGATCCGGGATGGAAGAAATCAGGCAGGCACAGGTTGCATCCAGGGTCATGTTGAGAGATATCAGTGACTACAGCTCTCACCTTCAGCTGCTTTAGCTAGGAGATAGGCAGGTCTGACACACTGAAAAGTGAAGGCAAATAATTCCTCTCTTTTCTGCCACTTCTGTAGAAGGGACCTCTGAGACCAACTTTTTGTCTAAGGTCATCATTTTTTAATCTGTCCCCCCATCAAATTCAATAGGAAATTCTTTCTACCTCAGTTATATGTTTATTTGCCCATTTGTTGTTGACAGTCCTTCAGAGAATTCAGCTATTTGCCCTTCAGTTGAGTGAGGTAGTTGCAGTGAGACAAATGGAAAAGTGAAATGGGAGGCAAAATGTGGACACAGCACAGTTCTCTGTGGCCATGGATGTGAAGCTACAGCTGTGGGCTTAGCTCAAAGAAGAAAGCTTTGGTAGACTCGGCCAGGGGATGGGAGATAATCTAGGTAGGTTTGCCCTAATAATAATCTAGGTAATCTGGCCCTTGGCTGCTGGCAGTGTCAGTCACATACCCCTCTTTTTAACCTCAGATTATCTTTTGCAAAAGTGTGGAAGCAGGGCCAGATTCTTTATTGTGCAAATGGTGTAACTCTAACTTCAAGGGAAATATTCCAGATTCAATCTGAAATAATTAAGATTAAAAATTGGCTCTGGAAGTCTTTTCTTTGGCAATAAAGCTAGAGAAGTACTATGAAGAAAAATAATTCAAACCAGAACATGGTTTCAGGGCTCTTTTAAATAACATATGCTGTAGGCGCTTTGAAGGCATTTGTTCTCCATGGCAGCAGTATTTTAAAACTTTCACTTTGTTTCTACTAACCAAGTTAACCCTTGATAACCAAGGGTGTATGAGATTGATGCTATGTACATAAAGACATCTCTTTTCAGGAGATTCTCCAAATTACCAAGAAAAAAAACCCTCATTCACTAAAATGACATAATCCTAGTTGTAGCAGCAGCAAACTTGCTCTTGCTGGTGGAGCCGGCGTCTCACTGTGCTGGCCAAAGCACAGAGGCATTGTCGTGAATCTGAGCTTATACTTTACTTGCCCGCAGTGGTTTTTTTGTTTGTTTTTTCTTCATGGCAAGGGCTTTGTTTGTTGTCTGACTGGCAAACTCTACACGTTAAGAAGGAGCAATTTCCCCCAGATAATTGTTTAGTATCTCTGCGAAGCAAACTTCTGCATGGAGTCCCTAAAGAAATGCAGAAAAACCAAAGATCCATAAATTACTAGACTTTTTTTTGAGCTCCCATGCATCAGATGACAAGACATTGTTTAATAGTTACTTGGGCCAACATCACTTCATTTGTTAGGCCTGTATCTGTAATAGGAACTATTTCACCATAATTTGATTGCAATTCAAATTATGCCCTCGTGTAGATGGCCCTCGTGTAGATGGCAATTTCTCCAGGAGTGGCATTCAGGCCCAATGAAATCACAAAAGGGTTTGTCATTCTCTTTAGCGGTCCCAAGTTTTCACCACAGGTTAATCAGATCTTTCTTAAGCATGTGTAGGAAAAAGGGGAAAAATAAGATTCATCTGTGTCTGTATTTGGTTCCTTGTGGTACTTTACTTGGACTTGAAAAATGTGTTTTGCTCTTTTTAAGTGAGGTTAGGAAGTAGTAGGAGGAATTAAATCCTGCTTGTTATTTCAGAAGTACAAGAATACTCAGTCTTGTCAACCCTGTTTTGGCTGGAGGAGTCCCCACTGAACCAATGAACAAAAACAACTGACTCTTTCACTAAGCAGTCTTTGAACCTGCTTGTTGAACTTCAGGACATGATAAAAAAGTAATGAAGAGCTTCTCGAGCCAATTGACTTCTTCGGGTCTTCACACAATTGTAGCCATTGCACTGGTACAGCAGTACAGTTGTTGTAGATCATAAAGTTTATATTTCTGGATAGCAAAAGCCCACTGCTTACCACAAAGCTCACTGTCAAGAAGAACTGTGATAAAAGAAATGCAGGTTGCAGATTTAAAGCACAACCACAAAAGTGATGTTTTAGGCTTCCTCCTTAGGTTGACAAGTTACAATCAGAAAAAAATGAAGGCAATGTACTCTGCAGAGTACATACATAACTGTGCTGCAATGAGCTTATCTAGCATCATTCCCCTGTCCTGCATGGGTGCCTTGGAAATAGGCAGAGACAAGAAAGCCCAGAATGTGCCTCTAAATGGACCTTTTCTCCAAGAACCTGGAAAATAGGGCTCATTCCAATATTAGCCATTCGAGGTTTGAAATAGCGGGCTAGCAGCTCTTTCTGGCTCCTATCCCTATCTGTGCTTTGCCTCCTCTCTAGAGCTGACAGAGTGAATAGTAGTAAGCACTTTTCTCTATCTTTCTCTGTCCATGTCTTATGTTATATGGAGGATAACATAAAGAAGGAACACAGAAGGCATGGGGTGAGCACCATCCCTATTTTATGTCTTCATAGTCAAAGGGAATAGAAACATGCTCTTCATTGTCTTGGTGGTTCAGAATTTACTCTCCCCTTTTTTTTTGTTTCTTTGCAAGGGGAGAAAACATTTGTAGAGCCAAAGTAAATCCAAATAAATTCCTGCAATTCCCATCTATCAAAGAACATATTTTCTCGTCTTGGTTATTTATTTTTCTCCCAGTGTGTCTTACCCCACTATAACAAAAAGAAGTTGTATAAATCCTTACTTCTGTGAAACTTTGCTGGGGACTTCTCATTAAGAAAACTGCAGGCAGAGACTGTGGTCGTCTGAATGAATGTATGATGGCTGTTATGATTTTTCTTTTCCAAAACATAGTAGGATTTAGTCAACTTGACAAGATGAAGGGTTTGAGGAAATGCTTTCCTCCAGAAACACCAGCAGCTGTACAACTGGGAGCTGATCAAAACAGTTCCCAGAAGAACAACTGTAGGCTCTGTCATTAATGGGGATGTGAGAGGCAAGCAGTTCTGCCTCCGGGAGATTAAAATATATAGGTACCCAGACAGTTTGAGTGGACAGAAGCCATTGTAAATATCTGAAGAGTCAAGTGTCTTTTTTTTTCTGGGAGACAAATGGTCCCAAGCCCACTTAGCACCTGCCCATGCCCCTCTGCTGCCCTTTGCCCCATGGGACTGCTTGTTTTGCCTGCTTCTAAAGATCTCCCTCCTTCAGATTCCTTTTCCGTATGTTGGTTTTTTTCATTGCTGCCTATCCCAATATTGACTTAGGAAAGAAGGAGAGTTAAAAATAGCAAGCTCCTTTATGGTCTAACAGACCTTCTGCCTAGCTTTGCTTTAGGCCCTTGAATCACAAACATTGGCTTAAACTATCATTAGCATCTGAATAGAGGTAAAGGTTAAAAGAGAAGCTAGGAGAAGCAGTTACCTTTTATAAATACTTGTTACTTAGAAGAGTAGGAGAGAAGCAGAATTACAGCAGAGGGTGTTTGTGTCCCAGTCCAGCAGCAGAGATTACTGGGAATTAAGAATGTAATGCATTCAACAAACATGCTGGATCTCTCGGAGTCCCCTGTAGCCTGAGTAAACAGGAGCCTCTTTGCCCCTTTCCTCCTTGTGTGCCCTTCCTGCTGCTACACTGTCCTGCCCAGACAAAATGTGGAGGTAGCAAGAGTAAAGTCCCAGGGCACTGGGGTGACTAGCGAGAAGTCAGATGTGTGTAGCGTGGAGGGGGGGATCTTACTGCAGTGGGTGGCATGGTTTTATGAAGGTCAATAAACTTGGGCTTCATCAGACCACCAGAGAGAGTGGGTTTCCCAGCTAGAATCACTCACACATGTGGCCCTGCATGGAAAAACACCCTCACTCCAGTCTCCAAGAATGCATATCTGCAATGGTTAGTAAAAGTGCCCAGAATATCTCAGCATCACAGTGTTGCATGAGCAGCCAGACTCTGAGAAAAACGCGTTCTAAATTGGGATTAAAACCAACTGCTGGATTCCCACCCAGAAGCAAAAATAAAATGAGTAGAGGCTGTGAGCACAGACACCATGGGCCCCCTCAACCAGCTCCATGGGGCCAGTAGCGCTCGGCTTCGCCTGCTCTAGGACTTCTGAGGTGTCTCCAAGAATAGCAGCAGAAAGAAGACATCAGAACAGTCAAACCCAAGGTACACCATGGAGAGGCATCCCCCAGGGAGAAAAGCTTTCAGATCTCTACAGAAGTTAAAGCCTATGAGAGTGACTGCTTTGACCATGATTTGATTCTAAGAACAGCTGGCAAACCCAAAAATACTCCATCTCAAAGTTTTTGGCTTTTTTTTTTAACCTTTCTCAAGGAATCAGCACTAAGTGAGATATGATGTCACCCTGATGTCAGAGCTTGAATTTTGTACGTGGATATGGTAATGAATCACTTAATTGGATAGGGCAGGAGCCTCTGTCATCTGCTGAGGAGGCCCCAGGCCCCGCACACAGTGAGCCTGCAGAAATGACCGCAGGCGGAGTACAGCGGTACACTCAATGACACACTTGCCGGCATGTTTTGGCAGTTCCCTGCCTTTCCTAGAAGCCAAACTTGGATGGAGGGAGGGTGTGAAGACATCAAGCACACAGTGCATGGGCTGCTCTCAGGGCCTCTCTTACCTTCTCGCATGCATGTAGCCTAGGAGCCTGGAAAGGGGCATCCTTGGGGCTCTTCTGGATCTGGATCTTTAGTAGGGGTCAGGTGTCGCTCTGGGGATCCACAGGGAGATGCAAAGAGGGATTTTACGGAGGCTCTAAAACAGTCAAAAATAAATTTGACGTTTGTGATTTGTTTTGTTCCCTAGGTTAACAGTGGAGGCAGAGCTGAGGCAGAAGCAAGTGAGGGCCATGCCGCACATATATGTTGATAATCTCTCCACAGCAGTCTGCAATACCACTGTTTTGCCTCTCTTGCTGGGAGAAGGACCGAATAGCCTCTACAGTGTGAAGGGAAATTGGTGCACTGGTAATGAAATGACAAAAATCCACCTCCTCATTACAGAGGTCCAACACTTTGCCCACCCTCAGCACCTGGCAGGGTAGGCACCAGAGGTGCCCTGTGGCCTGGTAGGTGTTTCCAGAGGCTAATTCTGTCAGGGAAGACCTTGCCATAGTCTGCAGTCTCAGGAACCCACAGACTATGCAGGGATGCTGGAACCTGAATATGCCCGTGATATAAGAAATATCACATCCCATCACACAAGAAGAGCTTGCATCCTACTAGTCCTTAAAGTGGTGACAGGTCTCAGGGCTGCACTTTAACAGTTACCTATTGAAATACACTGGTATCAGCTCTCAAATCCTTCAAACAGAGAGGGGATATTTTGCTGACAATTTGATGATGTAGCAATTAGCTCCACATTAGGAGCATGAGTCTTCTGCTGCAGAGAAAATTCAGGGTAGAAGAAACAGCTAAGCCTGTAGAGAGAAAATAGACAGAAGCCTATGTTCTCTTGCTTGGATTTAAGCTTATTATGCATTTAGCAATCCATTAAAGAAATTGCACGTCCACAGAGTTGCAACTTTAGACTTTTCCGTTCACATTAAGGTGAATCTTTAATTCTGTGTATATCACATAGGATATAGAAGTCTGAGAGTCCAGAAGATTGGGTCTGACTGACTAGATGAGATGGAGCAACTAACGTTTGTTCTTAGTTGCTTAGGAAAAGAAGACGGATGACTTTACAAGTGCAGTGGTGTAAATGACGAACAATGCTGTTGAAATCTGCGAAGTTACCCCTCTGTGTCAGTGAGAAAAGAAGAAGATGAGGCTATTGCTTTTCAGGTTACAGGGATCACCCATGATGTTTTCTTCATGTTTGGAGAACTGAAATGGTAAAGCAGAATTTCCATAAGGATGACATTATGTACAACAAGCTGGATCTACAAAGATTGGTTAGATGTTGCTCAGAAAATCTGTATCCAAAAGATGGTGTTCTAAGGAAAGTTTCTGGTGTTTTTGTCTCAGTCATTCAAGCTATGTTAAGAATACCACTGAAAGGACTTTGTTTTGGAAATGCACAAAAACACAGAGCCAATTTTCCACTTCCATCATCTCCCATTCAAAAGAAATGTGCAGAAGACTTTGATATGATATGAATTAAAATGATTACTTCTTTGCCAGCCCTAAATTCCAGGAAGTGAAACACACCATCTTCATCTGCCATTCCGGGGAACATTTGGTTTTACTCTAGCCTAAATACCAGACTGTTTCCTAAATCTCACAAAGCTGACCGTTCGCTTAGATTCCTCAACCTCTCACAGCAGAGCAGCATGCTCCAAACAGGCATTTCAAACACTCTTGCATACCGTCCAAAATCAGCTCCTGCCCCTTGGGATTTGGAGGCGCCTCTGGAAGCAAAACAATGGGATTCCAGTGTGCAGAGCTGGTAGGACACAGAGGCTCCGCAAGGGCCCCTCCATAGCAATGCTGAGAGCGATGGGCCAGGAGCTCCTCTGCTGTTTGAATCCCTGCTAACAGGCCAGCTTGCAGCCCTGCAGGGAGGCAGGTTTCATAAAGCAGATTCAGAGCTTCATGAAATCCCTCCGTAGCCTTGTGAGGCTGCTTTCAGTTATTGCTTCTTTCATTCCTCTGCACAGCGCCTCCCATTATACTGTCTTCCACGCACAGATTGTGGGCATCCTACCCATCTAGCACATACATACATATATATATATACATATATATATATATGTATATATATATATGTATATATGTATATGTATGTATATGTGTATATACACATATATATTTATACAATAATGAGCAGATGTTCTCTGTCTGGGGTTGGCTTTGGCATGTGCAAATCCAAATGCTTGGCCACCTCCATGACCTGCGGACGCCTTGCATTTAAATCTTACTACGGATTCTTCTTGCTCCAGGGAACCTAAAGGAATGAGAACAGACACTGGATGGATCAAAATAAGAAACTTGGCAGAAGATCAGAAGAAGAAGAACAACAAAAAAGTTTCTATTCTTTTACACACACTAAACAGGCAACACTGGCATGAGCTTCCTTGGAGGTTTCTCTCTTCCTCAAGACCCTGAGAGAAGCAATAGGCAGGGCAGCCTCCCAGCACGTCATCCTAATATACTTCATTTGACCTAGGAGTAAGGTAGAGAAGTAATGTGAAGAAGTGCATGGCTCAACAGCGCCATAGTCCACAGAGAAGTCCCAGGTGTGTGGGTTAGCCCTGTCCTTAGGTGGTGGTACGGAGCTCACCCAGCGCGTGCCCTGGCCAGCAGAGCAGGTCATTCAGCAAGAGGGCTTGACCTGAGATTTCCTCCTGCCAGCCCGCAGCGCTGCCCTCTGAGCTGCTGTCTAGCCCATCCACGGCTCTTGGTAACGGTGCTAATATGCTGTGAGTGTGGAATACATCATGATAGCTACATCTGAAGCTCTTCAAAAACCAATCTTACAAAAAAGAAATTATACACTGCATGTGGTGAAGACACTGGATTCACTGTGCTCATGCAAAGGAAGGGTGCAGAACTGGGGTGGAAGCACACAAAAACCACAGCAACTCTGCTTGCACAGCCAAGAAACCTGCACCCAGCTGTGTGTAGGTTTCTCCTGGTTTACACTGGTGTAAGACAAAAAATAAAAGGCTCCCAAGAAAGCTGGACATACTAAATAGTTGGTAAAGTTGCTGAGGGATTTAAGTAGCGAGCAAATTATGATATTATTCACAGTCAGTGTAGCAGCTTTTCATCTTGAAAAAACACCAATCAGGCACAAAAGCTTTTTTTTTTTTTTTGGCAAGCACTCTTCTTTCCCAGACTTAAAAAAATATTACCATGGTGGTAAGAATTAATCAGGGACTCCAGAGCATTTGGTAAAAAAACAAACAAACAAAACAAAACAAAAACCCCACCACCTCTGTATATGGCAGAGAAAAGAGTTTCTGCAGTCTACCTCTACCCCCTGCAGTCTAGGTAAAGAGAAGTGTTCCCCAAAATTACTACAATATTGTTAGAAAACTTTGTTGTGTTATTCATATGTACACATAACCTTATGTGAGAGATCCTCTTTCTACATCTCTGTGGAAGAGTCACAAGGACTCAATAAAGTGAATTAAGGTTAGGAGGGCTGCTTCCATCCAAAATCCCACTGTGGTCAACAGTGCAAAATCACAGGTCAAAATAGGCGCCTGACAGCTCCTAAAATAAATGTAAGAACCTCAAATAGCCAAAACAGCTCACTGCTTTTTGTTGACAAACTCTGAAAAGACCCGTGTTTTTCTTTTCTTTTTTATTTTAATTTTCTCCAAGAAACCTCTTCTTTTTTGCAAAATTACAAAGTCCCTTATTATAAAATAAAAACAAAACGAAAGTTCAGTTTTATTCTCAACTTTTTTTTATCCATTTTTTTTTCCTCAGAATATAAAAATAAAAGAATATAATAATAAAAGAAAGAATGAGGGAGAAAAGAATGACAAAATCTCCTGTGAGTGATGACTCTCCCCAGCCAGAAAGCGGACACTAAATGCCAGTGTCTACATTCCAGTTGTGCTTGTTGACTGCTTCATGCAAGGATATAGTCGTGTTGGCTTGTTTTTAAGCTGCTGCAACAGACAGATGCTTCTGGAGAGCCTTCCTCTGTCTTGTTTCATACAAAAGCATGCTACTCTTTAATGGGACACGGCCTCCTCTGCCTCTCTCCGCGGGGTGAGTGCTAAAGCTGGTACCCTGCCTGACGGCGCAGGCAAGACGGGTGCTTGACGCTGTTTCAGGCTAGAACATAGAGACGGACACTGCGACATGCTCTGGTCAGGTTTGGTCAATAAATAGTTTCAAGATTTCACTAGCCAATGTTGAGAATAGTGAGCGGTGAAAAGCAGAGATAGGATGGAAGAAATGCACACAGCTCCTTCTCTCGCACTGCCATTGTCATCATTTGGTTAGACCTCCATGTCCAGCCAGTGGCTGAATGTGGACTTGTGATCTTAAAATGCATCTTAATCATAAAATGCGTGAAAAGGCAAGAGCATTTGAAAAAAAAAAATCATGATATGATAAAAATACTGATCAGTGTAAGGTATACTGTCTGCCTGAAGAAAATGAGATGCATTTATTTTCAGTAAAGCAGATAATGCGCATGTCACAACAACTTAGAACACAAGCATGTGACTACACAAGATATTTAGGCTGATTTTTAACTTAATTTGACAGCTGCTTTGAAAAGAAAACAATATTTTGGAGAAGTTTTTTCATTTCCTATACTCATGCTGAAAGGATTTTGAGGTTCAAAGGCCATTCCTTTTTCTAAAGGGTGCAGTTTCCTAGATCAAAGAGCTGTATCATGGTATTAAACTTGCTTTGTTGCTAACTTTGGTCACTATCAGATTGTCATAATTCCTAGCGGAGAAAAACTTCAAAAAATTGAAGTCCCAATAGCAGTTTTGAAACACTAGCTCTAGTATTCTTTTTAAATCCCTTTAAAATATTTTGTCACATTATTTGTTTTTGCTAGCTTTTTTTCTCCTAATCTTTATCTTTACTATTTTAGTAAGAGGAAGAAAGTGAATAGCTCTGTCACAGGAGAGAAAAAAAATATGCCAAGTTTTTTTAGCTCACTCTGTATTACTTTCCACTGTGATAAGTACATATTTTGCAGGCACAAGTGTAATTTTAATTTGGCAATGTCACTTTAAGCTTTGATTTCAAGAATGCTAAGGTATTAACATGACTTGACAGATTCCTGTAAACTAGCAGGGCTGTGCACGGCTCCTCCACTGGCTTTCAAGCTTTTGCATTGTCTCTTTCTTCAGAGCTGAGGGGCAGTACAGTGTTACTGGAGCAATGCAGATAACTTTACAAGACACCCCTTCTAGACAAAGATTATTGTAATCCATTATTTTCTCCTCCAACTAATCCAGGAAGTGTCAAAAGTGGCTTGATCAACTGTCTGCGATAAGCAAATGGAAAAATGAAACAACACAGAACTGTATGAGTAAGCTGCATGCAGATGTATTTTATTATATTTATTATGGTACTTTTCTATGTAAAAATACTTCTTTTTCTTGCAACTTTCTTAGTTTCTCCACATTTTTCCTTCAGTTTGGGGCTTTTTGTTTGTTTCTCACAATTGTTTATTTTTTATTAATATTTTGCCATTTATACTTTATTAATGTCAGCCAGGAGCAAGACTCTGCTATGATGAATGCTTTGTGCACAGACACACACACGTACATACCTACACACACACATGTATGTATACATTCATAGAGAAAGCCCATGCAAGTGCCTATGTACAAATGTATTTGATAGACCAAGCAGTAGCTCTGTGCTGGTCCCAGCTGACCCTTGATCCTGGCTGCCCAGAACTTGCCCTTGGTCTCCAGGACAACCCACAGAGCTCAGAACTAAGAACTTCACCCGGACACAAAGCTGCTTTGCCTCCTATCAGTTAGCACGGAGGAGCTCTCAAAGAATGGCTCTCTCCAAACCATGCGGAGCTGAGGGGCTCAGAGTGCATGGTGACGCTGTGTCCAGCACCTGGGAATGTCCCAGACAGGCATGTCAGATTTTGCAATGAGAAATTTCAACTAAATGCTTCTCAAAAATTAAAAGGAAGTCAGAGAATGCAAAATCTGGGACTATAGGCCAAGATAAGCATAGACACACTGTACTGCGCCAGTATTGAGTCAGACCACAGGTCCGTCTTGTCCTAATTATGGTCAGTAGTGGATGGCATATAAGCAGAGGCAAGCATACAATCATAATTTCCTAGAGCATCAAGCTGTACTAAGACAATTCACACCTTGAATGCTGCCTGAGCCAAGAGGTAGTTTTGTTGTACTTTTTAGGTCCCAATAGATTTTTGTCCATGAATTTGTCCATCTGAATTTTAAACCCACACAAATGTCTAGCCCTTTCACAATCAGCATAAAGGAATTCCTTGGAAAGTAACAGCAGCAGATGCTCAGAAGATATGAGTACCACTGACTATGTTCTGCCCCCAGCAAGGTCTGAGAGAGTCTCAAACAAATTCAAAATGGGGAAATCAGATTTTGGAGATGCCAATAAAGAGAATCATAAAATAAAATCGTTGTGACCAGGAAGAAAGAGCAAATGGGTGATAGGACACATGAGGATTGGTATTTAAAGCAGAGAAATGGAAGGATAAGTGTCATCTTACAAGGCATAGGAAAAATCTCAGCTGCAATACTATGTACAGCGCTAGTCATGCATATCCAGAAAAGGCAAATCTGAGGTATCAGGGAAGGGCTCCCTTGAAACTGAATGGGTGAGAGGACACCTAAAGACTTTGGCTATGCTTCAGCCTGAGAAACTGAAAACTGAAGATAAATGTTGTATAAATGTACCAACTTAATTATGAAAAAGTACAGTAACAGCCAAGAATGAATGTGTTAACAGATACTGGTGAATAACACAAGAGCAAATAAGTAGATATTAGGCTGCTGATTCAATTGTTTCCAGGGCATAAAAAAACGAATGAACAAATCACTTAGTAACTAGGAGCCCTACAATGGTCTGAGAGTGGTGGGAACAGACCCAGGGAAGTTTAACCTGAGGGATGAGACCTCTCACAACTCTTGCATTTTAGAGGACCATACTCCATTTAATACTGAAGATCATTTATCTTGTCACAAGAAGGGGACAATAGAAGCAACTGGGTGCCTGCATCTTCGAGCTAGCTTTAGGAACCAAACTGTGAGCCAGCAGCTCCTGTGGTGGAGAACAGGCATGTCCCTCACCAGTAACCTTCAATATATGCACACCAGTTCTTCCCTTGATGATGGCACCAGTAATAGCAGTCTAATTTTCTAGAATAGGGAACTTGGATGTTTAAACACATAGAACGGGAAGAGACCAGTGCATGTTAAGAATTAATGCTGAATTATGAAATTCCACAGGTGAGAGAGGAATAAATCTCTTTATTGTGATATTTAAAGGCCCTAATACAAAGAAACATTAACTGCACTTACAGTTTATTAAATGGTTTATTAGAGACTCAAGTGTTAGCTCAGGGTTTCCTAATTTACTGCTCAGGTCATCAGAAAGATTGCCTTTCCATGCAACATGCAGCTACAGTTTCTCATGAGTATTGAATTTGAGTATTGAATTGAAATGCTGAAGGAGAAGACCAAAAAAAAAACCAAAACCAGAATAGGATCCGAGACTGCAACCTGCTGACTTGCCTGGGAGCTGGCGCTCCTCTTTGGAAGCAGCTCAGCACGTTGTGCACTGTATCACTTTCAGAATTCCCCCTTCTCACTGTACAACCCTTTGGAAGCTGGCTGTGAATAAGAGTGTATTGCAAAATACCTTGGCAATGGCCTGAATTATCTTATTACACTACCAGGAGTAAAGACATTAAGTCTGGCATAGCTGGAAGCTGTATTTCCAGAGTGATCTGGACCTCATGTTATTTATATCTGTAAAGTGATTAACCCTTGCACTCTTCTTTCAACACCTCACTTCTATCTTCCTTCTGAAATGATACAGTAAAGGAAATTTGCGGGTACTTCCTAAGTAATTCTGTATGTAGCTGCCATCATTACTTGCTCTTGGGGGTTTCTCCATCTTCAGCACTCACGTCTAAGGTCCCAAAGCATCGCCAAAGTAATTGCAACTGTGTGCAGGGGCTGGTACCGTGCCAGTCTCCTCTCGCTGGGGTATACTTGTTGCTTCTTGGTTGCTGAGAGACACAGAACTGAGATTTCCCCAAGGTATGGGGAAATATTTCTCTCTGTTTACTCAGGCTCACAGGGCAAATGCCACCCTTGCTTTGCAAGGTCACCTTGTCATCTCTCCATCTTTCCTTTTTCTCTGCTCCTTCCAGAAATAAAAACATTTTGCCTTCGCCCAAGCATTCTTCTTTCCACTGTTATTTTTGTGAACACTGCAAGTGAAATGCCTGATTTTCTTTACTCTGGCAGTCAGTCAGACACTTTTTCACCAAGCTTCGGAGTATGTACCTGGACCAAGTTCAGGAGGAGTACGTACAGGACCAGGGATGCTGGTTCTCATCTGTGGCTGCAAGAGTCACCTTCCACCTCTGGCAGACAGCCTGCGACTCAGGGGCAGAGACCTCTATTTTGAAGCTGAAGAACGATACTTCTGTTTCCATGCTCACAGCTGTGTGAGTTTTAGAGATAATTTATGTCATCTCTGTCCTGAGTCTGTGCCACGTGGATCCACCAACATACTCCAAAAATCCATTAGGAAAAGACACTAGCTGACTACATTGATTTATGTTGCGTGTTTCATCTGGAGTGACAAATTCCAGCATTAACCAATGGAAGGTGAGGTCTCTGTATCAGTATGCATGGAGGCAGGAGGGCATTAGGCTCCTTTCAATAATCAAAAATGTGTAAGGTAAAGGCTTGATTCAAAATCTGAGTCAGAACCTATTGAATTTGCTGGAAAAAAGCTGCAGTAGGCTTTGGTTCAGTTCCATGTTGCAGAAAATAAATTGGTGAAATTTTAATATCCTAAAATATATGGAAGCACACACTAGATGAGTTAATAATTTCATCTTGGACTTCAGTTCATCTTGTCAAGCCTAAGGCTTTTTTTAGCTTTTTTGAGAGGTTTGAGCATGAGTGGCCCGAGGAAAACACAAAGTAGACATCCCCACCATGCAATGGCCCACACTGCAGAGACCCCAGAGCCACCGCTGCCTGCACGTTGCTGCTCTGCTCGTGGCGCTGCGCCCAGGCTGCCGAGACCTGCCGAGGGACAGAGTTGGCTTCCCCACCGCAGCCTGGCTGGTGGAGCTACCCTGGCGTCTCGGCCTGCTGTTCCACATGCAGATGCACTGCTGGGTTTAGCACTGGCTCAGGGAACCTCGTGGATGGACATATGGTTCCTTCTAGGAAGAGAAATTGGTGAGCTCTGCTCAGTCCCACCTGCTCATCAACTCTAGTCCTTGTACGCACTTGGAGGCTCCACTAGTTTTTGTGCCAACTAGAGGATACACATATGGGCTACCACCTCTTCAATCTGCCCAGCTGCCACCTGAGTGTTTGCCCCAAAGAGTTTACCCCAGGGAGTTCACACCAGGAGTGTTACCCTATGGTCTAAAAATGTCTTTGCCTCTTAAAAATAGTCTATGCCTCTTAAAAACAGTGCGCCGTGTCTTCAGCCCCTTACTCTAGCCAATTCTTGCAGCCTTATGTAACCTAAACTCTCTCAGACACTGACGCAACAGTTTTGCTCTTGAGCAGAGCTGCAGCTCAGCAGACTTCCCAGACTTCTTTTTCATCTTATTCCCTCCTAAGAGAGTTAATTACATTTCTATGCAAAAAAAAAAAAAAAAAAAAAAAAAAAAAAAAAAAAAAAAAAAAAAAGAAGAAGCTCATGATTGCATAAATTTTGGAAGTATTCCTCATTCTAAGCATGAGAAACAGGCAGGGGCAGTTGTGCTGAAAGGAGACTTGGTATGTAACATTTTCCCTTCATGTATTAAAGCTGCTTTTAAAGTGGAGAGAATCAACACTGTTTTCCAAATTATGCCAGAAAGAGCCTATAACTCTTAAGAGCTCTGGGGAAATGGAAATAACACTTGGTCATTTTCCTGTAAAAAGCAGTATTACTCTCATAATGAATCACCTGAAACATTCACAGACCCCATTATAACAATATTTTAAATCAAACTGCAAGAGAGGTAACCCCATAAATCTGCAAATGGGCTAAGCCCTCTGGGAACCATATTATTTTCTCCATAGGCCAGATTCTGCACCACTGGAAGCAAGAAAGATCTTTATGTTCTTGGGAAAACGCATAAGGAATTTACTTGTTAAAGTTCACCATGTTGTTTTAAATGACAGCACCTCTGACTGAGCATATTTGTTATTGGATTATAGGCATTTTCTCTGTTCAGTCAGAACAATTTTCTCATCAGTGTAACCAAGTGTTCATCTGCTAGACGTAAAATAAATGTCAGTCTTGCCTAGAGAGGTCCAAATGGGAAGAAAGGCCATTGCACTAACAGCACAGCCTCGCTGCAAACCTGATGGCTGAGAAGAGCTTCAGGTAAGAAAAGCAGCAGGTGCCTGTTACCTGATATTCCTTACAAACTATGCCAGATTTCTATTCACTCAAGACATTTCTCAAACTAAACATCTGTTCACATTAATTTTACTCAACTCTATTATATATAGTTGAATATATATATGCACACATATATACACACACACATATACATGTATTTGACATTTAAAAACATAGTTTCCTTTTCATTTAAAAAAGACATTAGTCTTGCTTTCTCATCAAGAAAAAGGTTCTGTCACCATCCCAGCCCTCATCTCTGGTATACGATATGGGTTTCCCAGCTTTGTAATGCTGCAGGAGTGCTAGAGGAATTAGCAGCATTTAGGAAGAGGAAGCAAAGGATGCCAAGGAATCTCCCAGTCTGGAAAGCCTACCAGTAGATTAAACTCTGAGGCCCAGCACAGAAACTCAGAGTCTTTTAAAGGTGACCCAACATCGAGGTCAGCTTTAATATAAATAAGTAATGTCATTACTAAAAGCTAACTTAGCATTTTATACTGTATATTCTGCCTCCATCTAGAATTGCTCCATATCATGCAAGAAGGTGCTCCTAGATAAAACCTCATGAAAATGAATGCGTACTTATAAATATTACATTATTCCAGTACTACCCCCTCCTTTTTTCTTATAAAGCTGCCAAGATAATGTAGAAGATATGAATTAAACTTCCTTGGTTTTGGCGCAGTCTTTGCCTCTCTGCTGCTTGTTTATGGCAGCAGCCTCCACGTTCATGCAAGATGTTCCCCATGGTGGGCAACTAGCACCCTGGCTAGCAGAAAATGTCACCCGCTTCTCTTCCACAGTGTGCTGCTGGAGGGCAACCAGGCGTTGTGTGCAGCAGAGAGCCTGTCCCACACGCCAAGGAGGAACAATCTATCCCACCCTGGCCCACCACTGGGCTGAATTTCTTGCCTGTCAAAGTTCTAATATCAAGTTACACCAAGGGTTGGCCCAGATTTCTGCCTGGAATGGCTATTCTTAAGTCAAAGGCATTTCAGATTTTCCCTGCCAGATGCCCTAGTTTGAAGAGGAGTCCTTGGAATAAAGCCCCTCTAAAGAATACGGCTCTCTCTAAGGAGCCCTCTTCTCCATGAAGATCCATAGAAGTTCAGGAGCAGAGATGAAGGTTGGGACACAGACTAAAGGGATGGCAGGATCATTAATTAGATCTCCCCTGCCCCACACACACCCCCACAAAAAAAGGCAACCTTCCAATTGCTTGTCCTCCTGTTAATTCCCACCCTCCTCCTGCCCAAGTGGAGCAGGACAGCCACATGGGAATATCTTGTCTGTGCTGTGAAGTTTGGCCTCAGGTCACCTATGCGTGTTCCACTCCACAGAATTCCACTCCACTGAACAGAGCAGAGTTTTGGAACTGGAAGGGAATACACCCACGCAGAACTTGCCAAGTGTTATTCTAATAATACTTTGCATTAGTTTTTTATGCTTAGAGACAGACCTACAGAGAAGGACATTGACTGCTGGAGTTCAACATATATAAACAGGAAATGGAAAACTGTCCAGCCTTTCTTTTAGAGCTGAAATCTGCTAAAAAGGAACTTACCGGGGCCAGCTCTAGCCATCTACATGTAGGTCCCCAGGCTCAGCAAGTTGCCTCTATATTCAAAGAAGAGAGAGACATTTCACCAGAAAGCGATTTGCGAAAATACTTCCTCACAATAGCGAATGACAGAGAATAAATGACCACAAAATATTAAGAGCATTAAAGTAGCAATCCCTCATATTGTAAACTATGCACAAGATTTCTCTTCATAGCATATGTATGCAACCATTTAGCCAACTACAGTCGAGATCTGGCCTACTTCAAAACTGGAAGTCTTGCTGTCTGCTTGAGTGGAAGCAGGGTCAGCCATGTAAAGAAGAAGTCAAGCAAGAACGTCTTGTGTTTGGAAGGACTGTTGGACATAGTTCCCAAGTGGAAATCCCTGTATGCTGATGAATGAGATTAACAATAGCACTGTCAACTCTTCTCACATATCCACTACAGCACCTCTGAGACGGCTCACTTGGAACAGTATAAACAAGACAGCTCTTTGTGCTCCAAGCAAGAGAAGTGTTTGCATATAGTTAAGTGTCTTTCTCTCTTCCCCTTTTCTTTTGAGTGCCTTGAGCCTGAAATCTTTATAGAGGGTAATCATCATGTTTCTCAAATAACTTGAAAGCACCTCTAGGCACCTCAAAAAATGCAAACAGTCCCTTGACAATGCTGCATACTTGACCTCATAACAAAAAAAAAGACATATGTAAATGCCTAAGCATACTTACAATGTCTTATAATCAACATTTAGAGCAAAGTGGAGTGGTTGGGTTGTTTTTCACAGGTCTTGAGTTTCTGCAATCTAATAAATGTGAAACAGTGGGAAGTTCTGGCAGCCTTTATATATAACATAGGTAATTCTTATACTTTGATTTTCTTCCAGTCAATGAGGGGTTCCTCAGACATCTGTCTTATCTGTTTATCTTAGAACTCTAGGACTGTGCATGGAGGAAGACAGGTGTGATGAAGTAGCCTGTGACCTTATTTTGTGCATTTTATTTCATTTGCTTTTGGATTGTCATGCTTATAATAAAATTGATTTCACATGTGTGCTTTAATTATTCCCATTCAATATTAATAGAAAATTATGTGCATATACATTTCAGCCAGGAAAAAAAAAAAAAAAAAAGAAAGAAATTTCTGCCAAAGCTGCCTTACTATCTAAAAGCATGCTCCTCATGCTTCCTTTTTAAAAATAATTTGCCCCTGGTTTTAATGCCTCACCATTCTCAGAATAAACACTGCCAGATCTCACTTTAATACCAGTAGAATGTTTATATTTCTGGATTTGCAGTAAAGCTTTGATAATGCTCCGGGAGCTCCAAGCCAATTGTCTGATGGTTCCAAAAGTATCTTAATACCTAATGTGCATAGTAATTCAACATAAGCTTATTCATTTTTGTTATTAAACTTAAAATCTTGCTAAGCATAAATAAAATATTCTGTCTGAAAAAAAAAGAATTAGGAATTCTGAGAATAATGTGTGGTAGAATACGTAGAAGTATTTCATAAAAATACGTCCCTTCTGTGTTACTAAAATCTAGGTTTTATGTTCTAACTCATTTGTCCCGGATTTAGCAAATCAGACCCTTTTAGAGTAATCATTTCTTAAGGCAAGTGCTCTGTTCTTTCAAACATATTAGGCAGCCCACAGGGAGATATGAGAGCACAGTGTTGGAATAAATGCAAGCTCTGCTAAATGCAAGCACAAGGTATAAACAAATGCACAAATGCTCCTTCATCTTGGGCCTTATCTTCTTCCCATCCACTGAATGACACTGGAATCAGGAACTACAGATCCAGACCCACTGTTAATAACCCTTAGAAATCCAACTGATCTTCTTGGGAAGCTTGGAATGGGATGTCCAACAGCATTTCTAATCTTTGGTCAGCAGTCTGCTTCTGGTGGTCGTTTATTTTCACTTTTTCTCCCCAGTAGCAGGGCTATAACTGCTCTCTAAACAACAGAGCAGTGGAAGCTGCGACAAATAATTCTTCCTAGTATTGTAAGAAATGGATAGTTAGTTAAATACAGAAACTTAAATAGAAAATACAATGAAGGTAGCGTGAAGCAAAGACTAGAAGTCCTAATGGTTCATTCATTTTTAGTAACGAACTATTCTGTTTCAAGGTGAAGCCTGGGCTCCGAAGTTTGCTTTGAATTGTGAATACAGCACAGTGCATTGCATCTTCAGGGCTTAACATCAACCTAATACGTATTCTAATTGCTTTTTGCTGAAAATACCTCTCATCCTCATAGCACCTAGAGATTGCTTTACCTGTATGAAACCCAAAGGTATGCTTGTAAGAACAAATTTCATCTATCAAACACATGGAAAGAACAGAACTAAGGAAGCCAATAGAAGGGTTTCTGCATCCTTTCTGCTTTTGGGTTGTTCACAAAAAACAGCAGCTCCATGGATTTAACTTTATTTGGTCCAGTGGCTCTATAAAAATGTTAACTCTATTTCATGCAGGTATCTAGAAACAATATAAGCATTACTCTCTTCAAATACGCAGTCATATATGAACCTTCACAGCGAGTCCATTTCAATTAGATCAAAAATTACCTCTTCCTGCCATTTTATATTATGGAAAATCATCTTGCCCTCAAATAAATGCAGCTGCATTTATTTCAGTGCATAGCACAATTATTCTTTTTATTCAGAATGCTGATAATAGATTTAAAATGAGATCACATATACAGAGTGGATTTTTTCCAAATACCACACTAACAGAAGAACAATGAGGTCCTAAAAAAAGACAACATTTTTAGATTATTAAGTACCAGAAAGTACTGAAAAATGCAAATGAATGAAAATAGTTAATTCCTCTGGCAGGGATAATCCAAACAGGATTATACAAATAGGCTCTGTGTTAGATGTAAAAAATATTTCAGCTTTAAATGTGAAGCCATTATCCACCCCATGTTCTTACTTTAACTTCTGACTCTTTTACTCAAAAAAAATATGAAGTTCTTTGCAAACCTAGCCTTGGTGTATTTTTCCCCCAAGTACCTCTCAGAGTTGTCACTTTTTTAAAAAAATGATAAATAATCGTGAGATTTGCTAAATAATCTTATAAGGTATCAAAAGTGCATATAGGAATCAAACAAGAGAAACAAGCTCTACCTGCAGATTGGCAAAGCCTTCCCATGCTTTCTCAGGAGAGCGGGAAATGCATAACAGTATGAAGTGTTTCAGGCAAATCTTATCATTCTGGTTCACTTTCTAAAACAACTAAAGCAACGTTTTCATGATGTACTTTATTTGAGCTGGTTACTGTGTGTGAGCAAACTCTGGTTGACGCGTGGAGATCCTGATTTGCATGTACAAACATGCCTGCACATACGGCTTCAGGGTTGCCTGTGGGCACAGTTATGTTTGCACATGTGTGGGGCTGGTATACAGTCTGAAATGTTTGGCCCTCGACCTTTCCTGCTGAGAGGAAGCACAGCCCAATTTAAATAAAAAGTCCACCTTCTGCAGGGCTCTAAGGGCTGGAGCAGGCTGACACAGAAAGTACTTCTTAGCCACGGTAACATCATATAACATAGTCATATAACATCACTATCGTGAGGTTATAGAAGAGTTTGAAGCAGATCAAAATCAGTGTAATTAAAGTGGAAGCTTCTGCTCTTTACAGATGCTCTATTTGCTAATGCACATGTATTTGCTAGCACACGGTTCCTGAGCTATGAGCACGCAGCTGTTCTCACGCAGAAACTGTGCACTTAGGCCAAATACAGAGGCAAGGCATCCCATCTAGGACATCCCAAGAAGACCACACAGGGTTACCCTATTAAGCTTGTAATGGTTATGTTGGTGCCATTCCCACTCTCCTTTACAGTCACACCACTAGAAAGGATTTGTGTGATGCCATTTTCCATTCTGGTTACAATGTGGAGGAGGTTGTCAGATCCCCAACCATTCTTAGGTTTAATGGTCATTCCTGCTCCCCGTTTTATAAGACTTGGCAGCTTGAATAGTGAGACCTCAAATGAAAGAAAATACTTTTGTAGGGAAACTTCTTTTTTCCACTTCTTTTTATATTTCACCTTTTCCCTTTACTGTACCTTCCAAAGAGGGTCCAGGAGGAACCACCACCCAACTACCCTAACCTGATCCAGAAGTTCATTCCTCCTGTTCTACTGCCCTGTGGTTGTTCAGTGTCTCCATTTGGTGGCCTTAGTTCAAGTCTCCTCTTGGGCAGCTGGTGTCTGTGCCCCTCACCAAGGAAGGGCCAGAGGGTGTCCTCTTGTTTGCTCCTTGTGTCAGTCCTGGACCTCTCCCATCTCCATGGCTGTTAATTCTGTAAACTTTCCAGCAGCCCCTGCCAAAAGCCTGTGATTCACAAATGTATACAATTTTTATGTGTAAATAGGCTTTTAAAGCACACAATTTTCTATGATTTCCTATTACTATTTTAAGTGGGTTGAAAGGATTGCGCATGCACTTAAATCTTTAATAGAAAACATACAGAACCAACAAATGAACCATGAACTAGTATCTGGTATGTTGATTGTTTCCAATATTATTCTGCTTGCTTTCAAAGAGTAAAGTTGCTAGAAGGTGAAAGAGAAGCAAGTGCTTCGTTATCTCATTTCCCGGTGATCACCCAAAACAGCAAAAGACAATAAAGCAGTTCGAGCAAAGAAATTGCTTTTGTACTGTTGCTCTTAGTAGTTGCACAAAAAAAAGAACAGTGTTACTTCACAGAAAGTCTAGGGTATAATACAGACTGCTTTCTTCTGTTAAAAAAAAATAAATATATAAAAAGTACTTTTCCATCTGCAAAAGGTGGCCTGAGAGATTCTCACATTCCTTGAAGATAAACTGAAGTCTGAATAGGCTGATACGAGAAGGCCAAGGTCTATGAACAGTGAGGGTAAGAAATAATTGCTGAGGACTAAAACTCGTCGCAGATCCTGGGACACCTGAGTTTGAAAGTTAAGATGATGGGAAAACTGAAATAACTTTCAAGCATTAGTGTTTCATGTCTATTTATAACACCAGAAATTAATAGTTTCAAATATCATTTTTCCTCATACGCCCTTGCGCTTGTTTCAGGAAAAAACAATAAATCTCTGCCTCTTCCCAATGGACCTATGGAAAGAAGACAAGGCTGACAATGGTGAAACAACTACGGAAAGAGCAGATCAGTGTTGTTCTTTGCTCCAGACATGGACTATGTTCACTTTCTCCTTTTCCTACAACATTTATGTATGCATTCCTCTTCTTGGCAGGTCAGAACTTATCTCTTGAGTTTATGGCCAAGTGCCCACAAAGTACCCAGCACTACGGCTCCAGGCTCGTTCCTTTCCAGTGATATTCCCATGCCTCCGGCATGTGAGAAGTCTTCCTCCAGGAAAGCCTGTTATAAAAGCTGCATTTATTCTGAAGCTTTTTAAAAATACTTCAACTTTGACCTAGCAACTTTGACAAGGCAGTTTCTGCCAGCTGCTGATACTGCAAACCTCACTTCCTAAGGAGATTAAATTTAGGAGAGCAATCTGCCAGTCCCTCTCCCTGCCCGTCTCTCAGCCTCATCCCCCCAGCTCCCCTGTCTTTTTTGAAGCCATTAGTCAACGTCAATTAGGAGAAGACTAAAGTCTTAAAGATAAGCTAGGGCTCCCACCTCCAATGGAGCCATAGAGCTGCAAGCTGGGTGAGTTGGTTACCCTTTCTGTTTTCAAGTACTTGTCAAGGAAACAGATGAAGGCCAGGCCAAAAGTCTGGGTAGGAAACAACAGTGAAGAATAAGAGCAGAGGACAGGAGAGTTCAGAGACGCAGGGGCAGGGAAGGTCTTCAGGCAAAGATCATCTTTCCAGTGGCAGTACTGGCTTCTTAAATTGGCCATGAGACGCCAGCAAAAACATGGCTGCTGTGCCTAAGCCTGACAGTCTGCTCTTCTCAGGGTTCATGTGCACTCACAGAGTAGAAGGCAGCATCTTCCCTTTCCCTTTGCTAATGGGAACCTTGGCAGCACGGCTGCAGTCACCAACCGTGGCACCAGGGCACGGGGCTGAAGCCACCACATGTTTATTGTGGAGAGACCCTTGGCCCATATGAGACAGATATGAGATCTGCTCCACGTTTATAGCAGACTCACCCGGTCTTCATCCCAAATACTAGCAAGAAGGTGAGGTCCCAAATCACGGTTTCTGAAACATTCAGTGCCCTTTTTTTGTACAAGGTCCTCATCTAACTTCCCTTTTCTTTCTTCTCATACTCAACTATAACGGCAGCTTTGATGCAAGGGCTGAATTATCTCCCTAAACAAAACTTCTAGTTTAAGATTACTCTGAAAGAAAAAAAGGAAAAGGTCTGATCATTTTCCACAGATCTTTGAGAGACAAAACCATTGCTGAGGGAGTCTAGCTGAGGCCATTCTTAGCCTAAGAAAAATCTAAAACTTGGGAGCTACACTCTGTGCATGCAATCACTTGCTTACATTTAACAGTAACTGTGGAAAATCAATAAATAAAAAGAAAATCTTTGACAACTATACTGCAATTCAACAACTTTCACTGAAAATCCACTGAACTTAAGTTAAGTGGACTTAACTGCAAAAGTCTATTACACAGTACATTGCCTCAGGCCACTTAGGCTTGCAAAGATGATTGCAAACAATGAAACAGGTTAGGAAAAAAAAAAAAGATTTAGAGAGAGAAAACAAAGGAAAACAATACAAAAAAAAAAAAAAAGTGATCCTTTCTTAATAACAGCAGCATTTTGACGTAGTGATTTCGGAGTAAGTATCTATTCCCTATGATAAATTGGCAGGTCCTTATACCAGGGGGAAAAAATCATAGATGTTTCTGGCTATTCATTAATTCATTGAAAACTGTGTTTCATTTGGTGAAATAAAAAGACCTACATTCTACAAACGAAACTATGAGAACACAGAAAAATTATGTCAGAAACATGAAAACTGGTATTGTTGACATCAAATAGGATTTATATTTTCTGCTAATATCCTGGTTCTCTCCCAAAGATATAGCAGATTTTAACATAATCAGGATTAACTTGTGATCACAGTCCCACTGAATTGGATGGAATCACCCATGTGTCTAAAGACTTGATGATGTCTTTAGTATTAAGAGTTAATTAAAGTCAACTTTGGATAAGTGTCTATCCACTCCATTCATCAAAATCCAAGCTTCATCTGTCAGAGTAGCCAAAAAAAAAATGCAACTCTATCCCTCCTTTGCAGTATATAATGATGTCTCTACTTTATTTATTCTATTGAAACAATAAAGTCAGGACTGCTGTGATGACTGCTCTACAAGAACTGGATAACTGCAGTAAGTTACTTAAAATCTAAGCTCATCGGTGAAAATCAGAATGTTTATATATATTATTCAAATTCAATATATGTGTTATTCCTGGCATACTTCTTGACTCAGGTGCCATTTGCATCTTCTGGATACACTGTGGCTTTGGCTTCATGCTGACTTGAGGAGTTTGGGAGTATTGGTAGCATAAGAACTTCCATCAGTGCACCCTTCTAGAGAGGAAAAGGGACAGATACCTATTCAGGTCTATGTCTTTGTGGCCAGAGCTCAAGACCTTCTGATCTTAGTTCTGTGTGCAGCGGTACATAATTCTCAACAAAAACTCATTTACCTCCTTTGCTATTTCAAGAGTTGGATTGTTTAGAGTACAATGACTATTCCATAAAATACCTTCCTGAGAAACTTCATTTTGGAGTTTTAATTCTCTCTCGCGCGCGCTTTTTTTTTTTTTTTTTTTTTTTTTTTTTTTTTTTTTCCGAACAGATTGTAGCCACATATATATTATGGCCATTGGTTTGGGAAGACAAAAATGAAATACCATAGATTGCCCGGGTCAGTTTTAATGCTGCTTCTTTGGCATTTTCTCTATTTTGGCTGTCATTCAGTGTTTTCTAGGGGCTGGTGCCCCTCAGTCTGTGAAAGCTTTTCAGCAGGCTCGCCATAGACTCTGGTTGGGCCGCAGTGAAGAAAAACAAAAGTAGGGAAAAGTGCATCCTGAGAGGAAATTGATGGCCTTGCTAACATATTAAACCACAATTTCACTTGGCTGCCGATTGTCAATGCCTACCCCCCTTTTTCGTAGCCGGGTAGGGAGCCGCTCTGCTCCGCTTTGCAAGCCCGCGTGCCGAGGCCCGCAGGCTTCACCCGGGCCATCGCGGGGGCTTCGCCACGGCCGGCCCGGCTCCACAGAGAGGGGCCTTTCGCCTCTGCCCCGGGGCCGCCCTTCCTCCTCCTCCCACTTCCCGTCTCAGCAAGCAAATAAATAAATAAAGGGGGAGGCAACACACACACATGCGGTGTCGGGGTTGTTCTCTTTCTTTTTTATTTTCTCTCCTCCCCTTCGTACAATTAATATATTCGAGTTCCCTCCCGCTCTCCCCAGCGGGCTACCAGCTGCAGCGGCGCTGAATAGCGGGCTTAATTGTGCTTTGTCATGCAGAGCCCTCCGCTCTCTACAGCAGGTTGTTGACAAAGGCGCCCTTGGCAGACGCGGCCGGCACCGGCCCGGGCGGCGGCACCAGCACCGGCCCGGGTGGCTCCGCTCCGCCCGCCTGACAGGTAGCGCCCAGCCCAGCCCGGTCTCGGTCCCGGCACCGGCTCCGGTCGCAGTCCCGGCCCCGCCTCCAGTCCCAGCTCTGGCCCCCACTCCGGCCCCGGTCTCGGCTCCGCCAGCCTCCCCGGTCCCGGCCCCGGCTCCGGCTCACGGCGACGCTCCGTTGACCACAATTTAATGCCCGAAAAAATAAAAAGATTCCACGTTTCGTTCAGACTCTCTCCCTGTTTCTCAGTAAACGCCGGGGTTAATTGGCAACCCCCGGGCTCAGCGGAGATATGCCATTATAGGCTAATCATACAGTCTCTATATGATATAAACAGCATGGAGTGTGCGGTGTGGATATTCGCCGGGAATTACAGCTAATTATTATTTATACCGAGCTACTACTTCTGTCCGATGATTGACACTCTTGCCTTCGGAGCACCATTTTTTTTTCCTTCCTCCCCTCCTTGTTTCTTGTTTTGACAGTTTAAATCCAGGTCTATGTGACATAGAAAGCTAATAAAAATCTCATTTCATTGTTAATCTGATTTCATTGCAGTATAGGTTTTTGCTCTCACACCTGCGTTGCAGGGTGTAATTCCATTAATAATAATAATAAAAAAATCAACATATTCATTGCATGTCTTTTTCCTGATGATATATTGTGAGCAGTGTGAGTTGAAAAAGAGCCATTTATTCTCACCGTGAATGAGTCTGCCTGGAACTGAAGACTTCACCTGCCTCCTCGGTCAATTAGGAATGTATCGAAAATTCTACCAGAAAACGAGTTAAATTAACCGTTCGCTAATTTCCTTGTGTCCCTCCTACATAATCCCCCCTTTTCAGCTTGCCCCAGAAATTACCACATGTTGCAAGGTTCAAATAGTGCCTAATGAAACAGTGACTAAACGGTTCTCTCCAGCGCACAGCGAAGCCCTTTCGCTGCGCCTTCAAAGCCTGGGGATCTGCAGCGGTCGGGGGTCCCCTATCTTAAAAAATACCGGTCTTTGGCACAAAAATCGAAGCCCTTGATGGCTTTGCCGGGCAGCCATCCAGCAGGGGTGTCCGCAGCGCAGCCGAGGAGGCCACGAAGTGAGGGTACCTAGAGAGGGACCCGACGGCAACATCGAGCAGAGACACCGGGCACACGGAGTCGTGCGTGATACAGGCGTGTGGCTGCCCCTGGACGTGCACGAAGGTGCTCAAAGACTGCGCACAGCTTCATTTTCAACCTCGCTTTTACCCAAGAACGTGAAAAAAAAAAAAAAAAAAAAAAAAAAAAGATGAAAAAAAGTCGTGCCCTGCCCTGGCCTTCGCGGAGCTGCGGAGCGCTGCCCCACGGAAACTCTGCACCGCGGCGCTATCGAGGTTAATCGTTCGGGGATGGGAGAGAAACAAGCTTGGGAGCGGCACTTTTCTTCCCCAAATCCGCCTGGAGTTCCCCCCATGCCACCCCCCCGCTAGTACAGGCTCTTGTTGCTGCCCAGAGCAGCCCCACTGAAGTGTCATCTGCTAAATTCGGTGAACTCCATAAAGGGAGTGGAGTCACTTATTTGAAACGGTGAGGCTAATACAAAGTCATCAAAGCACTATGGTTCTTGTCTTTAAGTGACAACCCTCTTCATTGAACTGCTTGAAATACGCCTCCCGCTTTTCAATGTCTCTCTATCCATCTTTGTCTGCTCTCCAGAAAAGCGGACAATATAAAGCAAAGCCTGGCGAGCTCCCCACGCTCTGGCTTGGGCAGTGCCAACGTTAGCCTTGAAATTGTCACTCCTTCATTAATCTGAGACTAGTTATTTTTGCAGAGCACACATCGCATACTTCCGATCCCCCTGGCTTCGCTTGCAACAGCCTAAATCAGCATATGCAGAGGGGGAGTCGGGGGATAGCGGGGATGAGTGGCCCTGAGTGGGGCAGGCTGGGGAGCGCGCAGAGGACGCGGGGGGGCGCGCAGTGGGTTTGCGTGAAATCGGCGCTTTCAGGGCGAGGGCGCAGCGCGGGTGCTCGCCCCGAGCTCGCCCGAGGGGCAGCTTGCGCTGGGCTGCTTGTTATTCCGCTGCCATCCCGACCCGTTTTGCTTCTCCGGCAGCTGCCGAAATGCGCGCACTTTGCGCGCCGGGAGCCGCTCCGCGCCCCGGGCCGCCTCTGCCCTCACCTCCGCCGCCCGCTGCCGAGCTAGCCGCGCCGCAAGGCCCCAAAGCTTCCTCGCTCCGTCCCGCGCAGCCACGAAGCCCTGAAAAATAAGTTTTGAATTTTTTTTTTCTCTTTCCCCCCGCAGGGAATTGGACAGGGAACGGGCGGTTCCTCCTCTCCCCCAGCTCCCGAGAGCGGCAGAGAGGCGCTGAGCTGCCCTGCCGCGAGCCCCTCGCCGTGACGCGGGGCCCTGCGCCGCGCCCGTCACCGCGGCTGCTGGGCGCCGACCCGCGAGCGCCGCGGGCTCGAGCGGCGGATCCTCCGCTGCAGGGACCCGCGCTGCGCATCACATGGGATGCACCCAGGCCGGCAAAACTCCCCAAGGCGGCCGCTTTCCCCCTCCGTTTTTAATTGGGACGAGCAGGAAGCAAAGGAGAGGTCCGAGCGGAGGCTGGCTCCAGGGTTGCTCATGCGAAACCCGGGGAGGTCACGGAAGGGCAGGCCCGGGGGCAGACGCGCCCCACGCATCCCGGCGCTGCCCCCGGGCCCTGGGCTGCTGCTTACCCGGCACCGGGACGCATCCGGCGGGAGCGCTGAGCGCTGCGGCAGCAGCGGGAGAGAGTCGGGACGGTGCCTCCATCTCCCCCTCCCAGCTAAAATTGGAAATGAAAATGGGAAAGTTGGTTGAGCTCCGCAACGCAGCGGGCACTGCTGGGGTAGCGGGTTTAATCCGGCTAAGGCCGCGTTCTCGGTTTCCAAAGAGAAGCTAAATTATGGCCCCCATGGGAGTGCTCAAGATAAATCCGGTCGTGCTCTCAGGGCTCGCACACATCGTCGTGACAAGCACCGAAGGGAAACGAGAGGGCAGCATTTGTTTCTTGTTTGCTGCACTTGTAACAAATAATGCCGGGGATCACTCTGAGGCATAAAAAGAAACAGTTGTCATCTGAGTAGTGTCACATGGCGCTCAGGCTACCGATACCACCACTGTTACTCCCGTACCCGCGAGGTTTGCAGGTTAAGGTCTGCTCTGTGGCAGACACTGTCTTGTTTCCCTCCTTACATCAAGCTGTTCGGCAAAAGATACCTCATATGGGGTTACATACATGGGGTTTAACCTACATGGGGTTAAATCTGAGTGGGAAGTTTAGTATTTTGGGGGGGTTGTTGATGTTGTTTTTTGCTTTCTAGCTGTGGCGTGCTGGACTTTTCCCGCAGGTTAGTTCTCACGTGCTTGCTGTGCCACATTCACCCGGCCTCTCCAGAGCTACGGTCCGGTACTGGGTGTCTTCTGAGATGTGTCAGAACAAATGGTCTCATTGTTTCACTTTTCTAAACAGGGAACAATGGAATTTCTTTTAACAGGAACACCCTGAAATAAAAAGAATGTTGTTAATGGGATAGTAGTATAGTATAATGTAGTATAGTATAGCATAGCATATTACAGTATAGTATAGTATAGTATAGTATAGTATAGTATAGTATAGTATAGTATGGTATGGTATGGTATGGTATGGTATGGTATGGTATGGTATGGTATGGTATGGTATGGTATGGTATAGTATGGTATAGTATAGTATAGTATAGTATAGTATAGTATAGTATAGTATAGTATATAGTTGTGTAGTATAATTTAGATGCATTTATATTAATATTTTTCTCCCTTGGCTGAGCTCTACCTCCTCAAGGCCTTGCAGGCCACTGGACTCCCTCCTTGTGGGCTCTTTGGGTGACGTTGCCCAGCGGGTGGGCAGGGCTTTGGGCAGTGTCACCTACTCCTCCCCATCTCTCCGTAGGGAAAGGCTGAGTGGGATTTTAGGAGCAAGCTGGACCCAGGGGACCCGATGCAGACCTGAGTCCACCTGACCAGCTTTCAGGAGCCATGAAGTCTGTGGCCCTCTTGGCCTGGTGAGTGCAGGGATGAAGCTGTGGCTGAGCAATCTCCCCATCCCATCAGCTGTGATCTGTGTGGTTGGCCTCTATGGAGGCCCTTGGCTGAAGGAGTGAGGTAGCTGTGAGAAGGAAAACTGACATTTTGGGTTTGCTTTCCAACTCCAGGCTGTAAATTTCAGTTCCTCCTTGCTTTCCACAGGACATGGGCTCTGCCCCAAACCCCACGAGGCAGCAGAGCAGGGCCTCTAATTCCACCCAGAGCTGCCCATGCCGCCAATCTCTCCTTGTTGACATAAGAGTGCAGGGCTGTCCTGGGGCTGCTCTTGTGGGCTACCACCCACCTTGACATACCCTGTGCTTGTTCACATTAGCTGAGCGGGCAGCAAGCAGTGGGCAGCCCTGCTGCTGGGTTCCTGGTGAGAAGTCGAGTAGGCTTCTGATAGGGACGAGCCTCTGAGCTGAAGCTCCCAGGTTAGATGCGGGATCAGCCATGAGACCTGTTGGAATTATTTGGGGGGGTGTCTTTTCCTGGGAGCCTTGCAATAGTTCAGAGACTGAAGCCAAACTGCAGGCGGGAAACCTACCCGAGGGAAAAAAAAAGCTCAAGGGGCAGATGGTTATTCCAGTCTGCTCTTTTCCTGCCGATACCTGAGGAACTAGGAAATAAAATGTTAGGGAGAGGGTCCTTCGGGGCTGCTCCGCCAGGATTACTTCCCGGGAGCTCTGCTCTCTGGGACGGGCCGAGAACGGCCGAACAAATCAGCGCCGAACTGAGGGAAAAAAATAAAAATAAATAAATAACCCCCCAAAACTGAGGAAAAGAATCTAAGTTCTGGGTGTTTTCTCTCTAGCACCGCCGCGCTCAGCCCCGCCTGAAGAAGCGGGACTTTAGCGGGCCGGGGCCGCTGTGCGGGGCGCGCAGCCGGGCTCAGGCTGCCGGGCCCGCGACCGCGCGCTCTGCGCGGCCGCGGGGCACCACAAAGCTGCTGGAGCCGAGCTCCGAAAAGCGCCTTCATCTGCATTCCGCCCGGCGACACTGGCTCCCTTCCTCCCCCCGACCCCCTCCTCTTCCTCTCTCCCATCGAGTGAAATCGTAGAGCGGTGGAAAACATATTCAGGTTAGTAGCTGACGGCATTTATTTGTATTCTTTATGGAGTTCTGTCACGGAGAGACGTTTCCATCGCGCAAAGTATGGCAAATAAAAACACCCTTTCCCAGCCAGTCCACCTTCGCTGCTCGAACTAGGCTGAAACTCAGGGGAAAAATAAAAGAAAAAAAATAAAGAAAAAAGGAAGCAAAAGCATTCAGATTCTCATCTGATCTCCTTTATTTAAATAAATATAAATATAACTTTTATATAAAACTATTCGCAAAAAAAGTCAGACAACCCAAACCTAAACGACAGAACTTCATTTTCATGTTTTTGTTCTTCTTTCTCTCTTTTTTTTTCTTTTTTTTCTTTTCTTTTCTTCTTTTTTTTTTTTTTTTTTTTTTTTTTTTTTAAGAAGTCCGTCGGAGAAGTCCTCAGTCCTAAAAGTTTTTTTGTTGTTGTTTTTATTTGTTTCACTTTTCAGTTTTCTAAAACCTCAACTTTCGGTTTAAAACGTGATGTTTTTTTCCTTTAAACTGTCGGAGGGGAGTTAGGGGAAGAGGCCCGGGCCGCGCGAATCCAGTGCCGTGTTACACATTAGGATGAGCAGGTGTCCGCTCCTGGGGTTACATAAATAACTTTTTAGTTGAACTCTCGCGACTAAAACATTTACATTTCAAATATATATATATATATTCATATGCAGAAAGCGCCGCTCAGCCAGGTAGGGGCCGCGGCCGGGCGGGCTCCTATAGCAGCGAAATCTCCTTCTCCTCGGTCGCCGACGCAGGGGACAGAGACTCCTCGTCCTCTGACCTGGGGAAGTGCCCCTGGCTCGTGCTGCACTTGCAGCCGCCGTGCGGGTTGCGCTGGGTGCCCTTGCCTTCCTTCTTGTGCTTCACCCTCCGGTTCTGGAACCAGATCTTCACCTGCTTCTCGGACAGGTTCAGGTAGGTGGCTATCTCGATCCTGCGCAGACGGGACAGGTACATGTTGGAGGAGAACTCCCGCTCCAGCTCCAAGAGCTGTGTGCTGGTGAAAGCCGTCCTCATCCTCTTCCCGTTCTGAATTTGGCTGGAATCGGACCCTCCTGGACGGGAGAGAGAGAGACAAGAATTTAAGTGGGACGAGGGCGGCAGCAGCAGCAGCAGCATAAGAGGGAGCGCGGAGTTGGGCGCCGCAGCTGCCCCGGGAGCCCCGTCCTACCCATGGCGAGGCAGTGAAACCTCCGC